>LPNX011049705.1:151218-299891 GCA_001517045.1 Pseudotsuga menziesii
TGGTACATATCCCTCCCATTTTCTAGTGCCTTCTCTCACTCCCTGAACCGTTTAAACCTAGGTAACATCACTCTATCCACTTGGAAAAAGCCTTTCCACTAGCTCCCTTCCATAGCGTACCAACCCTTTTAATCATCGACTTATATGTCTTTTCTTGTGTGGAGAGATGAGATGGAGTGGATCTTTGTAATATTAGAATACACATTACAAAACACACTCATCCTTTCTTTTTCAGAAACTTCAGTGTCATTTCTGCGGATCGAACCCTCTATTGACTCGGGAAAATAATTGGAGATACTAACCCTAAATGCCAAAATAGGGACTAGAAAGTCCAATTCTCATAAATGTTACTCGGCATGTTATTTTAGGGAGTGAATCAATTTTATTTATAGTTTACAACTTGGCCCGTTCTCCTAATAAATTATAACATCCCTCCTTAGATTGTTGTGCAGAAAAGAACATTTGATGTTGTTCCTTGATGTGCTCAGAAAACATCATGGACGTTTATTTGGAACCATTGATAAAGAATATGTTGCTCATGACCTATAAATGAAAGGTCATTTATGGCATGTGGTGTGATTTTTTGGAAATCAATGACTTTTCAGTGATGGGAATATGCTCATGTATAACCTCATTTTTAATCAATGTAAATGATTTTAGTAATTATAATTCAATGGGATACATAAAAAAATTATGCATCATGTATATGTTTCTTACTTTTATGGTTCGGGAATAAACACAAAAGTATTATCCATTTTCCCATGCTATGGCAAGGAAATATTTTCCAAGTATTCTAAAATTTTTCATAAGTGTTTCTATGAAGGGCACATGAAGTGTTTGCAACCAGGTCATCATTTTTTCAATCAAAGAGATATTTTAATGAATAGATCGAGGTAAGACTCCCTCCTTGAATCATGATGCTAGTAGATTGGCTAAATAAGATTAAAAATATTACATGGAATCAATCTAAAAGGATATGTTCAATGGAGACCTATCTGATATTGACAACAATATAATGACTTCAAAATTCCTATTTATCACATGCCAAAAGGCATGAAGATGTCTTCCAAACTCTACAATCTCCCACATTGGAAAGAACTTGTGGATCCAATGCATGTGTTCAATAATGTGTCATATGCTCTTTAGAAACATATTTGTTAAATTGAGAAAGATACAAATGCATCTAGAAGATAATTGGAAAGAACTTAAAGTGGCATATATATTGGATCCAATGAATGTCTTCAATAATGTGCCATATACCCTTTAGAAACATATTTCTTACACAAAGAAAGATGCAAATTTTATGCGCCGTCGCTTAAGCGACGCTTATGAGCCTATCCCTCGCTTAAGCGATGCTTATGACTACAATTTAAAAAAATAAATTAACTTTGTGATTTTTGGTAGGTTTAAAAGAAAAAATCCACGCGCCGTCGGAAGTAACTGTCGGATTTTACGTCGAAATGTAGTAGTGTAAAGTATTTCAAAGAGTTATTCACAAAGCTATTTCAGAAAGGAATCCCTTTAGTTTGAGATGAGGATGGTAAATTGATATCTCAATCTGAATATCAGGCTCATTTGGATAAGGCTAGGCTAGATCACATAAAATTTGAAGATATGACGTACTCTGATTGAGAAAGTTATAATTGAAAAGATAGTTGTATATTTTTAGATACTGAATTCATTTAGAATGATTTGTGCTAAGTTGTTACATATTTCTTATGTAGATCATGTGGAGCTAAGAGTATTGGCAAAAGAAATGACAAATCATGAAGTTCCTTCTGGAGATCAACGGAAAACCATTGAAAATTTTGGGAAAATTAAGTATAGGATGCATCAATGAAGAAATCCATTCTAATGCTTGATTTGAAGATGTATCAAGATCCACTTCAATGTGGATTTAAATATTTTCTAGTATTTAGGGATATTTAGTTTATTAAGTTATATGACATATGTAATAATGTAGTTACATTTTTAGAATATAGGTAGTTGGGTATCATCTCAAGGATCATTTTGATGTATAAAAACATGTTTTACAATGTAATTGGGGTTGGAACCCGTGAGAGCGAGACTCAATTTTGTAACTAAAATTTTGCAAATCCAAGCAAGGATTTTCCATAACAAAGATTATCATGTTGTTATTTTACTATATGTATTTCCCTTTCTCATGTGAATGTTTTTCCTGTTATATTTTCCATTGTGCTATATTTTCATGCTTGAATAAGAGCTGTGTTATATCATATTTGGTATTCATATGCTCTGGTTCATTATATTTCAAGTATTCACAACCAAAGTTTCGTCTAAAGTTAATATTGGGTTCACCTTTCTGTGCCCATATTAATGGAATATTCATCTATTTTCTTTACCACCAGACAATCAAGGACTTACCTGTGAAAGAGTAACCATCCCACCTCTATGAATAAATATTTTTGCAAAATATCTATTTATGTATAATAACTTATGATTTTGACTCCATGGCTACCGATACCATCTTGTTTCATCCATTATTATCATTAAATATATTTATGTAAAATATATCTCACCATTGTTTTCACTTATTGAGAAATCCCTCTCTAGTAGGAAAGAAGACATGTTTCTTCATAAAGGTTGGTTTGAATGTTACCTTAGAACTATCCTTCTACAAGCAAAGGATAAATTCTAAGTGATAATAGTTTGGCACCACTTTCGGAGAGCGAGAGTTCAAATTTTCCCTACTTGGAACGACTAATAAAAAAAGAATCAAATTTATGGGGGAAAATAGGGGTTTTTATATTTGAATTTGGTTGTAATTTTCCATAGAAAATTCACATTTGAAATTAATAAAAGGTGACTCCAAAGACAAAATCATGGATTTCAAAAGCGTTCATACAAGATGTAACCCTAATCATGAACTGTTACAAATTGTGGAAGATCCAGAAAGAATGCTTAGGAAAGGAAAATGGAAAGTTCAAGAAGGTACATCTTAGTTAGAAAGAACTTTTTCTCCTTCTCAAGTAGAGATTTTAAGTCTTTATGATATTGATTTTGATATAAATTTTAAACAATATATTTTAAGATCAAAGTATGAAACAGATTTAAAGAAAGTTGTGGTTGATCAAAATAGATTTTAGTCTTACCTTTTAGATTCTCTTTGGGAAGATTTTAAAAACATGTAAAAATAGAATAAAGGAAACAAATGATCCAAAACTCTGAGGCAGATGCTCATAACATTGTCCAAAAACCTCCTAGAATTATGGATGCTAGTTTTTCTCCACTTGCTCTACCAGCTGCTTTACATGACCTACCACAAAATTATGCTCAAAGAATTACACTATATGATGGAGAGGGAAATTTTACAGCCAACATCATGCTGATAGGTTTAATAATTTCATTGACCTTGAAGAAATAGATTATGATGATTCTAAAATGAGTTTGTTTTCCTAAACTTTGTTTCGGGAGGATAAGAAATGGTTTAAAAATCTCCTTGCACGATCCATTCCTACTTTGGAAGAATTTCAAACTCTTTTTATTGATAGATGGGAAGACAAAAGGAATACTTTTCAAATCCTGGCATACTATATAAATTTGAAAAAGGGAAAATTTGACTCTGTACAAGACTTTTCTAGTAGATTTATGAGGGTTAATAATTTAATCCCTGGTGATATTAAACCTCTTATAGAATCAAGTCTTAGTTGCATTATGTTGATGCATCTGAAAGTGATTTTTTTTTATGTTGAGAGAAAGTAAATTAGCCACCATACCCACAATGTGAAAAGATGCACTAGAAGTAGAAGTAAATTTAATGGCATCTAGTAAGATAATACGAAAGGATGAATATTAGAGAAGAGAAACAAGCTTCAACTTCCTTATCCATAGATGGAAAATTTTATGTTATGATGAAAACTGTGGAGATAATTATGGATAGAATGTCTCTAGATAGAAGACATCAGAATAGAGAGCAACAAGAACCACAAATTAGAAATCCAAATTTTAGGAGACCCTCTCCCTCACAAATAAGACAGAGAGATTTGAGAGATCAAATAAAAAAGAAATGCAGAAGATCAATAAGTGAGGCCTCCTTTTCCATATAATTTTGTTGATGATGCAGATAAGTTGACCCTTTGGATAATGAAATATATCATTTTTATATTGCCTATTTTGAGGTATATTTGAAAAAAGAAGAACATAACATATTTTCTCAAGAATAATATTGAAATACATTTGAATTAGAAACAAAACAATATCAAAGGGGATATCAAAATGTTGTAAATCGCCTTCAAAGAAAAATGAATTTGAGAAACAAATATGTAGTTGTAAATAAACGAATGATTCCTTCCAATCATCCCTCTAGTAGTCAACAAAATAAAGGAAAAAAAGAAGAAGATGTTGTAAATAAATCCCCAGAGAATAAAAATGAAATAGAAAAAGAAAGTGATAAAACAATCACTCCCTTCAGTTTGCAAAATGAAATTTCAAAAATAAAAATTTCCATCTTTTGAGAATTTGATTCACAGTTGGATCTAGGAGCGCAAGAGACTTTCATAATTCGAATTACTTTGCAAAAACCAAGAAAAATCCTGAAAGAGTAACAAAATTTACATACACATGTGAACACAAAGTGGATATTATTGAATTTTCTAATAGTTGAATGTGTTTAGATCAGAAATATATTACATCAAGAAGAATTTGTGAGGCATAGGAATCCATTTGGGAGTGCACACGTGTCAAGACAAGATTTGAACTTCATCCCCCTTGATGGACCAATCAACACTTGAATCACCCCAAACAGTCACGAACGATGGTGTGAATGTTAGTGAGTTGTACTGAGGCATAAATGATTCCAAGACAGGCATGAGTGAGCAATTAGAGGTGTGGGAATTCCTCAAGGAGCATAATAAATGCATTAGGAGTCCAAAAATGGACACAACACAACACTAGCACCCCTAGTCAAACCCAGATTCCCCAAAACAAGGAAGTAGCGCTATAAGGAATTAATGACAGAGAGAATGTGCTGGGTTTACTAATATAGAGCACTGGTGTGTGTGTGAATGGTATGAAAATAGCGATTTCACCTTCTAAACCAATTTCCCTAAGTATAAACCATAACAACTTAGTGAATATAAGAAAAATAAATTGACTAAAGCTATAAAATAAGGTACTAATTTTGTGTTACTATTCTAACACTCCCCCTTAACCTTTACTTAGTACAACTTAATAAAAAATATCATGGAGGCATTGAAAGCAAAGGCTCAAGTCACCTCATACAACAGAAAGTTTGTTTGCCCATGAAAAATAAGGAAAAGAGGAAAACCACATGGGAACAAAACCTATCCTAAAAAATGGATATGGGGAAAAAATATGAAGATGAATGGTAGACATCACCATGCATCACTCACTCCAAGTAGTTATATCAAGTAAGTGAAGGTATTCTAAGTAAAAAACTTGGTGAAAATATCAACAGTTTTCTCAGTGGAAGGGCATTACTACAAGGAAACCACCCGATCATGCAGTAAGCCATGAATGTAGTGAATATGAATCTCTATGTGCTTGGTACTCTGTCTCTGCACTGGATCTGTGGAAATATTGATTTCACTTTGATTGTCACACCAAATTATAGTTGGTGAATCAATTGCAACATCAAGTTCACAAAGAATGCCTTGTAACCACACACACAACAAGATTTGAACCCAAAATACGACAACAAAATCCGATGACATTCGACGTAAAGTACCCTTTTGTCGGTTTGCAATTATGAAAAGTAATTTACCTTCCGATTTCTTTAATCATCATCGAATTTCCCATGTCCTTAGCATAGGTTTTTCGACGACACTTTGCAACACTATGTCGTCAGATATGCGATGGATGTGTGTCAAATTTGTGGCGGAAGTGTGTCGAATTTGCAATGACATTCGGAGGATGAGTCGTCAGATATTTGACAATAGTGTTTTGAATGTTCGATGACACTTGGAGGATGATTCATCGGATTTTCGACGTCATTGGGCTATTTTTTGAAATAATATAAAGACATATTTCAAATAGTTTAAACCCATATTTCCAAAGGTAACTAGGTTCATATTGTCAGATATTCGACGATTGATGAATTATAAATATGAACATTTTTAAATATTTCGACATGTTTTCTATAGAAGCGATGGACTATTTGCAAAAATTATTTATTCCTCGACAGATGATTTGAGGAATTGTTTTATTCTTCAACGGGAAGTTGTGGGATTTTTTTTTTTTCGACAGACACTTTGCAAGAAATTTTTTATTCTTTGACAAACCTCCATTTGAGAAAATTGTGATGCATGGAACTTGATTTTTTAATATTGTTGATAGTATTCATTCATGAAGTTTGTGACAAAATGTCAAATATAAATATTCCTGATCCAAACGAACAAAGTCAACAATTGCTTGCTAGACTATGGGATGCAGAGAAACAAAGGGGTGATGGAAAATGTTATTGTCCATGTATTCAATGCAGGGGATTTAAGAGGAGAAGAATATTGATTCAAACAACCACAAAACATTGTAGGGAACATCGACACACTAAGGGGGGAATGAATATCGTCCATTTGTAGGTTTAGCATTATAATGTTTTTTATATTCTTTGCTTTGGTAAATGTATATATTATTTTAATATTTCCTATATTAAATTATATCTATTGATGTTTTCATGTATTTATACAGGAAAGACACCGTACGGCATATCGTCCATAGGAAGTGCTTTCAGAACAAGTTTTGGATGAGGATCATGGAGCGTCTTTGTTTAATGGAGAACAAGTGAATGATCATATTGAACAAGATGATCATACTGATAACGTAATTGAAGATGATGGTACAAATACATCAATCCATGATTCATTTAATGTTATAATGGATGATGACGATGGTGATTATAATGAAAATATTGATGACTTTGATGACGTTCACAATATACCTCTTATCGATAAGGGAAATGAACCCCTTTATGAAGGCTCCAAAATAAGTCTTCTCTCTACTGTATTGTTGATAATGAGCTTGAAGGTTATGAATGGTATTTCAAACATATCAATCACATGGATGCTAAGGTATGTAAAATAATCCATCACATATATACCATCATGATAAATTTTATCTGTATTCCTCTAATAAATGTATTGTTAACTCATTATTGATCATCATACAGATGAAGTGTCTTTCGTTGATATTATTTATTTATTACATTAACTATATATATATATATATTGTTGTAGCTTGATAGTTGAATTTTTGTTACCACCATCAAATATTTTACCTCGCACATATCGAGATTTATCTTCCATCATGAAAGAGATTGGAATGCATTATCAAGAAATTCATGCATGCCCCGATGACCATGTTATATATTATAATCAGCATGGATTTGCAACAGAATGTCTGGAATGTCATATAAGTATATATCAAACAGATCAAGTAACAAAAAAGGTACCTCACAAGGTTCTTCGTTATATTCCCATCATTCCACGTTTGTAACGACTGTTTAGGTGCAATAACATAGCACAATTTATGGATTACCATGCGAGGAACATAAGTCAATATGATATTATTCGAATGCCTGCAAATGGTTCTGCTATTAGGTAGATGGAGGAAAAGTGGCCTCACTTCAAAGAAGAACCACATAATCTTAGGATTTCTTTGGCAGCAGATGGTGTTAATCCATTTTCATAGATGAAATCCATTTACACGACGTGGCCTATTTTTGTTATCAACAATAACATCCCTCCATGGTTGTCAATAAATAGGGAGCACATAATGTTGTTGATGGGTATTCCAGGTATTTTGTGTCTACAACTGTTTTATTTCTAATGTAGTTGTGGCATCTCATTTGACGTATTATGTTTCTTAATTTTATTTGTATATTTTTTTATATTACTCTTGTGCATGGTTTATATATCTTAATGGTTCTCATAATTATATATTTTATATGTACTTTAAATCAATCAGGCAAGTTCCAAGTCAAATATATGAATGCATATATCGAACCTCTTATAGATGAGCTACTGAAGTTATGGAATGGCATCACTATGTATGACGTATCTAGACCAATACGACAAAGGAAATTTCAATTCCATGCAATGGTTGTATGGACAATACACGATGCCCCTGGGTTAACCCAATTTTGTGGTTTGTATTTTTAAGTTCCACTTTAATTGCATTTAATTATATGAAGTAGTTAATATAGTTTATATATAATTATAATTGACATAGATATTGCATATCTGCATATTGTAGGTCTTCAGGCAAAGGGTAAATTTGCATGTCCATTTTGTGGTCCTAAGATAAAATCTCGTCGCTCAAAAAGCTTAAGAAAGGAGGTGTTTGATGAGTATAGGCATTTCCTCTCTAAGAATCATAGGTATAGAAAAAAATGTTTTCAATGGGAAGCAGGAGACTGCATTAAAACCACGGAGAATGACACCTAACCTTTGGAAGATACAATACAATAGAAATCGTCATCATGGTACGTATGGATCATCGTATATGAATTTTTATGTATTTTAATTTTTATTGTGAGTTGTTTACTGTAGTGGCCATATTTTATTTATGATGTAATTTATTTATAAAAAAATAATATTCATGATGTCCATCGTGATCATAAAGGCATTAATGGGCTTCCATGAGGAATGAAAAGTCATCCTATACAATTCAGCAGGTTGCCCTACTATGAGCACCTACAAAATGCTCATTTGTTTGATACAATGAATATTGGAAAGAATGTGACTGAAACATTATGGGGACTACTGGAGCTAAGGAGAGAGAAAGATAAATTTGTGAAAGTTTGTAAAGACATTCGATAAGGAAACCATGCAATGAAAGACATCATCCATTCATAGAAATAGAGACCAAGTTAATATAAAATGAATTCCATGGATGTTTACGGAGCAGCAAAGCAATTTTGTCAAAGAAGTAATGCAGAAAATTAAATTTCCCACTGGATTTTGTGTGAACTTGAAGAATACCAGAACAAAAAAGGTGATTTTGTTGGGGTCAAAACACATGATTGACACATCTTCATCAAGTTAGTTATTATTGTTATGTCCATATAATTTAGTTTTTTTCATTTTATTTGCCTAATTTTGTTTTCTTGTTTGTATACTCTTTGTTTAATAAATGGCTTGTTTTGTATATTGATACAGTATGTTCTACCTCTCTCTCTCACGGACAACTTCGACAACAATGTCAAACAAGTTATATATAATCTTGGTAAATACATGAGGTAACTAGAGATTAGTTGTTTGTGCTTAGTGTTTATTTAATTCTCCATATAATTTATATTTGTTTTTTGTGCAATATTTCATGATACGTAATTCAATGGTTTTTTTGTTAAATATCGTTATTGGTTTGTGTCACTTGTAGATGGTTGACATCTAAACAAATGCATAAAGAAGATATAAAGTATTGGAGGAGACAAATTCTTCGTCTCATGTGTGAAATGTAGAAGCATATACCTTTGGGATTTTTCAATGCACATGAACATTACCTCATACACCAAGTTGAGGAGATTGAGTTGTGTGGACCTGTGCACTCAAGGTCCATGTGGATGGTTGAGAGGCACTTGAAATTTATGAAGGGTTTGGTGAGACAACAAGCACATGTTGATGGTTATATGATGGAAGGATATATGGTATATCAAAACATGTTGTATGTTACTAAATATCTTCCTATTTTAGCGTCAAAGATTAATTTAGGTCGCATTTGTGATATAGAATCCGATAACAAATTTGAAGGGGAGCAACTGAAGGGGAAAGGTAGATCAAGGAAGGTGAAAGGTAATTATTAGCTAGTGTATGTGTATTATATCATTCATATTCTAATTTCATTTTCTAGTTATTGCATCAATTAAGACCATATACTTTGTTCAAGAAATTTACACCTTTATTTCATTTTAATGATTATTGTCATCAAGCAGTTGGTTGAGAATGGGATGCAATTCATTTATACATTGCAAACAATATTGACTGGATGAAGGTATGGATTGAATGATGCAAACAATTGGATAATGGAATATCATGGGAAGGCATGGTTTCATTGGTAAAAGAAACACATCGTAATGGAGATAGAAATAATACAGAAAGGGAAATCGATTTAGCATATGGTTTAAAAGATAAAATGGCAAGCATATTAATCAATCACACTAAATATTTTATTTTGCAAATTACATTTTTCAGTACATGTTGTTATTTTCCATGTATTGCTGCATAACTATTAAATCGTTGTGTAATATTTTCATGTATTGCTTGTTGCAAGTAAAACACCATAAGGCTATGGTCTGCAATGGTTGTAGATACCACATCAAAAAATTGGATGAAACAAAGAAAACATTATATTGTGGGACATATGCAGTCTTTGAGGTGACCAATGTTTCATCTAGAAGTGACAAACATCCAAAACTCTCGAAAAATCGATACTATGGGTATTTGGAAGATATTCTACATTGTGACGTAAATCCTTCAAGGTAGTTCTATTCGTTGTCAAATGGTACATGTTATGATTATATCAATGTGATCCTGATAGAACAATTATTAAACATGATAATGGATTTACCATGGTAAATACAAGGATGTTTGAGCCAAGAACTAAGCCCTATGTTCTTTAAAGCTAATGTGAATAGGTATTTTACTTGGAGGTTCTAGGTAAAGCGGGCGGGTCATTTGTTGTGAGACACAATCCAAGGGGAAGGCTGGTAAAGTATAACCTAGACGATGGTAATGAAGAGGGTTCTCTAGAAGAAGAAGACGATCATGAAGAGCATGATCAACATGAGTTAGATGATGATTATGATGATTGAGCAAAATATTTCTAGGAATTAGTTGAATCAGACACTGTAGCAGACAATTCCCATGAAGATTATACCGACGGTTACACAATGAGCATAATTGACTTAGATGACAATGATGATATGGCCAATCCTTACAATGTTGAGTTTGGATTTGATGATATGGATGATGACCTGGATGAAGAAGATGATGAAATATATTGAAAGGTAAATATTTAATTAGACCTATTCTATTATCTTATTTTTTTAAAAGATTTACTAACATCATCATCATCACCATCATCTTCATCATCATCATCATGTTGATCACATTGTCACTATCATCATCATCATCGTCGTCAACATCATCATCATCATTATCATAATCAAGTACCATAATCATCATTACCATTATCATCATCATTATCATCATCATCATCATGACCCTCATCATCATCATCATATAAATCATCATAAGCATCATAAGCATCATCATCATAACCATCATAATCATCATATTCATCATCATCTTCATCATCATCATCGTCATCATCGTCATCATCATCTTCATCACGATCATGACCATCATCACCATAATGATCATATTCATGATCATCGTCATCATCATCGTCATAATCATGATGATGATAATCATCATCATCATCGTCAAAATCATCATCATAATCATCATCATCATCGTTGTATTCATCATCATTGTCTTCATCATCATCATCACCATTTTCTTCATCATCATCGTCATCATCTTCATCATCATCGTGTTCATCATCATCATTGTCTTCATCATCATCGTCTTCATCATCATCATCACCATTGTCTTCATCATCATCGTCGTCATCTTCATCATCATCGTGTTCATCATCATCATTGTCTTCATCATCATCGTCATTACGATGATGTTCAACATCATCATCTTCATCATCATCATCACCATCATCACCATCCACATCACCATTGTCATCATGTTGATCGTCATTGTCCTCATCATCATCATCATCATCACCTTCATCATCATGATTGTATTCATCATCATCATTTTCTTCATCATCATCATCATGGTCTTCCTCATATTGATGATGATGATGATCATCATCATCTTCATCGTCTTCATCCTCATTATAATCATCATCATGATCATGATCATCATGATCATCATCATGTTCATTATTATCGTCTTCATGATGATGATGCTGCTGCTGATGATGATGATGATGATCATCATCATCATCATCATCATCATCACCATCGTCACCATCCACATCACCATCGTCATCATGTTGATCATCATCACCATCATCATCGTCGTCGTCGTTGTCTTCATTGTCATCATTGTATTCATTTATATCATTTTCTTCATCATCATCATCATCATCATCGTCGTCTTCATGTTGATGATGATGATCATCATCATCATCATAATCATCATTATCATCATCGTCATCATCCTCGTCTTCATCCTCATGATAATCATCATCATCATCATCATCATCATCATCATGTTCATTATTATCGTCTTCATGATGATGATGATGATGAAGATGATGATGATGATGATGATGATGATGATGATCATCATCATCATCATCATCTTCATCATCATCATGAACCTCATCATCATCATCATCTTCATCATCATCATTAACCTCATCATCATCATCATCGTCGTCATCGTCGTCTTCATCATCATCGTCTTCATCATCATGACCCTCGTCATAATCATCATCATCATCCTCTTCATCATCATGACCCTCATCATGATAATCGTCGTCATCATCATGATCATCATGTTGATCGCCATCATATTCATCATCATGATCATCTTCATCATCATTGTCATTACTGTGATGTTCAACATCATCGTCTTCATCACCATTATGTTCATCTTCATCATCACCATCATCATCATGTTAATCATCAATGTCTTCATCATCATGATCATCTTCTTCATCATCATCATTATCATGATGTTCAACATCATCATCTTCATCATCATCATCTTCATCATGATGATGATGATAATCATCATCATCATCATATTCATCATTGTCATCATCGTCATCATCATCTTCATCACGATCATGACCATCATCACCATCATGATCATCTTCATGATCATTGTCATTGTCATGATGATGATGATGATAATCATCATCATCATCGTCAACATCATCATCATCATCGTCGTCGTGTTCAGCATCATCGTCTTCATCATCATCATCGTCGTCGTCTTCATCATCATCGTCATCATATTCATCATCATCGTGTTCATCATCATCATTGTCATTACAATGATGTTCAGCACCATCGTTTTCATCATCATCATCACCATCATCATCATGTTTATCGTCATTGTCTTCATCATCATCATCATCATCATCATCTTCATCATCATCATCTTCGTCGTATTCATCCTCATTATAATCATCATCATGATAAACATCATCATCATCATCATCATCATGTTCATTATTATCGTATTCATGATGATGATTATGATGATGATGATGATCATCATCGTCATCATCATCATCATCATCGTCATCTTCATCATCATTGTCTTCATCATCATGACCCTCATCATCATCATCATTGTCTTCATCATCATGACGCTCATCATGATAATCATCGTCATCATCATGCTCATCATGTTGATCACCATCATATTCATCATCATGATCATCTTCATCATCATTGTAATTATGTTCGTGATGTTCAACATCATTGTCTTCATTACCATTATGTTCATTTTCATCATCACCATCCACATCACCATCGTCATCATGTTGCCATCATCATTGTATTCATCATCATGATCATCTTCATCATCATCATCATTATCATTATGTTCAACATCATCGTCTTCATCATCATCATCTTCATTTTCATGATGATGATAATCCTCATCATCATCATCTTCATCATCATTGTCTTTATCATCATGACCCTCATCATCATCATCATCATGACCCTCATCATCATCATCATCATCATCACCATCATTACCATCATCTTCATCATGTTGATCACCATTGTCTTCATCATCGTGATAATTAGATGTAGTATCGATCTTCTACATCAACAAAAATCCAATCATGAGACTTCATCAATAAGACATTTCAAAAATGCATGCGCTTATAGACATACTGGCCACTAAGTGGCTTATCTTCCTTGTTTCTAGTATGACATTAAATTTAGATTTTTATTTTTCGACATTTTTTATTATTAAGATAAAAGTGACTTTATGGCAAAGTCAAAAGTTATTAGAAAGTTAAAATTTAAGATAAATTGTATGCATAATATGATCATTCTCAATTTCAAAGTAAATATAATAACAATTACCAATTTTGTAAAAATAAACATAAAAAGTTAATCAAAGTATTATTTGTTAACGTTTTATATTAAATATTTTTTTGTGAATAATTTTTTAATAATTTTATAAGTAATTATTTTAGATATTCTAAGATCAAGAATAAATATATTAGATGGTGGATGATTATTAAGATATAGGATAAAGTATTACAAAATCATTGTAACATTTGAATATCAAGAATGTTAAAATATACAACCATCTTACCTTATTAAATGGATAAACTTGGGAAATATGTTTTCATTGGACATTTTTTGTGGAATTTTTTTTCCTTGTTTATATAGGGTTTTTATTGCAACGTGACCACTAGAGGTTTTTGTGAAAATTGGGTCATGGTGCTCCAATGTGACAAGCACATTGATAATTTGAATACAAGAATGTATTAGTGCTCCATGAATTTCCTACATTATATATTTGTGTGTGTGTGTGTGTGTGTGTGTGTGTGTACTTTGAAATCAAGATTAAAGATACTAGATGGTAGGTTTTAGTGAAAATTGGGTCATGGTGCTCCAATGTAATGTAATTGAAATTGAACTTTTAAATTGTAACTGCACACTGGATTTTCAGTTGTAATTTAAGCTTCTGATTTGGAATAGGAGCTGGATATGGATCTGGATCATCTTGAGGTACAATATCAATATCAATATTATGTTGATCTTGTTCCTCATCTTCTGAAACTGAAATATTAGACAACATAATATTATCTACAAATGGATATGAAAGTGTATTTTTACCTTCCCTTTCGAATGGCTGTTGAGATTGTGTTGGAGCTGAGTATGGAAGAAAGTGTGAGAATTCATATGCCTTGGAGGAATGGTTTGCAACACCCTTCTCTATAATATTTCCAGTTGATATATCTGATATATCTACTAAGTTAGGACCAAATACAACTTGCTTTGGAAATCCAGTATGTGTCATATGATAAACAAATAAAAAATTTGCTGCAAGAGAGGGAACATAGAGAACATTCTTGAACTCACAATGATGGATTTTAATAGAACCTCTCCTAGCATCTAGAATTTGGGAGTCATCCCCCATATGAATGCTAGGTCCTCCTGATAGAGTGAGAGTGGTCAAGGATTCCGTAGAAAAAAACATGTGTTTGGATGCTCCAGAATACATCAAGTAAGCCTTCGACATAGTGAGGCCTCCCTTCAAGGCATGGAACCTCTCATATTTTTCAGTCTTATCTCCATCTTCAGACATATTTGCACCTTGTAAAAGGGATATTTTGTTATGTTCAAGGAGTGTTGTCAACTGGTCGATGGTATTATTCATGCATTGGCTCTCTAGATGAAACTTTTCTCATACAATATGGACCCTTAGTCTTCTCTAATTTCTTCTTTTTCCTGGAACCCAAGGATCCACCAGAAGATTGTTGATTCTCCTTCCCTTTATCCTTCCCTCTTTCTTATGCATCGTTTGAGTCTGTCACTAAGAGTGCTAGGTTATTGGAGGTTCGAAGCACTCCCATTTGAACCAATTTATCTTTCTCTTGTATTAAGGACTCAACAAAAGAATCTAGAGAAGGCATCTTCCAATTAGGGATGGAAGCTCTTCCGAAATGACATGTAGAGACAAAGATAGAGTTATTTGAGCCAATATTACTTAGTATTGATAGAACTAGTTTCTTATCTTTCCTCTCCATTCTGCATTGTTTAGATTGCAGTGCTAGTGACTTGAATTTTGTGAAGAAATACTTAATAGTTTTGAAACTGCTAGGATGCAGTACAATGAGCTCATTCTCCAATATGTGCCCTCGAAGCTCATCTTCTTTTCCAAACAAAGATTCAATGTTCTCCCAATCTTCCTTCAGAGTCTTTAGTCCCTTAAGGTGGAACAAAAGATCTCGGGAGATATGAGTGAACAAGAAACTGAAGGCTTCATCCAACCGATTCAAAAACTTGTTTTTCTCAGGAGGGTGATGGGGCCATGTATCTCTTCCCATTTTTATCCTACATATGCCAATATTGCGCAAAGAGACCTGCATATCTTCCCTCCAATCAATATAGTTGAAGGGTGTAAGGACTCGAGGTACAAGAGATGAATAATCCATCAATTTGTATGTCCATCAATCAATTCCTCAAGAAGTTGTGTAGGTACCTGCAAGTAACACTGCAAAAACCAAAATCAATTCACAACCATGTCAGTTTCAACCCTTCCACCTCGACATGTACAATTTATCAGGATCCGTCACACCTACAGAGACTTATCTGGATGAATTCAGAGTTAGCAAGGCACAACTTGTAAGATTTGTGTGAAACCCAGCTGCCTCTGGTGTAAAATGGAGATCATAAAGATTTGATGCTAGCATTAACA
The DNA here is from genome assembly GCA_001517045.1 of Pseudotsuga menziesii. NCBI lineage: Eukaryota > Viridiplantae > Streptophyta > Pinopsida > Pinales > Pinaceae > Pseudotsuga > Pseudotsuga menziesii. Next base: position 167,676 of record LPNX011049705.1, read on the forward strand.
AGGCTCTAATACCATGTTTAAATCACTAGTACAAAATGAGGAATTAGCTACTAGGTGACTAAAAATTCTAGTCACCACAGGTTTTTCAAGTGATTTACTACTAAATATGAGCAATTTTGATTGACCCAACTATAAATGACTAAAATTAACTACTAATTTAGTCATCAGTTAACAAATATGACTAGATAGTAAGCGGCAAAGTTAAAAATGACTAACATAAATGACTAATTTAGTCACCGCATAAAAAATGACTAGCTAGAAGAATATGAATTAGTCATTTATGTTGGTAATTTTTAATTGTGTCGTGGAAAATTGCAATTTTGACAATGAAGTTTAATTTTTGTAAATTGTCTACCTTCTATTAGTAATATTGGTGCCATGCACCTAGATCACTACAACAAAACCCTGTGATTAGCGTCCCTTTTTGCTTCCATTTTTGCGCCAAGACCATCTTTCAATGTATTTTTCTACATTTAGGTGGACCATCTCTCTAAGGAGGAACTACATATTTCAGTTGCGCTACTTGAATATATGGAATATATTGAGGGAGGATGCATAGTGCATGGCTCAGCACAACTCTTATGAGCCTTTTTTCTTTCCTAATGAGATTGTGTTTATTAGTATATCATCAATGATGATTGAATTGATTAGTACTATTATGGATTTTTGATTGCCAGCTGAGTGCCCCTTTAGATATACTGATCTGCCAGAAGTAGAATGCTATTGATTGGGCTGATTTGGGATGGGAATTGGAAGCACATTATATTTTGATGTACCAATAGTAATACTATGTAGATGAGTATCCTATCATGATTTACTATGTAATTTTTTTTAGGTAAGTACAAGCTGTAATTAAATGTTTTGTTGAAGCTGCTCTCCTAGCTGAGATATAACATATTTGCTGATGAACAAAGGTTTCCTTTAATTCATATGAATATCAAGGAAATGTTATTTTTCTCCTGGGCAAAAAAAGTATTTTTCTACATTTGTTTGGAAAAAATGGTGCAATTTCATTCTCCCTTAACTTTTAACCTCATCTAATATTATGTTAAATATCCATTAGGAATCTACCAAAGAACCTTCAATTCTTATACCAAAGATTCGTGGGGAATCCATGACCATTTTAAGCCTATACTTCTCAACTGCAACTAAGAGAATTTCCGTGGTAAAGAGTTGGGGATGAACTTGCACTGTCATTTGAGAAGATCCGATGGAGATAGGATTAAATGCACCATTGCCACCAAACCATGATGTAATGAGTCTCGATGTCCTTGAATTCAAAGTGGGTTTAAGATATGATATATATGAATTCGAAGTGGGTTCTAGAATGTCGATACTGAGAGTGTTCAATCATTGATAGTCATAAATAACTAGCCTATCGAGTTCCTTAATGCGCTCAATGCACCATTGTAGTAGTACGAGGATCCGACACTTCTTCCCAAGGTTCGAACCCTACAACATAACATTACTCTTCTAATATGGATTATGAATGTGACCTCATGAGTTATATTTTAAATATAAAATGGTGGAACCCCTTTAGATATAGTCTCTATGTGAACTAATCCCATGTATTAATGAGATAATGGGGTAGTTTAAACTAAAAATAGGCAAATAAATCCCTATTAATGAAGATGATGGCTTGACAAGGAAAGGATATGTTCCACTTTCTGTAAGGTCTCCATTTTGAATCCCCCACTTGGTATCTATCCATCTCTAGCTTGTCACTACCACTACCCAAGTACTATGATCCCTTTATTGATGCACTCCATATTAATTTTTCTCTCTCTTTGATGTTTGTCAAAAGTCATAAATTTGTGCTAGGTGGCCTGTTTGACAAAATATGCCTATTGCTTACTTCAACCTCTACAGATGCAAGTGACCTAAACTTGGTAGTGCCTCTCTATTTATATGAGAGGCCTAAACTTCGTTTACAATAAAATAATTATAATGTCCTTATATCTAGTATAGGGTGGGGTAAAATAATACAAGAAGTACCCCACTCAAGAACTAACTCCTAGCTAAATACAATTAAAAAAAATAGTGGTCAAGGCCACTTGTATAATGATGAGATACACAGCCCCCATAACAAAGGGGAACCTCTCCAACAATCAAGGAACAAGTGGTTGTTGATGATGCCACTTGACCTCTAAACATCCCTTAAAGAAGATAATACTCCAAACTATGTCCAGAAGAACATCTTCAAGCTTCCTCCAAGCGACTTTTACAACAAGCCAAATCCAACGAAGCTCCAATAAGCACCTAAAAACCCTCCAAATATCAAAACATCCCACAATATAAAAGTACACTCCCTTGTAAATCGAACTCTCCAAATGTGGTTAATAATTATAATCGATCCTATGCAAAAGCTAATCCATTATCCAAAAACCTTTTCCATGCTTCACGTGAAGTAAAGAAAATGACACTTTATAATATATTATTATATGTTGTTCACTCAACATATTCTTTATCCAAATCCTAATGAAATGAGAGATAACTTAATATTAACCTAATAAAGCACATTAATATAGGTAACACCATGGGAGCCCTTTTTTCTCAAGAACAAATAAATACTTCTTAACAAATGTTCTCCCAAAGTGGTTTCAAAGTAATAGAACTATGAAAAAATAAAAATAAAATAATGACCATCCCTTTTAAACAACTCCATAAAGTAAATCCACGATGTATGTTATGACTCCATTAACTTTTACAACCACATGAACACAAATAGATATGATTCTCCAACAAGCTCCCAGTGAAGGTAACCAACTTGGAATCAGTTAAAGGGAAAAGGTTCATCGTACTTTTATTTAAAATAGGTGGCCCACCAATTAAAAGATCGAAGTGAAAACCAATCCTCATCATTTAATTTTAGAAATCAAGGTGAAGGCCTCCACAGGTAAGGTTTCTCAAGCACCCGTCCTGCGATGATATTTCTGTAAGCAGATAATGTATGTTGAAGATCGAGATTTATGCATTGCCATTTCCACTTCTATGATATGATGTTAAGACCTTTTTCTTTAGTGAAGAAGTCATTGAAATCTTGTCTACCACCTCCTATTTATTTGAGAGTCAGTCTGTCTGTGCTTCAACAAGTATCATTTTCAGGGTTTCCTTGGACAAATCGAGCTTTAGATAGATAAAAAAAATAATATATAAAAACCACTGAATACCCTACCAATATACCCATCGTTCCCAAAAAATAATTAGTGTGTCGACAGACCCTTCCCACTCTGTGAAACAAAGTCTAACATCCACATTTTTTTAACCCTATTCTCTTGAACTATTTTCCCTTCTCCCTAGATCGCCTCTAGAGTCCTAAACTTTCCCTTTCCCCATTTGAAAACCCCTTCCTAAACTCCCTTTCTTAACCCCATGAAGGCCATGAAGGCCGTGAAATCCAACTCCATGAAAGAAAAGCCTACGTGCACCTCCAGCTCCATAACTACTCCATGACAAAATCCCAATCTATGCACAATAATTTAGACTGCTCACTTAAACTCTATCCCAGAAGGTTTAACTAAATATATTTGATCACTGCTCACAAAGGCTTTATGCATTCGAATAAAACAGCAATGATCACTTCGTTTTTTCATATGATTTTTTCCCTAAATCAACCCGTATAGTTTTATGCACTCACGCATTTGTTGTAGCACATGATATACAGCCCATGGAAAATGTATGGGCTATGAATGGATTGCTTCCCATTCAACATCCATGAAAAAATCCAACTCCCTTTTCAAGGCTATGGTAGCCCTGGGAAATCATCCATCTGCTGCAAGTTCTGCGGGACTTAAAATAATGAATAATTTATGTTTGTTTCCTAGGAACAACAACATTGTGAAAAATATTGGTTTCAACGGTTTCTTAGTTCCCAGTTTTGTTGAGGAAGGAGAGTCAAGATATATTGATAATTGGGAAGACAAAGAAGAATATGTGGATTCTTGTGATATGACTTCTGAAGTGAGTACAGTATCTCAAGGGGTTCGAAGGGAGCAGGTGTTGGAAATTTTGGAGTTCGTAGACAAAGTAAATGTTTGACTAGATACCAATGTATATGCATGCCTCTTGTAGGGTTGCGTCAATAGCAAGGCTCTTGAAGAAGGTAGGCTAGTCCACACGTATATAATCAATTCTTGATTTAATTCAAACCTTTTTCTATTAAACAATATTGTAAATATGTATGCCAAATGTGGAAGGAGGATGCACGACAAGTATTTGATGGAATGTACAAATGAGACATGGTTACATGGACTGCACTAATCTCAGGATATGTTCAGAATTAGAACAATGAAGAAACCCTTAAATTATTTCCCCTGATGCTGAGGGTCGACATGAAAACCAACTAAATTACGTATTCATTCCAATGCCATTAAAAGTGGATTAGAGCTTCATGTATTTGTGGGGAGTGCCCTTGTTGACATGTATGCCAAATGTGGTAATTTGCAGGATGCACACAAACTGTTTCACAAAATTTCTGAATGAAGCGTTGTGTCATGGAATGCTTTGATTGCTGGCTATACCTAGAATAATAATGGCGTGTATGCCTTGAAAATCTATTGGAAAATGCAAGGAATAGGCATGATTCCCATCGCATTCACATTATCTAGCATTCTTAGTGCATGTGCAAGTCTAGCAGTCATGGAACAGGGTAAGTGAGTACATGCACACATATTAAAAGAAGGGTGCAAGCTAGATATTTTTGTTGGGAATGCCCAGATTGATATGTATGGGAAATGTGGATGCATAGAGGATGCATGCCAAGTGTTTGATAGATTTCCTAGATGAGATGTGGTTTCATGGAATGCTATGATCGCAGTATGTTCCCTGCATGGACATGGAAAGGAAGCTGTTCGACTATTTGAAATTGTAAAGCCAAACTGCATTACAATTCTCTGTCTTCTGTCAGCATGTAGCCTTGCTGGCTTAGTGAATGAAGGCCAATTCTACTTTGATTCTATGAATCCAAAACATGGGATTACACCAACAACAGAACACTATGCTTGCATTGTTGATATTCTTGGCTGTGCTGGGCACATCAATGAGGCAGCAAATTTGATCAACAAAATGCCAATTAAACTGACTGCAACTATTTGGGGAGCCTTGCTGGGTGTCTGCAAAGTCCATGGAAATATGGATGTAGGAAAACATGCTGCAGAACGCTTATTCGAGTTGGAACCACATGATGTTGGACCCTGTGTGTTGCTCTCAAACATTTATGCTACTTCTGGCAGGGGGGATGATGCAGCAAAGGTGAGAAGAGTCTCTCGAAATATCTCTACCAAAGTTTTGGACTACGGCAAATGATTTTTTCAAATCCACAAAACATTAAATAAATTTTCATGTTTTATATCTTTGAATCTATTTTTAACATTCTACAATTCTTCTGTGTCTTGAACTGTGCATGTTTTTATATATTGATAATTGAAATCTACCTGTCTTTTGACACAATTTAGAAATTTATGTGGAAAAGACTACTGAAAAGAAGAAAGTTGATTCTATTCAGCTTTGCGATATTGAATCATGGCTGAAAAGTGTAACATCACCTGCAAAAAGTAGGACTGACCGTGCATAGTTGTATATTAGAATAATCAATAGACCTCCCGTCGTGTATGAGGAACAAGCCATCTTTGTGGACTCTGGTACTAAATAATTCAGATTATAGTGACCAGGGCTTGTAATTTTCTAAAATCTCAGGCATTGTTATCTTCTTTAAGATCTAGTTAAATTTAATCAGTGTCAAATATCTATGAAGACAACAATAGATATTTAACTATGGCATATTTAGAAGACAACGGTTACCAGTTACATGATAAACTGCAGGAACATTTGTGCATCTTCAAGATTTCCTTGTTTCTTGATAATCTAATTATTTGCTGCTCAGTTCCACTTAAAGAATTTGTTTTTGTGTCTAGGCATTAGTTGTTTCAGAATTCTCCTATGAAAAAATTGTAAAATTACATAGAAGCAATCTTAAACCTATTATGCTTCTCCAAGTAAATTGGACCTGTCTTCAGCAAGATTTTGCACTAACATTGCACTGTTTCCTAGTCCATGTTATTTATTTAATTATTACTTAAGAAAACTAACTTCTAACTTAAACTTTAAATCCAACCTTCAGAGTATGAAATCTCAACTTTATCTATTTGTTGACCTTGTTTATAGCAAGAGCAGAGGTGCAAGAATCTGGGGATGGTACAACTGTAGCATACTTAACATAGTTTAAGCATGTACTTTTTCCCATTACTGATAGAAACCCATACCTTACAGATGGTACAAGACAGGATGTCAACTTTTCCAGATTTTAAGAGACCATGTTAGGATCAATGTATTGTTGTTTTTTAGCTAGTTATTATTTAAGGTGTGTTCTATACTTTGACCGATTACAATTGAGGAGATAAAGAAAAAGGGAAATTACAATTTTTGAAAGGGAACTAAATCCATATTCTGATAAGCAAATATTGTAATTCTTCAGGAAGATGCAAGCTAAAAAACAGAGTTATTTACTTTGGTATGCTTTCTATATCTGCATTTGTGAAAATATTTCTTTTAAGCTATTGTCAAGGATAGAAGTACCTCAACTGTACTCTTATCCTTCCTATTATTTGATAGGATTATATTAACTTATCATGAATGAGAAACAATATAATATCTATCAAACTACACTACTTAATATTGTCCATGCTACAGGATGAGTGGAGAAGGGGCTTAAAAGCATTAAAAATTGATATGATTGACAAATTGAGGAGGGAATTTCCTACATTAGAGAAAGAGGTGCAGGGGAGTTGTTCTTATGAGAATATTTGATACAAACCTATTTTAATAAGGTTGAATCCATAGATAGAGTTGAAAAGGGAGTCAAAAAACAATTAGATGTTTTGAATAACTGCTTTCCATGTTGCAACATGTTCCTATCGTAACATTTTATTGAATGTGTGTGAATGGTGTCAAGGTCATGAGGCCCCAAAGATTCCACGATTTCTAGACTTATTCATTCATATACTGTCTGACAAGTTTTTTTTTTGCATCCTTTTTTAATATCTCATTTGAATATAATCCAATCGATTCTAAAAGATTTTTACTTTGATTTGTTTGATCCATGCATGTTTTGGTAACTTTTTTAATGTGTGATTTTTTATGACATAAAACAAACAAAAAATTATTGACATTGAGAGTGTTTGTCAATCTCTGGTGACCTCCTAGCACTAGTTGGCTTACTATGACTAGGTAATGATCGGCAATGCCTAGCTATCAGCTTACCCTCCTAAAAATGACCACCCTTCTGGCAATGATTGACTATGATTTGCTATAATGGGATAAAAATATCAATATCCTCCTTTGGCGGGGACTATAGTAAACATAATCATCAATTCCATTCATCAGTGGTGGATCGGTGGTACCTTTTATTTTTCTAAGCCAGTGATGTGCGGCCTCTCCATCTCAGTGGGTAAAGCTTACTGTGGTCTGTTTGGAACATGGTCCTATCAGTTAACATTGCTAGGTATGACTAGCGTAAGTGTAAGAAGATCTCTCTCTCAATGAGAAATAATATCTCAATGAGTGGGTAAGATGCACTGATGGGATTTCATCCAACTAACTTCTTTAATGAACTTTTGTCCTATGTGTTGGCTATGATTCTATCAATTAACTACTACCTCCTCTCATTGGACACCCTTTTCGAAGACATCCCATGTCTTTCTTAAACTGGGGTAATATCAAGTATATAAAAGCAAGCAATCAACATCGACATCCACTGGATTTCCTTCCTTTATCCTAAGCTTGTACTGGGTGTAGAAGGAGTTAGGTAAATGGGTGCACTTAAAACTGGGACTACATCCCTCACCTCCCAGGATGACTCCCTAATCAGCGTGAATGGATCAACCCGAATTGCATGAAAGACACTACCTGGAAATTGTGTGAATGGATCAACCTGACCAAACCTCCTACCAAAAAGATAAATTCATTCATTTGTATACCAGTAATGATACCTCATTCCCCTCTCCCTGGGTCTAATGGCTCATGACTTGAAGGTCTCAATCCCTTCCTGAGGACCCTTCCCATTGCATATGATCCCTAATAGGTGAATCAACGTATGTAACGCGCTTCGTCATATCATGCATCGGTTGAGGTAGTAACATGTTTTTTGTAAATGAAAGTTTCATGGGGATATGGGTGAACCTCCCTCGATTCTGAATTAAACAGGGTATCTATCAAACGGGGACTTCCTTCTCTCTCATCTAGCATACTTTACTAAATTTTGTAGATAAGAGGCTTTCTAAGACTCTAAGAGAGAGTTCATACATGGGGTAATCTACAAGATAGTCAAACCGACTCATGGTTAGAATCAGACACATTAAGGGAAACTCTTGTTTTTGAGTTTGATATTTCTACTGGTTATCAAGCCTGTTTCAATTGTTTTCACCTTCAGGGATGTCTTCTATTACAAAGGGTTTATCCATTAACGATCTACCTTGATTTTGTTGTTATATTATCCTTTTTATTTTTTCTTTTGGGAAGATATGCCCTATGCACTACTTATTTAATACTATTATTTGTTGTATTTACTAGTCCCATTGACCTATTTTGGTCATTAGTGGATATTGATTTAATTTATTTCTTTCATCTTTTCTTTTATGTAAGAATCATCGCTACATTCCTTTAGAATAAACTTGGTAGTTCTTTTAAAGAAAACATGGATATAAGAAATCCTTTTTGCAGTTGAGATTAAAATATATAGGTTTCTTTTTTTAGGTGAACAGTTAAATAGTATTCTTAGTGATGATTTCAATCGAACTATGTGCTAAATCTGGAGGTATATTTTCATCTCAGGTTTTTGCTAAAGTGGGGATGTGTCTTTTTGCAGATACTTGATGGAATTGTCAATCTTGATAACCATTCCGTGGATGAACAAACACATCAGTTTCGTAGATGATCTTTGAACTATGGAGTGTCATAAGATTATCTGTTTTTTCTAGTCTAGTCTAATATGATAGAAATACATATCTTCTGTAAACTCTTTAAATTTTGGCATTGTGAATATAAAATGGAGGAATTGCACGTAGTATGAGCTATATGCAAGCATAGCAGGGAAATTTTTCAAGATTAGCTTGGAAGTAGCATTAGCCACTCATCATGCACTAAAAAATGTCAGTTTGTTTGCTCATTCATATACAAACACAAAAACATGCACACAAAGAATGAATGAATTCCCGAGAATGAGATGATACAAATGAGGAGTGTATCTTAGGGTTAGGTCGCTAGCTCCAAGATGTTGAATAGGAGGACCTAGTCAAATATAGTAAGTACAATAAATGCGTTAGTTAGGCACCCATATGTAGGCTCCATAAAGCTATAACCAATATAATGGATTGACACATGACCACAGGCATAGTGAAAACTAACAACATGATATCAGCATATATGTTGTTGGGTTTGTTACATCATGATCTAGAAGGCATCGTTAAAAACCCAAAGAACATGGTTATCCCAACTGCAACCTAGAGTTATTACCCATTGTCACCTCGATAACACCTCTCTGCACTTTTGGTTAACTCTTATCCAACTCAAGGGGGATTCCCTAGATAGGATTGTTGAGCTATGGCAATGAGGACACAAGGTGCCATTGAAGAGTTAGCCTTAGCAAAACTTGAGTTCTTTGTTTTTCGTATAGGCGATGGGAGGGTTTTGAAGTTTAGTGCAAATCCCTAGGGAATTTGGTCTATTGGGGTTATTCCCCCTCAAGCCTTGAAGTGTATGTGCTTGGCTGGAACCTTTGCAACAAAAAGCAAGACAAGTCCCTACCCCAAAGATATTGAAGTGTCATGCAAGATTTTCCCAAGGAAGGGTGGCATATATGGCACATTCCTCCAACCTATATCCTATCTTTTACCCTATCTTATGCTACTTGATTTGTAGTTCCTCCTTAGATAATCAAACCACAAGACGTGCAACAAAACTAACATACAAAATATTAAATTCCACTTGAGTAAGACTACCCCTCGAAGTGAACTAGGAATATAAATTTTAAAATGGTAAAACATAGCATGTTACCTCAACATTTAACCATCAAGTAAAAAAACCAAGAGAATAAAATCCTTTCACTCCAAAATGCTCCATAAGGTTTAACAATTAGGCTCCAGAGAGACTTTAATTTTTTTTCATGAACAACAATAAGGAATATGGACAAAAAAGGAAGATTCTTGGAATTCGATGAATTATATTTTAATTTTTGTGCAAACTACCTGATGAGGACACATTCAATAAATTGTGTATTTTGAACTGGGAAGCTAAGGGGATCTCATTGAATTCATATCAGGATCTCAGATCTAAATACCTGTGCCCTCTATTTAACTGTGACTCTGTTGTTTGACATGTGCTTCAATATGTCACTTGGAATATTGTAGGTAGCACATGTTTTAGACCTCAAGGATAAAACATTTCCTTTCTATTCAGACTGCTGATCTGCTTCCTTCAAGGGGTGTGTCTCAACTGAAGCCAATGGAAGATGGTATTTAAACTATGTTCAGTGGGGCTCAACCCAAGACTCACTATCCTATGCATGCATGTGATGAAATCCTTATGTAGTAAGTTAGTAACCTGATCCTGTACTTGGGACTCAAGCATTGTCTTCAAACATGGCTTTGTCACCCTGTAATACCCCATGCAGATTCGCTGCTAAATCAGGGACAAAAAATTGTAAAACTCAGCCTGAACCCCAAAGAGACTTTAATTTTTGTTTCATGAACAGCAATAAGGAATATGGAAAAAAAAGGAAGACTCTTGGTCTTAGAGGAATTATATTTTACTTTTTGTGCAAACTTCCTGATGAGGACACATTCAATAAATTATGTATTTTGAACCGGGAAGCTAAGGGGATCTCATTGAATTCATATCAGGATCTCAGATCTATATGCATATGCCCTCTGTTTAACTGTGACTCTATTGTTTGACATGTGCTTTAATATGCCACTTGGAATATTTTAGGTAGCACATGTTTTAGCCCTCAAGGCTACACTTCACATCCCCAATGACAAATTTCAAGTGAACTATCCTCTCTGGGTTGAATCCTGGACTACAAGTTGATCTCCATTGTTTTGTTGACCTATTTGCTCTGAGGTACAGTAATATTCTAATCCCTAAGTGATAAGCAATATGACTATTGAAGGTTATATTCCCTTTTGCATCAATGACATGAGTTAGTCCCAGTCCTCAATGCACATTGGGTGTCCTCAAATTTTAAGGACACATGTGTTCTCCAGCTACATAGTGTGGAGTCCTCCCTTACATCACACACACACACACACAAGCACACATATACATGTCCATCAATCTGTTGTCTGGTGGATACTTGGTGTGGTTGCTGTGAAGAAGACCCAAGTTCAAATCATGGCAGGATTGCTCCTCCCTTGCATGGGATGTGTGGTTGTGGCTTGTAGTTGGACCATCTCTTTTTGGGAACACGCCTTATAAGATGTCACTAGAATACGTGCCTTGTTGGGCTTTGTCCTATATCATTGATGTAGGATGTGGGCAGTTAATTTGTAATTTGTGTTGGCTTAATACCCACGACCTGATCTTCACTAATAAAACATTCTAGAGGGCGGGGCCATAGTTTTGAGGGATTTCAGTCCATTGGGTTGTTTTCCTTCAAGTATATATATGGTCCAAACAGTGGTTTAAGATAATTGAACTACTATATTTATTTTCTTGATGACCATGTAACTAACAAATCAACTTGGATGATGAAAAATGGGAAAGAAAAAGAGAAAGTTCCAAGTGAGTTTATATGAATGATTATACAATTAAACATCCAATGGTTCAACTTCTCTGGAGGATTACACTCTGCCACAATTGCAAGAAAGTTAAAATTCCAAACTATTGCTAATGTTTGTCATGTTGTAAGCAGCTGGGAAAAACATTTCATTGCTATGAGGGAAGTACTTCACTAATTGCTAGTTTCTAATGGTTAAGTACTTCACTAATGATTATCTAATTATACGATCTTAAATTGTATGAAAATATTGATAGAAGTTTGATTATTTTATTTGTTGTGACATTTTAAAAGTATTAAAGTGGATTATCAATTTCTTGCCCATGCAGGTTCCATTACTTTCAGGCATGGTTGATGGGATAGGTTCTCAACTTATGCAACTAAGGAAAGTTATATGATGGACCAATGTCAAAAATCAAGATGCTGATGATTTGTCGTATGGATAAGACAAAAGAGGTTTTGATAATAGAAGATGAGAGTGGCAATATTGTTAGATAGACTATGAAAGATAATGATGTCCTTGTCCAATAAAAGGTATGGATACCTTCTAATTTATAAATCATCCCCACATAGATGAGTGATTCATGTGTTCTAAATATTTTGAAGTAACCAAGTATATTGTCTTTCTATTTGATTCACTTTCCTAGGTTCAAGGGGTATAAAGTTATAAAAACACATATTCATATGTTTTCCTACTCTTTTTGCTTAGCAATGTTTTCAAGCAAATTGGGATCCTTTTATTGTCAAATTCCAAATAGGGAAATAGTGCCATAAATCATGAGGTCCATGTACCCAGCTGACAAGAACTTCCTAATGATCTCTTCGTAAGGACTAATACATGGCTTAACTCATTTGTCATGACCCACACAGTAATAAAATGATTGTGTCATAACACATCTGCCGATCACATGTGCATTCACTAAATAAAATATAGACCATAAGATAAGATAAGACGAGACACATTAGTTTCCAACAGATGGCTGTAAAGATGGCTACAAATAGGTCAATGTGACTATTAAGTACAACAGTGAGGAGTGCAAAATGGGAGTGCAAAGACAACTCCTTAAAAAGATGATAAAATCATATATATTCTTTTCCAATTAATACCTCGAGGCTAAGATGAAGGAGCTAGTTTGTGTCAGTTGCTGCAAATGCAAATAGATTTTTTGTTTTGTTTTTTATATATGTTTTGAGGTTGACAGTATTGATCCGTGACCTTGTGGACTGTATTTTTCTCACTCTACCCTAAATGGGTCATAACATCAACTGAATGGATATTTAGTTTTGACATTGAGAAGCCGAGGTAGGTCTTTCTTCAGAGATTGAGGGGGGCTGATTAAGATCTCATCAAAGATTGATTGAGATTGAGAAAAAGGGAACACTATCGTGGATAAAGGGCACACTCCAGAGTTGGGGTGCATTTTTGTTGCAAAGGGGCGCATTTCTTCATTAGTTTGAGCAGAGCAGTGAAGAGGGGAAGAGGGAGCACTTATTCAGGGAGAGAGAGGGATTTGGATTGAGATTGAGACAAAGGGTACACTTTCGAGGACTCAAGGGTACACTCCAGAGTTGGGGCACACTTTTGTGGCAAAGGGGTGCATTTCTTCATTAGTTTGAGCAGAGCAGAAAAGAGGGGAAGAGGGAGCACTTCTTCACGGAGAGAGAGGGGTAGAGGAAGTTCATCAGAGATTCAGAGAAGAGTAGAGCAGAGGGAACATTCCTTAGAGAAATAGTTGTAGTTGCATGCAGAGCCAAGGTTTGTACCACCAAGTTTCCCTACTTGTAAAATTTATAATTGTATAATCTTTTATATTTTCTCTTTGGCTCAAGATTGAAGAAATCCCTAGTTGTTGGTTTTCCCCATCCGGGTTTCTAGGGTAAATCATTGTGTTAAACTATTTATGTGATTGATTTCTACTTCCACTGTGCATGGTAGACAAGTTAATGAGTTTATTGTATTGCTATCTATAAAAAATTTGCGATTATTTATGTATATGCATCTCGTAATTTATTGAAAGTTGTATATTAGAGTCAATCTCAAGAGTAAAAATTAACAATAAAACACTATGGTCTATCTTCATTCTGATGCAAATAATGGCACACAATTTGTTAGAGAATGGGTGTAGCTAAAAATAAGGAATGATCAAAGTGAAATTTCGGAGCGGACAACTATTAGTCACTATATAAGATAATCTGTTCTATTGTAAAATATGATATATTTCCAGAAACATTAAATAGGAATATGCATTTTAAAGCATTCTCATATGATGATATTGTGGGGCAGAGTCAATGACTAAGAGGTAACTACCATGAGTCCATCAATGCAAAAACCAAAGAGGGTTTCTTTTCCTGTAAAGACCACAAGTCTCTCATGGGTTTTTAATGTAGTTCGTTATCATGATTTGAGCTTGTAACACAAATATGTTACCATGTCCTCTAGCTTCTAATCAATAGAAATGGTGAGATATTCTCAGTTCCATGAAAGAATATTTATGAAGTTTAAATTAATTCCAGCTCAAAAATGTCACTTAAGATTGGCATAAGCTAAGTTTGAAATAGTGAAACTTTAGCAGAAAATAGAAAAGAACTTCTTTAATTACTTAGCAGTGTTCCAATGTGGTTAAGTCAATTATGAAATGTGTCTTAAAATGAATGTTTGGCGTGTCATTCTGACAAGGAATTCTTTATTTGTTCTAAATCCTAAAATAGCTAGCATGCTAAATTTGTGATATAAAGGAAATATTGCGAGACAGTTGTTTTCTACTTCATTTGCTTTAGATTTCTGATAGTTGTCTTTGTTTTGTTTAGCAGGTCCTCTTCAGTTTGGATTATGCCTATGCAATAGATCAGCTAAAAGAGGAAGTAGGGTCTAACTCATTTACAGGAAGTAGATTGAGCAAAGCCATAAATTTTGCAGAAGTTTTGTGCTCAAAAATGGATCCTACATTACCTAGTGTGAAAAGCATCCTTAGGCAGGTTGAAGAGGAAGCTTCAGAAAATGATGCACTGTACTGTGACCAGCCGTCAGGTGGTATTGAAAACAAAGTGTCCCATGAGTTGCTAGCTAGATTAAACCAAACTAAGCCATTCAAGAGCTCCTCTGAGTATAGACTTGGGGGTTTGAAATGGATTCTGCCTGGATATCAGAAAATGGAGGACTATATGCTTGTTTGGATTGGTCAATAAGGTCCAACATTTTCAAATGTCATGCTTACATACAATGCATGTGGAGCATGTATCATTTGCCACCTCTGTCACAACTGTATATTATCTTTTTAGATTGTCCTCTTTTCTCTTTGGAAGTCACATCAGTGGTCTATGATCTGAGTTCTTATCTCCTGAAGCTTTGGTGCATATTTTTCTTTTCATTTTGCATTTTGTAATTTTTTTTGCTCTTCTTTTCTGTCTTATTGCCCTTTATTCTCTATTTGTTGTAGTGATATATATTAGTTGGCTTCTATGTTCTCTTCTCTTTAGTTATGTTTCTTTATGGTTATACTTAGTGTATATACTTATCTCAAGAGATGCATCAATAACTCCCTCTTTTTTATCAGAAAAATGTTTCTTATTTATATGAGAACTTTCATTCATGAGAACACCAAGTACATCCATAAGATCCAAAATGAGATTCAAAACAGGACAATTCTAATATTAGATGTCCATCCTAAACATAATAAAAATGGTTCATACACCAAGGCCCATTGTCTATATATCAATCATTTTAAGGATACTACATAAATCAGAAACTAACACAATAACTTGACTTCTGCAAACTGGCTTGTCATATGTACTGAAGATTCAAGGGTTCAGTGAAGGCTTCACCTCTATAGCGGGAGGGACTTCTTCCACTAATACCAGAGGCTAGTGTTTGAACAGATCAACCATGCGAATAATTTTGTTATTGAACTCATCCTCTTCCTTCTTTTTCTCTGAGTTGTTGCTGGATATAGCAACACATATTTTCTCCAGTGAGACAACTCTCTACAAATTTTCCTAAGGGGTCGGATAGGAGTTTGGATCGGGTGATTGGGATCCAAAGCGGGAAATTGTATAGACTACAGTCTACAAAGGCTATGATTATAAGTAGCAATAGTCAGGGTGATTTGTGGCATAGGAGGATGGTACACTTACACCCTAAGTCACCTGGTTCGAGTTCAGAGGACTTGAAATTTGACAAAAAATCGACAATAAAATATTTTGCGATAAAATTTGACATTAAGTTCGACCAACTATAAAAGTTCGGTATTAAAAATTATATAGAAAATTATAAAAATTGGGTATTAAAAAATATATGGAAAATTATAAAAGTTGGGTATTAAAAAATATATGGAAAATTTCAATACCCAACCCTACTATTAGTGTATAAAGGATGTGCATCGTATTATTATTTGGGGTCCCTCCCAGTCTAGTCTTAACTGGGAAAACCACTCTCCTCACAGCCCTGCCTCACTCAGTTGACCTCATTAGTTTTCATGATTAAACTGTGGGTGAATGTGTAATAAGGGATTTTAGATAAGTTGGCTTGTTGTTCGGAGTGACATGTTCTTTCTAAATTTTTGAAGAAGAAATGGCGCAATAGAAGTGATAATCAGACATATATTAGAATGGGATGACCACATGCGGTTGCTCGTTGTTAGTGTGCACACACATAGTATGGACTCATGACTACCCTCTGCATCTATGTTTGCGGAATGGCAAGTCTAAAACTTGGGCGTCACACCATTAGCAATACTCTTGTGCCTCAGAAGCTGCAACCTCAGCCCTCACTTCACCAGTTAAGGAAATCACAGATCACAAAGGTGGCCTCATAGTGCGCACTCGCACAATTTACAACGAGCAAGAGTTTAACTCATTCTTTACCTGTAGGATGCCGAAACTCAAATAAAAATGAATTTATACAAATTTACCTCGATTTTGAGAAATTAAAGGAGATTTTTGGCGATTTAGTTTTCATTGAGAATTTTTGAATGATTTGAATTCAAATCCATCTTTAAAATTGGCGATTTTTAATGATTTAGTTCATTCGTCACAAAAATTCGGCAAATTTTGAATTTTAAGGTGAAAATTCACCGAATACGGTGAATTAGCTTACACCATGGAGCACTGAGGCACTTGAGACAGGCTGTCATTGGAGTTCCTCGGGTACAAGAGGAGAAGCATAACCACTGCAAAGGTTGTGCACTGGGGAAGAAAATCATGAGACCTTTCCCACAAAGTGAGTACAAGTCTAAGGGGACCTTGGAATTAGTGCATTCGGATGTTTGTGGACCTATGGGTGTCCAATATTTCAGTGGTTACAGTTACTACGTCACTTTGTAGACCAAGTCTAAATTTAAGCGGTCCAAAAGAGAATTTTGCATAATTTAGATAACTACTAAGCTTAACAAAGTGTAACTTCGATGGTAATGAACTAAGTTATTAGTTGATTTTCAAACGTGTTTGTTTGGCCATCCTGGAGTGACATGCTTATACATATTGGAGAGTTTTTACTTGATTGTGTCATGCTAATTTATGTCAGTGGATTTCGGAGCACTTGGAATTTTCTGCATACATAACCTGGTTTTACAGTGTAAATAATTTTGGTTAATTGAGCCTTATCTTAGTTTACATATGGGAGTTTCAGGAGATGATTTGGCACTCTCCTAGTTGGTGCAGCTTATGTGCTAATTTATTTTATAGTCCTGTTGACTACTCTGGTCATCTATTGACATTGATAAATATTCAATTTCAATTTTCATTCCTTTCAAAATCTCATCTAAATGGAGAACCTTTAACCAAGTCTGAATGTAAGCAGTCCAAATGAGAATTTTGCATAATTTAGATAACTACTAAGCTTAACAAAGTGTAACTCCAGAAACTCTTACATAATCTTATTTATTGGGGAAGTGAATGAGCAAAACAGATCTAACAAGAATGTATTTCAATTTTTTCAAGCAAGTATTTAGGTCAGTTGTTTCCAGTGATTTTTTTTAATTGGTTCATACATTTTTTTCCTTTATGTAGACATTACAGTTGGTATAGAGATGTGAAGGTTTCTTAAGAGACATTTATAGAAAATGTTGTGAAAGCTTTTATTGCTTTGTCAATCAGAATTGATTCACATTTTTTTTATTTTGGCAGCCTTGTTGTGGATCCATTCACACTATGCCCTGTATCATTATTCAAGGTTGAAGCCTTTCTATCAGTATTTGCTAATTATTAGTGTCCTGTGCAAAGTTTGGTGCATGTACTTTGTGCTTTGTATGTGTGTATATTCTTACAAGGATCAGATTTATTTGTAGGAGCTACATGATCACAAAAAAAGACAAGTTTGCATAGAAACTGGCGAAGATAATAGCAACTATCTACTAGATTATTTAAGGTCCTTGGAACCAGATATGGTGAGATTCTGGCTGGGGAGGTAGTACCAAGTATGTCCATTGGATTTTGTGTATTTTTAATGAGGACTCATTCTGATTTCATATTGATGCATTGGAATTTGTTTGTGATGATCTTCATCCCATTAGGTGACTCAATTATCACATCCTTCATCATTAAAGGTTGAAGTAGTCAGTCAAAAACTTGCGCAGAATGTATTGAAGATATTTTTCCCAGATGATATATCTTTGAACCTAAAATTTGGAGAGATGGATAACATCACAAAGGATGGAAACTTGGGTGAGATGGAGAGTAGTTGGTCCCCTTTTCAAGGAGCAGTGCCTACCTCTCATGACTACCTTGCAAGATTTATTTTTTGGTGTGTATTCTCTAATGACATATGTAGATACACCAAATCCAGTTGCTAGTCTCCTGTTTGTTTGATGTTTCTTTTGTCCTCTATATCATGCTATCAAAAATCAGATAAATTATCTTTCTTACAGCAAAATGTTTTTATTTATTTATACGATTCTCAAATGTCTAAAGACTAACATTTGAAATATGAAAATGCAGCTCCCTTTCCTCTGTGCACATGTTTGACATCTCCTGTATTAGAGAGTGGCTTCAACGACACAAGAAAAATATTGGAAAGGTAAGAATATGCAAGCTCACAAATTGTTGTTTTCCATGGTGTCATGTTAAACGAACTGGTAAGTCTATAATGTTCATGAAAAAGATTAAATATATATTTATCATTTTTGTTGAAATGAATCTTCGAGATTATAATTTTGTTTTTATGTAAATAATGTGTAATGTCCACAATGCAATAACAAGGCTAAGCTGGGTGACATCAGAATTCTTTAAGTGCCAGTTATAGTTGTAACTGGTCAACAATACTGATAGATCAGTTGTCTTTGTTGCAATACCCACAGTTTTCGTCATCCTTAGAGCTTCATTCTTCATATTTGAATGAGTAGGTGATGGATTTACAATCGATGAAGAATTATAAAACAATTGTAAACTGATATTATTAGTCCTTAATCAAGTATCCACTAGACCAGTTTGACCAACTACCATGATTGGATAGGACTAATCCATGATTACAAAATTCAGCCAAAGAGAATTTTTTGAAGGTAGGCCACTTTTTCTCCATTTTCGCCAATTAGAAGTGAAACTTTGTTCAGAAAGTTGTTAGTAGCATAGTGTTAGAAATTTAAAATGGCTAAAGCAGAACTGTATAGCTAGGTAATAAAAAAATTATATAGTATTCTAGGAGTGAGCACCAAATCTTCAATTCTCACAAGGCTTTTAAAATAGAGATTAAATTTTCAAAGTAAACTAGAGAGCTCCTACTAGTATATATCTAATAGAAGTACCTAATACAAAAAGGATTTTACATATCATGCTTTAGTGAAAAAAATCCTATCTATAGGCTCTTCTAAGTTCTATGTGGACAGCCTGTATCCTTGGGTTCTCAAGCTCGATATCTTCAAACTATTGTGAAACGGTTTCATCTTCTTTGGTATAAATATGTTGTAGTGGAACCCCAAGTCTGCCTATGATTTGATGATGTAGTCTAAGTGCATTTGATGAGATTTTTAAATCCTGGATTTAAGGTTCAAGCACTCAGATTCCAGGGCTTGTATTTTCCTCCTTTGCTGCATGACTATATCCATGATTTCCAAGTTCTACGAGATGATGACATGTTGCTTGCTTTGTATAGTATTTTTCAGAGAAAGCATGGTAAAAATATTTTCATTGATGTAGTCCTGTCTCTGAAGGATTTTCTTGATATCAAGGATGTCCCAATAAGTTCCCATGAAAACATGGGCAACCCATGGCTTGGAATTGCCAAGAAGACTCAATTCAAAATAGGGGAGAACCCAGTCTCCATTCAGTTTGGTGAGATATGCAGTGAGTCATCAAATTTCTGCTACAGAATGTCCTTTAATCCACTGTTGTCTAGGGTTCTGAGCACAGGACCACAATTGCAGATATACCAAAGTTGCTTGAGGTGGGTCAATTGAAGGCCAGAATTACCATTGAAATACCACCATCCAACTGTAATAACTAGATTATGACTGTATGTAACGTAATGTATAAAAAAAATGTGCACCTTGGGTGTAAAACCTTGGTATCATAAAATTGCCTCCTAGTGATGTCAAACTCACTCCAAAGATAGTTCAAAGGCTCAAATGTAGGACACAACCACAAAGGAATGATACCAAGGGTAGAATTTACACCAGACAAAGAATGGTTAGTACTAAGCCCCGAACCAAGGAGATAATACCATTGTCCTAAAAATTAGCATACAAGACTAATACACACAAAATGTGCCACCGTGAACATAGAGATATGCCTCCTGATGATGACAGGTTCAAACCAACTTCTAAAATGACAATCCCAGGACTCAAATGGAATACACAACAACATAATACACCGAGAATTTTGAGGACTGTTCCCCAACATACCTCCAGTTTGTATCATCTCTTGAATTCTCAAAAATCTGTCATTCCCATTTGAAATTCAACTGAATACTTCACCGATGAGCACCTACCTCTGCAAAACCAGTGTTTCTATCATTGAGAGTGTTGTCCTGCTCCAGTCAATGTCAGAACATGATTCTCATTTTCCCACCTTTGATAACAAATATGGGCAGAAAGCATTCAAAACTAAATATTAGAGTTGGGAATGGCATGTGTGGTGCCATCCCACACTCATCTGGAGTATAAATGCACTATTAACTTGAGGCCCTAATCTTATAGAGGAAATACTTCTTGATGTTGGAGTAGTTTGGAAACAAAAGTTTGAATTATGAACAAGTCACTTTTGAGGGTAGATCCTATTGTAATATTGGTCACCTAGCCACTTCTTGTCATAAGCAAGTTTTTGAGGCTGCCCTACAAATAAACTGATCAAGAATAAGAATAAATGTAAGCCCGCCTAGTGGAAACACCCAGTATTACATCATCATATAATTGGCTCAAAGCCCTTAGATAAAGATAATGGAATAGTGTAGGCAGTTCAAATGGGGAATATGAACCTTATCATGATTTTCTATATCCTTTGCTTCATCATAAATGTGTATTTCATGGTCAAGTAAATTCCTTCATTTCGAAAGTCATAAATCTTGATAAGAATATTCCTTTATGCAACTATGCATTATAAGAACATTGTAGAATACCAGTCTCTCCAACCTTTTCGATAGGTTTAGTCAATCTCAAAAGCTTACTAGAATCTAAATTTTAGTGTACTCTTATTTTACGTTACCATACATTCTAAGGAAAGTTCAGTTCTTATCAATGGTTATTTATCTTTGTGAACTGTTGTCCAATCATCATGGAAGCTGTTTCAGATCATGTACATCTCAACACAGAGCTGATATATATTTTGTTATACCTAATAGTTCGCAAGTTTTTCAAGTTTAATTCATGCTTAACAAGTTGTCCTTCCTTTCAAATAACGGGTATCATCACCTAGAAGCCAAATATACAACCCTTTAAAGGTTTCTCTAAATATTCAATGTTGTAGGAGTAGGGTATTTCTCTTTATATTTGAAACATGACTCTTTAATTATTGAATCCACTATTAGGTGCCCTTATAGCCAAGGAATAATGACTCACAAATCATAACTCCTCTGTACAAAATGGTACCTTTGAAATAGTAAATTATTCAATGCTAAATACTTGCAATACTTGCAATTCCCCAAGTCAAAATACCTGCAATTCTTTGAATTCTAGGTCTAGAGATGATTTTTGCAAGACATTAAGGTGCATAGGGAGTAAAGTCTCTAATTTTGCAAATGATAATCATCGAGTCTCCATTAGCAATAAGCTTCTGAATCTTCCTAGCTCTTAGAATGTTTATCACTTGATTTAAAGCTAAAATAGGCTTCACAATAAGAGAAGAAACCTTTTGCAGTTTGATCACAACCATAGACCTGCTTATTATGGAACCTTCTCAAAGAAAAGGTGAATATACTTTGCATAATTTTAATTTTATTAATTATCAAAGCAACAGGTTGTGTTTTAATTTTGATAGCCCATGATGAGGAACATCTGGAACACCTTGAAGCTCATGGATTCTTAATATTGCAGTAGACAAGAGGGAATGTTTTGTTTTTGACTCTTTGTTTTTGATGCAGTGATGGCATTGGGCTTCGAAATCCTTTCAAGAAGGACTCTTCTTTGGACTATGAGAATGATAGTGATGAAGAATGGGAAGAGGTACTCATCACTAAATATATTTGGTAAGAGTATTTGTAGTATTTTTATTAGCTTTAGTTATAGGGAAAATTGTACATAGCTCTCAAGAATTAGTTTATCATAAATACTAGTTACTGGTAAGTTGTAATAGTAATAATTATGTAGTTTGTAGATTGATATATATCATAAATTTGTTTGAATATCATCATTGTCAAGAAATAACAACTTCTTAAAGGGTGCTAGCTCAATGGTAGAGAGCCTACCTAATTATAGGCAGGAGGTTGGTGATTTGATTCCTCCGTGCCCTATCATAAATTTGTGACTACAAAAATGACTAAATTTGCATATATACGACTATTAGTTGCTAATTTCCTGTATATTAGTCGTATTTGGCTTAGTCATTAATATGTTAACATCTAGTAGTTTATTTAGTCGTAAAATTGGTCATTAATGGTTGCAATCCATGACGAAATCAATGACTCACTCAGTGACTAAATCAATGACTAAATCCGTGACTAAATCAATGACTAAATCATTAACTATCAATGACTAAAACAATGACTAAATTAATGACTAAATCATTGACTATCAATGACTAAAACATTGTCTATCAATGACTAAATCAATGACTACTAAGTCAAGCTATTAATGACTAGTGAAATACAACTAGCTATAAGATAGTGGAAATTTTCTACTATTAGTCACCAACTCAAAAATAGTCGTTTATAGCCTAATTTTAGTCATGTTTTTAGTCATTAATTTCTCATTTTATACTAGTGAATTATTAAACCATTGATCTACATGAAATGAGAGAAATTGAAAGGTAGAATTTTGTAGTGGAATATCAAGAACAATGTACACTGAACACGACAAATTTGATAAGAATTGATCAGTAAATTACAACATTAATCTTCATTAATCTAGCAGTAATACAACAATGTTACAATAAGGAGAATTCGAATCATGTGGATAAGATTTGAATCTACCAACTGAATAGCTAACTAGGAGTGTCTAAATCACTACATGCGAGCCACTAGTCTAACTCATGATGTCTAAATTATTCTGATTGTTGGGCCAAGAAAAGGGCACAAGGATGAATGCATCGTGCAAGCGCAAGAAGAAAAGTGGGCACGTGATGGAGGAAAAGTAGGAAGAGGAAGTTGCAACGAGGATAGCTATGACAAGGAAGGAAGATCTTAGTTGATTTAAGAGGTAGGTAGAAGAATTAAATCGAAATAGGTACAAACCAGCAGAAGACTGCAGAAGGACGAACCAACAGAAGACCAAGGACAGTTTTGCGGCTAGTTATGACTAGTACACAAGACTGAAAGATGTTTTCGGGGCTAGTTATGGATGTGGGTAATGTCATAAAGGAAATTTACGACTAGGGTTGACACTTAATGTAATTGCAGATATTTTGTAAGCCACTTGAGTCTGTAATAACTGAGTAGTACTCAGCCGACCCTGCACGGTCTTGAAAATGCTATAAGTAGGAAGAACCTGCTCTATATAAGGGTTCGTTCAGTGGATTAGATTAAATTTTGTTCAGTAAGTTAGACTTGGTTTAGTAGTTTATTGTTTGAATCGACAGAGGATTCTAGTAGAAGTTTGTTGAGCCACATATCTGCAGTTGAGTGCGCAGACTGTCAGTGGAAGTAATCTACAGCTGAGTGCATAGATAGTAAAGTAGAAGAGTTGATCCAGGTTGTGTGTGTATTAGTAGGACTATATAGAAGAATAAACCAAAGAGCATGAGAGAAAGAAGATTGATTCGGATAGACATATCTTAAGAACAGTCTGCAAGCCGCAGACTACAAGGTGCTACCTATATTTCTCATGCCATATGAAGAGCACCTTGGTGGTTTTTCCCAGATGGGTTTCCACATTATTTCCCGTGTCGAATGAATGAATGTTGTAACTATTGGATGTTATGTGAATGTTTTCTTACTTTATATTGTTATAGTTATTATTGAAAATAAGTCGCAATATTACAGATTGGTTAAGGAATGAATGAATGATAAGCACTGTGGACATGTTATGTATGATTTCATGGTTAAACTACTAAGTTATAATCTAAGTCGCACACTATTCATTATTTTCAATGAATCAACTGCATCACATAGTTGCTCCAATTGTTAAGTGGTTAAGGACAAGGTTGTGTCACATGTAGATTGTGGCACATAGTTGCACCTCTCTCGCTGAATAATAGACTCCATCCTCTTATATCTGTCGAGCACCTTGGTTGCGTGCCAAGGGACTAAAATCTCTCTCCAACTATGAAAACATGGTTCTGGATGTTACACATTAAGATATCTCGGGTGAGACTGTGCCTTCCTCGCAGGTGTTGCTGAATGAGCTTGCTCTGTTAGGCCGATTTATTTTGTTTTCTTGTTGGTATTAATTTTCTGTTGAAATGAAAGTCAAGACAAGAAGGAGAAAGAGTCCAACAAATGGTTCTATTGTTGGGACCCGTAATCATTTAAGTCAAGGGAGATGTTGTGGCACCTGACAAAGAAGGAAATAGAGGACTGGATGGAGTCTAAGACACTGGCCTTTGCGCAAGAAAAGAGCATAGGATTACGGTTGAGCATAGAAAAGTGGGTGGACGAGTACATATACTCTGACATTCACAAGATCTTCTTTGCATATTTTCCCATTGTGTTGCACAATTGCTTGTCAATGTTGGAAACTCGGAAGAAATTTTTTTAGAGAAGAGAATCAATTGAATGGAATGATCAGTTGACTCGCGAGATAACCAGTGTAAGTAACAACATTTCTAATTTACAAGGGTATATTATTGAGTTTGCAGTAGACACTATAACCTCATATAGTGAGTCAGAAAGAAATTTTTTCCAAGGACCCCAAAGAATATGTTTGTTATATATCAGTACATGGATAAATATGCTCCATTATGAGAGGGAATTCTACAATTAAGTAATTAAGTCATTCACCTAAGAAGAAGGCTATGTCATAGACCATCTATCAAGACAATGGGAAATGGTGAGCTTAGATGTTCCCAGGAAGTAAAAAAACTGAACTAGAAGCTAGAGTCTTAAGAAGTGGGAGAAGATATAGATCGGGGAAAAGAAGAAACACAGAATAAGGTTGATGAGTTCCTAGTCTATTCGAGGAAAGTGAGCACGAACTTTATTCACATCTAGACGAAGGGTCTTGTGATGAAGAGGAGAACTACAGCCTGATCTTAGAAGGGACATAGGATTCCAAAGAACCTATGCAGACACCAAAATCAGGACATGACTACATCACACCAGGATTATAACGCCAGAGGTAAGGTCTAGAGACTCATCTTCTAAAAGATTTGTTAATACTGATAGTGCTAGTACTGCGACTAGCATGCAGGAAGGTACACCTCCACTAAATTCATCAGATAACACCGACACCAACTCAATGGCTAGGCATGATATCTGGTTACCCACATTCAATGGGAATGGAGTAGAGGATCCAGAGAAACATTGATTCCTCTGTGAATTTTTTTGGATGGTTTTCTTAGTTCACAACGCAGAACTAAGGAAAGCGCAGATGATCATGAATCTGAGAGGTCATGCGTTGGATTGGTTTATGAAGTTTTTACTAGTACCTCTAGTAGCACCACAGAAAACCCTAGAAGAGATAAGAGTCGCGATGATTCTGAGTTCAAAAAGCCTAAATCTGAGTCATAGTGCATCACTAGGATAAAAGAGATAAAACAATCATTGGTAGAGTCCATATGGGATCTTGACTAGCAGTTTAAAAACTTGATGGAAAAATTAAGTTTCTAGATGTCAAATGTGCAGCATAAGTAGTGGTTTATTGCTATGCTATTACCACACATCCGAGGCCCATTGATAAAAAAAAATATTGAATCACAAACAAAAGTGCTAGAAATGGAAATGAAGCTGGAAGCTTCATCGATCCGAGATGGTGCCGTGGGAACGGTGTAGATTCAGTCATAGCTAGCTAATCTGACAATATAGCTTCAAGATATCAAAAAGGGCAAGGAATCCCAAGAATACTTGTGGTGCATGAAATGCAGAATCGATCGACACACCAAGGATAATTATCTAACATACATGAACTATATCGCATCGGGTGTGCCAAACCCGTTGAGTGCCCATGGACTACCCTGGTGCCGCATATGCCAGTCTAGAGGACATCATGATGAGGAGTGTCTATACTTTCAAAACGTTTTAAGAACCCCAACAAACCTCTTCTGTAAATTTTGTAAATCAGTAGGCCATAAAGAGAAGGATTGCAGAGCATACTAGCTCTTGAAGGAAAAGATGGTAGACACCTACTTTATGAAGTATGATGGGAAGACTCAGGCTGAACCAGTGCAAGCATTGTATAAGCCTGCACAGTTCCCACCCAATCAATACCAAAACTAGTATCATCCTCAGTATGCACCACAACAACCATATGTGCAACAGAATCACTATCATCCACACTACCAATAGAACCAATACCCCCCATAGCAAGCACACCCACAAGGAAGGGGTGGTGGAAAATTCAGAGGTCGAGGAGGATGAGTATTTGGTAGAGGAAGGGGTCAGGTTACATGCTATAACTATGGAAAACTGGGTCACTGTTATACCCAAATACTGTCACCAACATGTGATGAGATCCTTAACCCCTAGGTTTTCCCTTAATCCCAAAACTTGGAGTGGAAACTTGCTCTGGATATCAATTCTACATGAAAAAACCTATCACCACACTTACCCTTTGGTTGATGAGTGGTACCTTGCTGAGCACCTCCTGTGTCCTGTTATAGAGAAGCAGTACCACTGTGAAAGTGTTTTGTCTTTGAAGCAATTCTCACCTAAACTGCTCTGTCATAAGGGAACAAAAGTGGTACCCTTGGTAAAATGGGAAAAATAGAAGTTTCTTGAGGCTTCTAGATCATGAGCCTCATGTCATCCCTTATCCCTATCAATATGGGTTAGTTGAGCTTGAGATCCCTCTTGGTAGGATATTAGAGCCACCTCACCCACAATTCTCTCAACTATCCCTATCCATGGAGCCTTATAAATACAAGCTCATCTCCATAGTTGAGGGGGGGAGAATAATAGTAGAGTTATCCTGCTGAATTGATACCCTGGCCTAATCCATCAGAGAGCAATTGTGGAGCAAGTTGGAGCTATCGGGGACAAAGTGTTAGTTTTGTGAAGGAGTTTCTTAACACTAAGGCACATGGTTGTAAGCTCTTTCATTTATTTTCTAACGCAAAGTTTACTTCCTTCCCACATGTTTGTTGTGTAAATATTGCATATATGTTATTAGATTCCTTAGTAACTAATATGGGCGTGTAGATGTTTTTCTGGTAGATTTGATGTCTTTGTATGTTTGATATGTCTTACAGGTATATAGGTCTTTAGTTAGAGTTATATTCCAGGCTTCTATAACATTCAGGGAAGGTTTTCAACTGATTTATTCACTCATTTGTCCTGGATCTAAACCATTCAAACCAAAGGAACAACTTCTATCCATAGAAGGTGCATTATTCCTGATTACAAATCTAGCGACTCTGCTGGGGAACAAAGCAAATTTCGGTTGATCTGATCTTCTTTAGTCCTTGAACCCTTGTCCGAATCTAGGATCGAGTTTCTAACTCTCTTCAGTTAGATCTTCCATCTGAATTAGTGAATTTTGGTTTAAAACTTTCAGATCTGAACTATTTTAACCTTATATGCTCTTTTTTATTGTCAATTCATCAGTCTTTACCTTGATTTGATCAATTTTTAACTTGAATTCTTGTTCTCCTTGTGTTTTGGATAGATTCAGGGAACCCCACATGTGCTGTTGGCAACAAGAAGTGCCACCGCCTGAACTCTGTTATCCATAAGCGGTGCCACCACTTGAGTCCCTTTATCCAGAAGCGGTGCTCATCCAGAACAACTCTGTCAAGTGTAACATCCCCAACCCTCCGATTGATGAAGAGGAAACTACCATACATCAAATCATACGGGCATCTAGCCCCATGAACATGAACATACATACATATAACGTTGAAGCATGTAACTTAAAAACATAAAACATACTACGATGCATTAATCATTCATATACATAGCAAAAGCAAACAACATGCATTCATATACAATTCAGCATTCAACATGTACATCATCATTCAGCAGTGGTAAATATGATTGCAGACACAAGTTAGGAAAGAATACTTATCTTATAAAGAAATTATCCCACAACAAGCTACATCGCTGCAATGTTCCACCCAACCATAGGCACGCATGCTCTTTAATCCCTCAGCAATGCTGCCACCCCCGAGCTGGGCATGATTTACCCAAGGAATAAGGAACTAGCAGGATTTCACATAGTCAAGGATAACATCCCCACAAGGGTACATAGTTCATCCAAGCGAACATAGTTGGGTTTATTGTTAGTTTTTCAACATTAAGCTAGCATTATTAGGATCTTTAACGGAGAGAATAACAAGCACAACAATCAAACATAAGAGACAATGAACACAATGTTTTTCCTCGGGGAAACCATAAATAGAGAAAACCCCGTAACTTCCTTAGAGATAGATTCAGCACAAAAGGTAAAACCCCAAAAATAGTAAGATGCACTCCCGATAGTAGTAACCTTCTTCTTCGCTAGCCCCAATGTCTTCTCCTTCCTCAACTATGCACTACACTTGAGTGTGTAAGTGATGTGTTCTAAGTAGAGAGTCTAGCTCTCTATTTATACTAATATTGACATGACTAAAACCCTACTAGGGCCGACCTCTTCTAGGAGAGTCTAATAACCCTAGTGCCCCAAAACTGTGGGGACTTTAACCCTTAGACAATAGGAGGGTTACCCACAATGACTTGACATGACTTGTTTACATTATTGATCCTCCTGATCGAAACACCGGGGCATGACAACATGACTCAATTACATTATAGATACATCTCAAAATAAGCATTGGGTTACAATACATAAGATACATAGATGAATACATTCCGAAGTTACAATTACATCAGTACTCCCTCTGAACTAGGAAGGTATTCACTAGTTTTCTTCTCTGGATCTTCTCGTCATTTGCATCTTCAAGTCATCTTCATCTGGATTTGGATCATCACTCGATCTAGATCATCGTCACTGGATCATACTCGATTTGGAACATCACTGGATCATCATCATTGGATCTGGATCATCACTCGATCTGGATCATCGTCACTGGATCATACTCGATCTGGAAAATCACTGGATCATCATCACTGGATATGGATCATCACTCGATCTGGATCATCACTGTTGGATCTGGATCATCACTGTTGGATCTGGATCATCACTCAATCTGGATCTGTCGGAGTCATCATAACTGGATCTGTATCATAGCTCGATCTGGATCATCACTGTTGGTCATCATCATATGTGCTATCTCATGATTCTTCTCATCACAGGAATTTCTATAAATCCAACCCTTTTTCATGCTGGTTGTAGGCCTAGCCTCCATCTAGGTATTCTTCAGCGCTTATATATGACCTACTCATTAGAAAGGCACATCACTCACATCCATCCAGGTGGGAACACATCCTTCTCACAATGATGGAAGAGTTCCACACTTCCATCCAGGATGGAACACATCTTGATCACAATGATGGAGGAGCTCTGCACTTACATCCATCCAAGTGGGAGCACATCCTAATCACAATGATGGAAGGGCTCTGCACTTACATCCATCCAGGCGGGAACACATCCTGCTCACAATGATGGAAGGGCTCTAAACTTACATCCATTTAGGCGGGAACACATCCTGCTCACAATGATGGAAGGGCTCTACACTTACATCTAACCTAGTAGGAACCAAATCCTACACCCTCGTCAGAAAGGCATGCACTCACATCTGACCTGGTAAGAACCAAATCCTACACCCTCACCATAATGGCCCCCAGTCCTAGACTGAGCTACCTAGTAATGGACTAGGTGCCTCCACTCTCCCGAAGAGTGGCAGTTGCCCTTACATCTGTCCTACTCGATAGAATGGCCAACACTCACATTTGACAAGGAAGGAACCTAATCCTTTAGCCATGACATAATTGTTAAACCCTTATATCTGAACTACTCGTTAGAATGGCTCTCTCAGTCTCGGATAGAGTGTTCCTGGTAACTGACCAGGTACCTCCATTCCTAGAATGGCAATCAGCACTCATATCGGACATGGAAGGAACCAAGTCCTCTCACCATGACAGAATGGCTCAACCCTTATATCTGACCTGCTCTTCAGAATGGCTATGGATCTCAGCACTTATATTTGACATGGAAGGAACCGAGTCCTCTCACCATGACAGAATGGCTCAGCCCTTATATATGACCTACTCCTCAGAATGGCTATGTGACTCATCACTTTCCCTTGGAGGAAACCTCAATATGGAGAACACGAAGCTTCTCCCTAAAGTACTCGAACTTCACTCTACCCAATGGCTTTGTCAACACATCAGTTATATGTTCCTCTGTCGCAACATACTAGAGCTTCACTGCTCCCCTCTACACCATATCCCTGATATAGTGATACTTAATCTCGATATGGTTCATCTTGTCATGGAACATTGGATTTTCTAATAACTTCACGCAACTCTAGTTGTCACAATGTATACAAGTAGCATCCATCTGGAGATCAAATAAATCAGACAGTAGCTTTTGCAGCCATACTACCTCACAACTAGTTGAACAAGCTGCAACATACTCTACTTCAGCTGTACTCAATGCCACATAGGATTGCTTCCTGCTGAACCAAGAGATCACACCCGATCCCATACTGAAGCAACATCTTGAAGTGCTCTTCCTATCGATGGCACTACCTGCCCAATCTGAATCAACATAACCCTCCAAGTTAATCTTTTGATTTGCATCATACTTGATCCCATAATCAACTGTACCCCTCAAGTACCTCAGAATATGATTTGCAGCAATCAAGTGAACATTTCTCGAATCTGTCAAGAACTGGCTCAAGGAGTTCATAGAAAAGAAAATGTCTAGTCTTGTGTTCATCAGGTACATCAATGACCCAATCATCTGATGATACATCGTAGCATAAACCGACTCTTATGAAGCATTGCTCAATAGCTTCAGGTTCGATGCTATAGGTGTGGCCATAGTCTTGCAGTCCATCATCCCAAACCTCTTCAGGATCTCTACTACATACTTCCCTTGTACAAGGAATATTCATCCACACTCTGCCACACTTCCATACCTAGAAAATAATGCATCATACCCAAGTCCTTCATTTCAAACTCAGCAGAAAGCTTTCTCGTCGAATCAGCAATCAACCCATCCATACCTGTCACAAACAGATCATCTACACATAGTAGAAGTATCACTGGGTTGTCATCTTCAACCTTGTAGTAAAGGTTGGAATCTGCTTTACTCTTGGTAAATCCCAAACTGGATAGAAAGCTATCGATTCTACTGTACCATGTCTTGGGTGCCTATTTCAAACTGTATAGGGCTTTCTTCAATTTGCAGACATGAGACTCCCTATCACGTGTCTCAAAACCGAGTGGCTGTTCTACATACGCTTCCTCTTCCACTACACCATTCAAGAAAGTAGTCTTGACATCTATCTGGTGTATCTTCCATTTCATCACTATAGCCAGAGCAAGTATTGATTTGATGGAAGTGTATCTGGCTACAGGTGCAAAGGTTTCTTCATAATCTATTCCTTCTTTCTGAGAGAAACCCCGAGCCACAAATCTTGCCTTATATTTTTCAATTCTACCATCTACGGCATGTTTGATGTTGTAGATCCATTTGGAAGTTACAACTAACTTCCCATATGGTCTTGGGACAACATCCCAAACATTATTCTTTGTGATCGATTGGTATTCTTCGATCATAGCATCCTTCCATTCTTTCTATTCTGCCACTTCTTCATAACAATAAGGTTCTTTATCAATGAAATCACATAGTAATGCTACATACCCAGAGCACGATCTGTTCCTCTTTCTTTCTCTATGATTCTCTTCTGGAGCCCCCTATCTTTCTACACCTTGGATAAGTTCTCGTGCCCAAGTAGGTTTCCTCTTATGAGGATTCTTCTCCAGAGGTGGATCTATAGGTCTTTGTGGTTCTTCAATTTCTCTATCTTCTTCTTGAGTTTATTCGTTCATTGTTGTATCACTAATTCTGGGTGCTTTTGCTTCTTCAAGTTCTTCAGCAAGTCTCTTTCTGGATTTGTTGTAAGCTGTGTCTTCATCAAATGTTACATCCATGCTGATGTCAATATTCTTGTATCATGGGAAATATATTCTGTAAGCCTTCGAGCTTTCAGAGTATCCCACAAATATACCCTTCTTTCCTGAAGGATCTAATTTTGTTATCTTCTCTTTTGGAATGTGTATGTACACTGGACAACCGAATATTCTGAGATGGATGACTTCTGGTTTCTTGCCGGAGAATACTTCTTCAGGAGTCTTGTTCTCGAGTGCTCTATGTGGAGTACGATTCTATACATACACCGCTATTCTGGCAGCTTCCACCCAAAGATGCATAGGAAGGTCTTGATCATGAAGCATTGCTCTTGCATCTTCCATGATAGTTCTATTCTTCCTCTCTGCAATCCCATTCTGTTGTGGATTATAAGGAGTGGAAAACTCCCTCTTAATCCCTGATTCTTTGCATAGCTCTTTGAATTCATTTCAAGTTAATTCTTCGCCATTATCTGATCGAAGGGTCTTGATCTTGTTTTTAGTATGGTTCTTGATCAAGGCTTTGAATTCCTTGAATTTGTTGAATACTTCTTCTTTGTTCTTCATGAAGTAAACCCATGTCTTCCTAGAAAAGTCATCAATAAAATAAACATAATATGCATGCCCGCTTAGTGAGTTTGATGACATAGGACCGCATACATCGAAGTGGATGATTTCCAAGATTCCTTTTACTTTGCTTTCGCTACTTGGAAATGTCCTCTTTGTATTCTTTCCTTTCTCACATCCTTTGCAGACCCCATCATGTTTTGCTTGGATTTCTAGAAGACCTTCAATAGCTTTGCTTGTAATAGGTAGAGCTCTGTAATGCACATGTGCAAGCCTTCTATGCCAAAGTTCACTTGGCTCTACTATGTCATGGACCAAGGCTTGTTATGGATGGCCCTTTAATTTATACAATCCTCTTTCTTGTTCTCCAATCACTATTGCATCATTGATAGTCTTTCCTTTTCGCCACATGATGAGTTGACCATCTATGAATGCAACCCACATTCCTTTTGCATCTAATGCCGATATGGAGAGGAGGTTCTTCTTGAGTCCTGGTACAAACAATACTTCTTTCATTGTTAGAGACTTTCCAGAGTCTAGCTTATAGGAAAATTTCCCACTACCTTTTATTGGATATTGGTAGTCATCTCCTAGCTTCACCTTGTGAGGTGATTCATGTTCTGACAGTCTTACAAAGGCTTCCTTGAATCCAGTCATATGTTTGGAAGCCCCATTGTCTATAAGTCAATCATCACTTCCATGAGTAATGTTACCTGTGAGATCGGAGATCAAAACATATTCATCCTCGCTTGAAGAATCTTCACTTTCATATCTGGTTCTTTTCTTGGATGGTTCATCATCCTCTACAGCACGAGCATGATGTCTTCTTTTGTTGCTCCTCTTTGTTAGATTTTGTTTACTAGGACAATTCCTTGCATAGTGTCCTGATTCATCACATGTATAACATATAATCCTAGATAAATATTTTCTATTGTTATCTTTGTGAGAGTGCTTACCTCTGAAGTGATGAGATCTTCTTTTGGTTGTCTTGGAGTGTGACTTCGAGTGTACTGTGAGAGATTGATCTTCACTTCCCATCTTTTCTTCTTGAGCTGCTATCTAAACTTCTTATTGAGAGCACTCTTCCCATAGTCTGCTTAATTTGACTAACTTCTTTCTAGCACAGATTCCTTGGATGAAAGAATCCCATGACGTAGGAAGGCCATTCAAGGTAGTCATCACAATCTCTGCATTTTCCAGTTCTTCATCTACTGCTTCTAGTTGTTCCTTGATCTGAGAAAATCTTGTGAAGTAAGATTGGATTGTTTCTGCATTCTTAATCTTCACATTCTTCAATTCGTTTCTCAGAGACATCTTCCGGTTTATGTTCTTCCCTTGAAACAATTTGGTTAGGGCATCAAACATAGCTTTAGGTGTCTTGAGAGAGGACACCTGTGGGATAAGGTGATCCTTGATAGAATCAGCAATGATCCTCTTTGACAAAACCAACTTCTTCTTATGCAAGGCCTTAGCCTCACCTCCCTCTGGAACTGGAACCTCCTCATGGATGTAGGAGTCTAACTCATTTTCTTCCAGGACCAGGGAGATCCTATACTTCCAGGCTCATAATTTATCATCTCCCTCAAGCTTTTCATCAAGCTTGGTATGATGAGAAATCTTAACTGAGAACCTCAAATGGAAATACAAAGGATTTTAGATCTTACCCGGTCAAGATGTCGGATCTGAATTTTGAGCTGAGATCCTGCAGAGCTGGTTGAGGAGAAAATTAGGGTTTTTCTTTTTCGGAGTTCTGTCCACCCAAATGCCTTGAAATTTATCCCTAAATTCAATTTTGGGGAGGAGATCAATCCAGTCCTGGGCTCACTGAAAAATTCGTTTTCTGTGAAAATCCCTAATTTTCGGTAGTAGTGACAGGTCCAAAATTGAAAAACCTCATAATTGGATTCTGTTTTGAAAGAAAGATGCACCCTAAGGAGGAGAGTTATTCCACCTTACTTTTGCTGAAAATATGTGGAGAGAGATCCATAAAGTAGGAATCCCTAGTTCTCGTAGCTACACAGTGTCTTCTTCTCAGGTTAGCTCTAACACCATGTTAGTTTTTCAACATTAAGCTAGCATTATTAGGATCTTTAACTGAGAGAATAACAAGCACAACAATCAAACATAAGAAACAATGAACACAGTGTTTTTCCTCAGTGAAACCATAAATGGAGAAAACCCCGCAACTTCCTCGGAGATAGAATCGGCACAAAAGGTAAAACCCCAAAACAGTAAGATGCACTCCTGATAGCAGTAACCTTCTTCTTCTCTAGCCCCAATGTCTTCTCCTTCCTCAACTATGCGCTACACTTGAGTGTGTAAGTGATGTGTTCTAAATAGAGAGTCCAACTCTCTATTTATACTAATCCTGACATGACTAAAACCCTACTAGGGTTGACCTCTACTAGGAGAGTCTAATAAGCCTAGTGCCGCAGAACTGTGGGGACTTTAACCCTTAGAAAATAGGAGGGTTACCCACAATGAATTGACATGACTTGTTTACATTATTGATCCTCCTGATCAGAACATCGGGGCATGACAACATGACTCAATTACATTATAGATACATCTCGGAATAAACATCGGGTTACAATACATAAGATACATAGATGAATACATTCTGAAGTTACAATTACATCAACATTTATCAGGTGAATAATGGATCAGCTAAGCCAATCAAGTTGGTTTTATCAGGCCATCCAAGAGTTGGGAAAGGTGAAATGCTAAGCTAGTGAGCTCATTGAAGAGCTAAAGACACCTACACCAAAACCGGCTTGGCTTCTAGGACACCCACACACACCCAACACAAGGAAATCAGTCCTTTCTCTGCAATATAGTCCCTCAGGCCCTGACTTCCCTTCCAGTGCTATTCAGGGGTTGTTGAGAAGAAAGCCAGCCCTCTAGCTCTATCTATGTGGTTCCTAGACACACTAGGTTTGTCAAGCAACTCAGGCCCTTATCACCATTCCCATGCAGTCCGAAGACCAACCACTACATTCATGCAGCAAACAAGCACTTCATAGATTGAACAGGGGAAGACAAATCCCTAAATCATTCTTGGCCCTATCATGGCCAAAACGATTCCTTAGAAACCTACAATAGCCAAAAACGCAAAGGCAACTCAGCCAAGAAATGTGGGGAAACAATGGCCAATGAGCAACCGGAGAAAACTACAACAACCCAGTATGTAGGGGAAAAGAATACACCCCACACCATCCACTGAATTTGTATGGGAAGAAACCCCTAGCAGAAAAATGTAATGATAGCCCAAAAAGAGTTTCCCTTATTGTTGCATGAGCCAAAACAGAGATAATCCTCTACCTACGTGAGGAACAGAGCGTCTCCACCTGCGTGAGGATGGATGATGGGGAAGACCAACCGGTATGTGAGGAAAATGAGCATTTTTTAGTGAGAAGAATGGCATCCTAGAGAGAGTGTATTTATGTGGGAAAAATGGGGATAATGGGTGTAGTGGTCTTCCTGCCAGCGTAAGGGTCATCCTGGTGGAGTGTGCATGTGGGAAAGGAGTGACAGTCCTGCCACACTCCATTTCTAACAATAACTGCCCCAACTAATCAATAGAACATTTAAGGTGGTGGTTGGATGAGGCAAGGGAAGGTGAGAAAAACATACAGGGTGGTGACACATGGCGTTTCCTCCATGGGTTCAAGGTTTAACATCCCCACCCTTAACCTTAGGAAATCATGCCCCTTATCAATTTGGTTGCAGTGAACATAGTTGTTTGGGTTTATTTAATTAAAATGCACATTTACATGATGCCATGATTTTATATGTATGTTGCATGTCCCGATATACCATCGGTGACAATTCCAATCCAAAACATAACATAGCAAAATCTATGGTGGGGCCTTTTCCTTTAGCTCTGCACCATGATTATTTACAATATATATACATCATGTATATTTAATGCATCAGGGTCAAAAATAGGGATGTTACATTCCCCTCCCCCTTCAATAGCACTATCCTCAGTGCTTTGAACAAAATGCTACACTGGTATCACCTCAGTGTTCCGCAAGATTGAACAAAAATGTATGTGCCAATCACATGGCATCCTCCAGCTCCCACATAACCTCTTCAAGTCCAAAGTTCTCCCATTGCACCTTTACCTGGCCTATGGCTCGGTTCTGAAGCATTGTGACCTTCATGTCGAGAATGCGCATTGGCTTGATTTGTAACTCTCCCTAGGGTTCCACCTCAATCACATCCCAATTTATCACATGGTTAGGATCATGTACATATCTCTTAAGAAAAGAAACATGAAAAACATTATGAGCTCTAGTGCTACCAGGAAATGCAAGTCTATATGCAACTGGCCCTATCCTTTCAAGCACTTCAAGTGGCCCACAATATCTTGGTGATAGCTTGGCACAACTTCCAAGATTCAAGGAACTCTTCCTTGCCCTCACTCAGAGGTAAACATGATCCCCAACATTGAACTCTCTGTTCATCCTATGCTTATCTGCATATCTTTTCTGTCTGTCCTGTGCTACTTTCAGATTCTGTCTAATCTTTACAACCTCTTGCTCCATTTCCTTGAGCAACTCTAGTCCAAGCACAACTCTGTTCACTTGGTTATCGCAAGTCACTGGTGTCCTACACCTCGTTCCATACAAATCTTCATATGGACTCATCCCCGAGGATTCCTGCTATCCATTGTTATAATCAAACTCTACCAAGTGTAAGTAATTTTCCCACTTGGTTGGTTTGTCCATCACATACATGCAAATCATATCTTCAAGCACTTGATTAACTCTTTATGTCTGCCCATCTGTCCGAGGATGGTAGGCAGTGCTGAAGTTTATCTTTGTACCCAAATCTGCAAACAACCCCTTCCGAAAATTGGAAGTGAACTTGACATCTCGGTCAAAGACTATTGCCTTCAGCAACCCGTGGAATTTGAAAATATCCTTCATGAAGATCTTTGCAATGTCATCATTATTATGCATAGACTTCACCAGTATAAAATGTGCTGCCTTTGTCAACTTGTCTACCACAACCATGATGGAATCATGTTGTCTCCAAGTCATCGGCAATCTTGTAATAAAATCCATGGAAGTAACTTCCCATTTCCATTCCAAAACTGGCAAAGGCTGCAGCAAACCTGCTGGATGTTGATGCTCAAACTTTACCTGTTGACATTTCATGCACCTTAAAATGTATTTAGCCATGTCCTTTTCCATTCTTGGCCAAAAGTACTGCTTTATAGCTGTAGCAATCGTTTTCTGATATCCTAGGTGACCAAAATATGGAGCCTGATGGATTTCATCCATAACAACTCTCCTCAAATATGCTACATTTGGAATATAAATTATGCCTTTATAAGTAAGAATTCCATCTTCTTCCAATTTATATCCCTCATACCTCTTCTCAAGATTTTGTTGTTGCAATTTGTCTTTTACCTGCTCGTACAATTCATCCTAAGCAACATGATTAACAATCTGTTGCCTCAAATCTGATTGGAAAATACTGAGAGATGCCACATGCATTTCTTGCATCTTCCTGCTGAGTGCATCAGCTACCTTATTCTATTTTCCCTTTATGTGCTTGATTTCAAAATCAAACTCACATAAAAATTCCATCCATCTCGCTTTCCTAGCATTCAAAGTAGGCTGATCGAACAAATACTTCAGACCATAATGGTCTCTTATGAGTTCAAATATTCTACCCATCAGGTAATGTCTCAACATCTTGAGTGCATGTACTATGGCTACAAGCTCGAGATCATGATTGGCATAGTTCTTCTCATGCTCCTTCATCTTTCTTGACTCATTACATATCATGTGGTTGTCCTGCATAAGGACTCCTCCAAGCCCTTGTCTACATGCATCGGTACATACCAAAAAATATTTCTCTAGATCTACAACCTTCAACATGGGTGCACTGGTGAGAAGATGCTTCAACCACTGGAAGCTTTCTTCACACTTCGAAGTCCATTCGAACTTCATCCCCTTCTTTTGAAAAGAAGTGATGGCATGTGCAACTTTGGAAAATCCTTCAATGAATCTCCTGTAGTATCCTGCAAGTCCCATAAAATATCTTACATTTGTCACATTTCTTGGAGTAGGCCAATTCATAATGGCTTCAATCTTCTCAGGGTCTACTGATATACCCTCTTCTAAGATAATGTGACCCAAATAATGAATTTTATCTCTATAGAAGTCACACTTGCTTAGTTTTGCATACAGTTGATGCTCCTTGAGCAATTGCAATGTTAATCTCAAATGCTCTTCATGTTCTTCCTCATTCTTAGAATAAACAAGAATCTCATCAAGGAAAAAAAGAACAAACTTGTCCAAATACTTGCTGAAGACACTATTGATAAGGTACATAAATTTAGCTGGTGCATTTGTGAGGCCAAATGGTACCACTACAAACTCACAATGTCCATAACTTGTTTTGAAGGTTGTCTTATGAATGTCTTCGTCCTCAATTCTCACCCGATGATAACGAAACCTCAAGTCAATCTTGGAAAATACCTTTGCTCCTCTCATTTGATCAAAAAGGTCATCAATCCTAGGCAAAGGATATTTATTCTTCATAGTAACCTTGTTCAACTATCTGTAATCGACACATAACTTGAGTGTACCATCTTTCTTCTTTACAAACAGAACCGATGCTCCCCAAGGAGGCACACTCGGTCAGATATACTTCTTTTCCAACAACTCTTGCAGTTGCATCTTCAAATCTAGAATCTCCGGCATACTCATCCTATAGGGTGTCTTGGACACTGGTGTTGCTCTTGGCACAATTTCAATTGTGAAATAAATGTCCCTCTTTGGAGGAAGCCCTAAAATATCATCAGAAAACACATCCTTGAATTCCTGTAACACCTAATAGTCCTCTAACCTAGGAGTTTCATAACCTGTTGGTTCTAGAATATGAGCTGCATACAACTAAAAACCCTTCCTACAGAACTTCGTTAACTGCATTGCTAAAACGTGTCTTACTGAAATCACCTTTGGAATACCTGTCACAACTATTGAGTGTCCTTCTTCATTCATGCATTCAAAAATATTGTTATAATAGTCAAGCTTCACTCTGTGAGCTTCTAACCAATCCATTCCAATGAGAACATCATAGGAACCAAGTGGTAGAACATTCAGATGCACACAAGTTATAAATCCATTCATAACTAATGGACATTTATCCACTACTTCACTGACCTTTCTCTTAGTCCCAGTGGCTAGGTGAACTAACCAAGATTTCCTATGCCTTTCTTTCTTAAAATCACAAATCTTCACCACTCTAGGAGTGATGTAACTATGAGTAGAACCAGGGTCAACCAAAATAGAAACAGATTGTTCAACAATCTTACCTGCAACTTCAACCACAATTGACTGATGATTTTCCTGGTGGTCATCCAGTGCTGCATAAATTGTAGGGACTTCCCTTGCTACTTGACCCACTATTTCTGCTTCCTGAATGTTATAAGCTGGCCTTGCACTTTCATTCTAAAGTGGACAATATTTGTGCAAGTGAGGCCCTTCACATTTCCAACATTTTAGTGGACCTTTATTCTGATGTGGCTCTTTAGGTTTTCCACATGTCACTCCAACTGGATTACTCGCATCTTGGGATGGATGGTTCTGTTGATTCTTGAATCTATAAGGTTTGAAACCTTTCCTTCTTTGGTCAAACTTCTCATTCTTCTTGTCCTTCCATGCCTTATTGTAATCAGTTTTACCTTTGTTTTGCTCATAACAATACTTAGCCTTCCTTATCACTTCTTCAAGAGTTCATGGTTCATAAAACTTGATTCTATCTTTGTAAGCTTGAGGCAATCCACTCAGAAACCCCTGGACCTTCACTTTTTTATCTTGGATGTATCGAACATACCTCAACAATTCCAAGAAGTTATTGGCATATTCATCCATGTTCTGTTGTCCCAATCTCAGCTCATGGAATTCCTTGATCTTGTCATCATAATACTTGTCAGAGAGGTATTTTTTCCTGAAATACTTCTTGAACTATTTCCACTTCAGTCTCCTTTCACTGATCCTCTTTACTTGCTTGAAGTGTTCCCACCAAATGGATGCTCTTCCATTCAGATTGAATATGGCAACTCTGGCCTTCATGTTTCCAGAATAATCCTGCACTTGGAAGTACTTCTTTATCCCAAGAAGCCAAGCTTCAGCCTCTTGTCCATTCTTTATCTCACTATCAAATGTAGGAGGTTTAGCTTTCCTAAATTCATCTTGAGAGCAATCCCTATGGTTCCTTCTTCGTTTCCTTTTACAAGAAGATGAACTTGTATCTCCACTGGATTCTTCAGAGTTAGATGATCCACTGGAAGTCCTTCTCCTCCTCCTAGTGCTACTCTTACTGCCTTTTGGCCTTGATGTACCTTGTCCAGAATCTATCTTTCTCTGAAAGTCTATCAAACTCTGCAACATGGCAACATTCAACTGATGTTTCTCTTCCTGGAATTTAATCAAGCTTCTCATGGTGGCTGCAACATTTGACGGTGTCTCTTGGAATATCCTTCCATTAGACTCTATGTCATCATTTCCATTATGGACATTTTATCCCAGGGCATCTCCTACACGCTCGTAAGAATATTGAGAATCATATCCATCATGGCTTCTCATGACTAAACCACCTCTTTCTTTCCACACTGTTCTACCCGGAATACTACTCTTGGAGGTGTCTATAATTCTTCAAATGTGTTAGCATCAAACTATTAGATGCATCTCATTAAAATAAATCATACTACGTACCTTCCTCTTCTGGAATTCATAAAATAACAATTTTTCTAAAACACAAAATTTTCTCTCTTCCTGTTCAGCCCTGTAATATACTGACAGTCTACTTAAAAATCTACTGAAAAACAATTGAAAACTGCTTGAAAAATCACTGAGAAGTTCTCTAAAAAACCCAAATCTCTTTTGTCCCAATCAGACTTCCTCCCAACTATCTTTCCGACACTTCGGTCATCAAAACACCTAGCTCATCGGTGGTCTGTTCATTTATTTCTCCCGGCATTTTGACAGGAAAATCAACTAAACTCTTGATCTGCATCGGCGAGAAAATAAACTCTTCATCGGGTCCTTTCTTCACTAACCTTCCGGGGTGTCGGCGGCTAGAACATCTAATTCTCTTCGCTGTATCAATGGGTTGGTTGTCTATTTCCTTCCGCCGTATCGGCCTATAGTGGTCTACTTATTCCAATTTTTATCGACGATCTGTTGGTCTAATTTCATCCGCCATTTCGGGTCCATAATCATATATCACTCTGAACTTAATTGAC
Source organism: Pseudotsuga menziesii (assembly GCA_001517045.1). Taxonomy (NCBI): domain Eukaryota; kingdom Viridiplantae; phylum Streptophyta; class Pinopsida; order Pinales; family Pinaceae; genus Pseudotsuga; species Pseudotsuga menziesii. Next base: position 210,021 of record LPNX011049705.1, read on the forward strand.
AATAACATAGACTAATCACTGCGTCGATAGTCGGGTGATCTACGCATCAGACGGTTAGTCCTTTTGGATTTCGCAACCGCCACCCATGATCTTCCTATGTCTTCCACAACTCATGAATTTGTCAGCGGTCGGAGTGACAAGTCTCTTGTGGCATCGACACTCAGATGCACTGCTCTTCAAGTGATTAGTTCTTTATGTGGTTGCAACGGTGGGCAGCAGAGTCACTATGGTATTCGCGGGGCACTCGTCGGTGGTTGGAGTAGTTGTTCATTAGATCATCGGATGGATAGTTGACTAGGCAGCCGCAACTGCGGTTCACCTTAATTGAAACTTTTTCGATCGGTGATCCGATCCACTAATTCCTTCTGATGTTCATCGGCGATCCATACAACTAACATTTCCCAGTAGTCGATGATCTCGTGCCTTAGAGAAATTTTTGAAAATGTCCTGCCTTGTCTTCCACCAGATCGGCAACTTGATCCTCTAGGCATCGGTGATGCAATCAACTAATCATCGCCGATCGCCGATGATTTAATGACTTAGAAAAATTTCCAAAATTTTTTCTTTAGTCTTCTCTTCTGCTGCTTCATCAGCTCAACAATCTCCTATCCTTCATCGATCGCCGACAGCCAAAAAATCAGAGGTTCTTTCCTCTAAGTGGAGCTGGAGTTTCGGCGGTCTTCGGCTGATCTCCGCCAAAACTACGGCTCCCCCATCCCATCCTCTATCCTTCGCCGACAGCCGATGAACCTTAGTGAAATTGTGAAATTTTTCTGCTAGCTATCCTCTATCGAGTGGTCATCAGACTAATTCTTCCACTGTGTCGGAAGAACCTCTCACTGAGTTCTCCGATGAGCCAACAATTCTGGCACTTAAATTTTTTTTGTGAATTTTCTTGTCATCATCCATTTCCTCTAGGTTTCTTCTGGGCAGTAAGCAACTTGCCTCTGTTAACTGATATTTTGATGGCCCTTTGAGGCCCAAATGTTGCAACATAAGCTCTGTTACTGCATCTTCATGTCCCATTCAGGGCCATGCTGCAACCAGAGCTATGATACCATACTGTAATGTCCCCAACCCTCCGACTGGCGAAGAGGGTGCTACCATACATCAAATCATACGGGCATCTAGCCCCATGAACATGAACATACATACATATAATGCCGAAGCATGTAACTTAAAAACATAAAGCATACTACGATGCATTAATCATTCATATACATAGCGGAAGCAAACAACATGCATTAATATACAATTCAACATTCAACATGTACATCATCATTCAGCAGTGGTAAATATGATTGCAGACACAAGTTAGGCAAGAATACTTATCTTATAAAGAACTTGTCCCATAACTAGCTACGTCGCTGTAACATTCCACCAAACCATAGGCCCATGTGCTCTTTAATCCCTCAGAAATGTTGCCACCCCCAAACCGGGCATGATTTCCCCAAGGAATAAGGAACTAGAAAGCTTACACATAGTCAAGGATAACAGCCCCACAAGGGTACACATTTCAGCCAAGCCAACACAATTGGGTTTTTCATGCGAACAACGGATGAGGAAAGCCAACCAAGTTGGGGTTTATCAGGCCATCTAGGAGCTGGGAAAGGCTAAATGATAAGCTAGTGAGCTCGTTGAAGATCTAAAGAAACCTACACCAGAACCAGCCTATCTTCCAAGACACCCACACACACCCAACATAAGGAAATCAGTCCTTTCTCTACAACACAGTCCCTCAGGCCCTGACTTCTCTTCCAGTTCTATTCAGGGGTTGTGGAGAAGAAATCTAGCCCTCTAGCTCTATCTGTGTGGTTCCTAGACACACCGGGTTTGTCAAGCAACTTAAGCCCTCATCACCACTCCCATGTAGTACAAATACCAACCACTGTGTTCATGCAGCAAACAAGCACTTCACAGCTTGAACAGGGGAAGAAAAATCCCTAAATCATTCTTGGCCCTATCGTGGCCAAAATGATTCCTTAGCAACCTACAGTAGCCCAAAACGCAAAGGAAACTCAACCAATAAATGTGGGGAAACAACGGCCAATGAGCAACCGAAGAAAACTACAACAACCTAGTATGTAGGGGAAAATCATACACCCCACACCATCCGCTAAATTCATATGGGAATACACCCCCAGCAGAAAAACGTAATGACATCCCAAAAACCATTTCTCTTCTTGCCGTGTGAGCCAAAAGAGAGAGAATCCTCTTCCTGCGTTAGGAATAGATCGTCTCTTCCTGCGTGAGGATTGACGATGGGGAAGACCAACTGGCGCATGAGGAAACCGAGTGTTTTTGAGTGAGAAGAATGCTGTCCTGGAGAGAGTACAGTCGTGTGGGAAAAATGGGGATAATGGGCATAGTGGTCTTCCTTCCCACGTAATGGTCAGCCTGGTGGAGTGTGCTTGTGGGCAAGGTTTGACAATCCTACCACACTCCATTTCCAGCAATAACTGCCCCAACTAATCAACAAAACATTTAAGGTGGTGGTTGGATGAGGCAAGGGAAGGTGAGCAAATCATATAGGGTGGTGACACATGGCTTTTCCCCCATGGGTTCAAGGTTTAACATCCCCACCCTTAACCTTAGGAAATCATGCCCCTTCTCAATTTGGTTGCAATGAACATAGCTGGTTGGGTTTATTTAATTAAAAAACACATTTACATGATGCCACAATTTAATATGTATGTCGCATGTTCCGATATACCATTGGTGACAATTCCAATCTGAAACATAACATAACGAAATCTATGGTGGGGTTTTTGCCTTTAGCTACGCACCATGATTATTTAAAATATATATACATCATGTATATTTAATGCATCGGGGTCAAAACCGGGGATGTTACATCAATACCCCTCCAGCACGGTGCCAGGTAGGCCTTGTTCCAGAACTTGTTTTTTGTCATTTTTTGCAAAAAGTTGGATTTTGTTTGATTTCTGCTTTGCAATGTCAGGCTTGTGTTTTGAATCTGTATGCTCATGGTTGAAAATTTTATGGTAAAATTGTTTTGGTTGAAAGAATTCAAAATCTAGGTTAGGCTTGTTGATTATTCATTTGCTTTCATGCTTGTTGATTGTGATTTTGAAAGGAAATTTTGAAAGCTTAAGTTTCAGTTAGATCTCTTTTCGTTTCCTTTATAAATACTGAAAGAAAAACCACTTGCTTATCATCTTAATTTCATTTTTTCCATAGAGGGCTTCTTTTTGCTTATTAAATTTTTTTTTTTTGATTGAGATTAGGTCATTATTATTACTGAGCATAGGGCATTGGATCTCTGGTTAGCCTCACAAGCTTTCAGGTTCTCTTTGTTCTTTTGTCTCTCTCGCATTAGTACTATCTCATCAAAATAAAAAATAGTGTATTTTTAAGTTAGATCTATCTATGTTTAAAAGAAAAATTGAAAAAATAGAGTGCATATGCATGTAGAGTGCTTGTTGTTTTTCTTTTAAGAAAAGAGACTCTTACCCCTTTGATTGCTTTCAAAAAGAAAAATGAGTTTGGAATGTGTTGCTTGTCTTTGGATTTTAGTTGTTCAAAGTAGTTGTTTGGAACTTTTTGGTTTTCAAAACAAAAAGAAAAAACTCTCTTTCCCCCCCATAAGTAGGAATACCACGAACGGTAAAGTGAAATATTTGCATCTACATTCTGCATGGTTTTACTTTTCTATCAAAATTCCATGTATTCACCTAACCGTCCACTTTAAAATTAAAGGTAGTTGTAGGATTAAAATTTACATAGCAATTTGAGTGATTGGCTAGAGAAGTGGTTGGGCGTCGTTAAGTGTAGGAGCTATCGTTACTCATCCATATTACATCTGGGGACTCGCACGGTTCTTCCATGTACCGTCGATATATCGAACGGCCTTTCACGTACCCTTTAGTTATATAGAAAGGTACTTCACATACTCGATTGTATATAGGAAGGACCCTTGTGAATGGTTATACATTAGACAACACTACTACTGATTTGAGCTCCCACATACCTCGTGTATATCGAGAGACCCCACTAGGATACCTTATCTAACTGAGAAAATCCCTTTGGCCATATTTCTTGGAGCCATACACCGAAAACAGGACTTGGGGAGATTACTATGCACGTACCCTTGAGGTATATCATGAATGGCACCTTCCTGAAAATCCTGGTGAGAGACCTGACTATCTGAACTCCTCCTGTCATTTAAGCTTGCTTGTTTGGCCTATAAATTGAGTAGGGAAATTTTTGGTGTGCTTTCTAGTTTTGAGACCCTAGGTTAGATAGGAAATGTATAAAGTGGCTGAATTAAGATAGTCCAAAAGAGTATGGGGCTTTCCACCTGATTTTATTCCTGTTTTAGGAGAAAATTCTATGGAATCTATCGACCAAGCTAGAGCTGCTACCAACTCCCAAGTGGGAGAAAATGTGGTTGCAAAAAGTGGAGATCCATATCCTTTGTAAGGTCCTCCCTTGGTCCAACAACATTCTAGGGGAAATATCTTGTTCCATTCTCCCATGGGAGGTCACGTTGATGACACTACTTGTCCATATTATGGTCCCAATGCTCCATTTTGGGATACCTCTATGGGACAAGCCATTACTTCGTTTGGCACTTATCCAACCTCTTCTGAAGATATTTCACCAAATGAAGAAGAATGTAGATGATACCAGGCAGCTATTCTTTGTGCAAGAGAACTAGACAAGAAAATAGATAGCATATTGGGTACACCACCACCTCATTCAATAGTTTTTCCTCGTAATTCGGACCCTTGGCCTGTGGGATATCGCTCACTTGCTAATTCTATGAAACCCATTGAACCTATTCTAGATCGCAATGTGACTCCACATAATCTAGGTCAAAATACCAACCCCACCACCTCCCATATTATGTTTGTTCCAAATCCTCTCGGGCCTTCCACACCTGGGGAAAAACATTCAATTCATGTGTCATCAATACCTTCTAGTGCTAGGGGGCAACCCCCGAGATGACCTACATTACCTGTCATTGGAATTGTAGCTAGTCATGGACAGACCTCTAGTATATAGCAATCTATAGTTTATGTCCCTCCTACCCACACGAATGTGGTTAATCCCCCATCCAGTTCAATTCAGTCCTTGGGGGCACAACCTATAACCAATTAAACCTCTTGGGGGTATGGTTACATAGCAAATCAAGTACCTATAGGAAATGTCAATTACCAACCTAATCCTATAGGAATGCCTTATGTGGGAATTCCATATGCTACTAACACTTTCACGCCATAGGGCCAACCTAACTGGTCTTACATGCTAGCTATGGGAGGGATACCTATACATATTGCAAGAAGTGCCGGAGGACCACCTTATGGAGGTCCTCCCCTTCGAGGGCCTAATGGCCCTGGAGGGCATGGTGGATTTCCTCCTTATGGTCTTAATCATCCTGGTGGTCCTGGGGGACCTAGTGGCTTCCCTCCTAATGGACCTAGAGGGTCTGGTGGCCCTCCTCCTAGTGGTTCTGGAGGCTCTGGAGGTTTACCTCCCAGGGGTCCTAGAGGGTTAGGTGGTCCTCCTCCTGGTGGTCCAAATGGTCCTGGTAGTCCCAATAGTCTTGGTGGTCTCAGAGGCCCTAGTAGTCCTCCTTTTGGAGGCTCCGATGGTCCTAACGGTCCTGATCCTGGAAATCAACCCCCTACAGGTGGATCTTCCAGCGGTTCTTCATCACAACAACCTATCTATCAGTCTACTTATGGTCCTACTGGTACTTATATGCCATATCAATACTACCAGTACGTGCAACCTAATCACTAGCTACCTTTCCTAGCAACTTTAGACTTTCCTGATTTGTCCAAGTTGATTAATGATCCCTTTCAACATAACCCCTCGTGGCCTTTCGTACTGGTAAAGTTACCATCGAACATTCCAAAGTTTGATGGGAAGCAGGGAGATGATCGAAAAAACCTTGTCATGACATTCCATTTGTGGTGTTCTTCAAACTCCCTTATGGATGATTCAGTTCTTTTAAGAATCTTCCAACGAACTTTGACCAGTACCACTGCGAAATGGTACATTCAACTTCCACAACATTCATTTGTGGATTTTGGTTCTTTGGCAATTGTCTTTCTTACACAATTTCAGCTTCCTATCCATTATGAAATGGGTACAGATCTCTTAACTTCTCTGTGGCAGAACAACTCCACCCACATATCCGATCATATCCATGAGTGGAGAAGGCAGAGAAGACTTATTAAGGCTCCTATCCTAGATCAATTGTTAGCTGATTGGTTTACTAAACCTTTGTTGCCTCCAATCACCTGAGATGTGTGTATGGGCAGTGCCGTTACTAAATATAAAGCCATTAGTAGAGCCTAATATATTGACTTGGTCTATTCCCAGTTCAGAACATTGTATGACTTAATCCCTCAAGCTCCTTGCCCAAGCACCGATCTTGCCAAGCCACCAACAGAAACCCCTGTTGATCTGATTGTTGGTTCAATCCAGTCCCCGTCGACAGCAAAACCTACCAAGCAACCCCAAACTTCCATCCCTACTCCTTCAACTCCCAAGGTTTCCATCGAGGCCAATTCCATTCAAAATACTCAAACGCCTGACAACAATAAAAAGAAAGGTAAAGCTAAAAACAAAAAACCTGGAAACCAATAGGAGAATCCAAAACCAACCATCAACGAGAACAATAAAGGGAAAATAAAAGTGAAATATCCATGTATGCTATGCAGAGGTGACCACTTCATGAAAGAGTGTCCTCATCGTGAAGAAATCACTCAATTTTTAAAAACTAATCCCACCCCCATAGTTCTCACGGATCCTTTTCCCTATCAACAATAGCTGATAGACCACATGTCTAATGAGGGAAAATCTAGTTCTTTAGAGGAAATTTGCATGATGTCCTCAGACACTTTTAGTTTGCAAACTCAAATTCAGAGTTATGACAAACCCATACACAAGAAAGAAGACAATTCTTCTTCAGGAAAAGCTCCCTCTACTGGTTCTCCTGAGTCCTCGTCTACTGTCCCCCTAACCATCGAGAAACCTAATCTCGACATGGTTTTGCGTCCACCCAAGAGTACTCTTAGGAAGGCTATTTTTAATTCTAATGCCAGAGCTACCCAATTTTATAATGTAGTTGAATATAGTTCTCAAGCACCATGTGCAATGTCTACCTTGGAAGGACTCCAAAGTTGTCCTACACAGCGCAAAAACTTGTTAACCGCGTTAGGAGATTTAGATCCAGACAACACTAATTTGATTCATTTCAATGTCAAGAACTATAAGTCTCAAATACCCCACAAAATCTCTTTCCAAATCATAACGAAATTAGTTGGAAAGAAGGTCTTTAGAAATGTCTTAGACGAAGGAGCTTCAACTTTGGTTTTGTCCCTATCTTGTTGGAAAGATATTGGATCTCCCAGCTTGTAACATCACCAATGACTCTGAAATCCTTTGATGGACAAGGTTTCCAGCCCCATGGTCTCATACCAACCCGTTCATTCGATATTAGGGGCAAATCTATTTCTATTCAAGTGGAAGTAGATGCATGCCCCATTAGACTACAACCTCCTTTTAGGAATAAATTGGTTTTATCCCATGACTGTTGTCGCTTCGACGATATTTCGAACTGTCCAATTTTTGCATCTAGGGAGGATTGTCACCATTGACCATCTTGATTTATGTACGTTGGAAGTTACTACCTCTATGGCTAATAACATCCCTATGTTAGGCCAGTCCCCTCCTCCTTACCAGTCGATTGGGGTAGGCATGCTAAAGGATTCATCCCTTATGGGGATTTTTTCGTCAACTCCTCCTAACATAGACATGGTGACAGTAAATATGATTTCATCATTTGATTATGATCCAAAGGGAAAACAAATTGTTGAATCCACCTCATTGATTCCACATGAAACCATGTACAACGTTATCTAAACCCTTTTCGATGACCACACTGATGAGCTTCATATGGTGGCTTCGTACCCTTACCACCTGCCCTACTGGTCAGAACCCTCTCTTCTTATTCTGGATTATCTCTCCCAGACTTTTCCTTCTGATGAGTGCATTATGGAGATCATGAGTACGAATTAGCCTATATGGGAGGATCATCATCATAGATCCTCATTCCTCCCCAACACAAGTTCGGTAGACCATGATTTTGCATCCCTTTTTTTCACTGATATTGTCAACACACCTCAAACTCCTATATTGTTGCAGAACATAGATTCTAAAGGAAAACTATGAAATGTTACTTAAACAAATCCAATTGAAATATTAGCCAAGCATGGCACCCTTGAGCATGTTCATGTTGGGCAAAATTGCTCAGTAGAAGAATTTGAAGCATACCAAGCACTTTTCAAAGAATTATGAGATGTTTTTTCCTGGTCTTACAAAGAAATGTCGAGGATAGACCCATCCATTGTGGTCCACAAAATAAAAACCTATCCCACTGCAAAAACTTTCAGGAAAAAACTGAGACAGGTCCATCCACGGAAAGCCGCAGCTATCAAAACTAAAATAGAAAATCTTCTAAAAGAAGGTTTTATTTATCCCATACCTCTGACGAAATGGGTATCGAACATCGTCCCTGCGAATAAAAAGAAGGGCACCATTAGAGTCTACATAGATTTCAAATATTTGAACAAATCTTGTCCCAAAGACAACTTTCCCACTCCGCATATCAACTAGATTACCGACAACTATGCCGGAAGTGTCATCTTCTCATTTATGGATGGATTTTTGGGTTATACTCAGATTGAGATTTTACCCACCGATAAGCACAAGATAGCATTCATTTGCCCATGGGGAACCTTTTAGGAAGTTACCATTCGGCTTGAAAAATGTTGGAGCCACTTTCCAGAGTGCTATGTCCTATGCGTTTCACAATATAAAACATATTGTAGAACAGTACCTTAACAACCTTCCAACTCATTCACACCGACGGGAGGACCACCCTAGTCATCTTAGAGACATTTTCCTGAGATGTCGTCATTATAAGATATGGTTCAATCCTCATAAATTTGTTTTTTGCATTGGGACGGGATGCCTGTTAGGTTTGTGGTTTCTAAGGATGGCATCCAGATAGATCCATTGAAAATTTCCACTATTGTAGCTCTATCAGCCCCAACCAACCTTCTAGAACTCCAAATTTTGCAAGGGAAGGAAAAATTCCTTCGTCGTTTCATGTGCAATTTTGCAGAGAAACACACGGTTATATGCGTCTCCTTAAGAAGGACACTCCATTCTTTTGGGATGAACAAGCCCAATGGGCCTTTGATAAACTCAAACACGCTCTAACTCATTCACTCGTGATACACCCCCCATATTATTCAAAGGATTTTCTCCTATACATTGCTTCCTCCACTACTACCATCGCTATGGTTTTGGTGTAGGAGAATCCCGATGGTCAGGTGCACGTGATTTACTATGCTAGTAAGAATCTCATGGATTTCGAAACTTGATACTCACGCGTGGAGAAATTAGCATTGGGCACGGTCATTTCTATTTAGAAATTTCGTCACTACATTTTTCTCTGCACAACCACCGTATTGGCAGACCATAACCCTATGTATTACATCCTCACTCATCAGGTGCTCGGGGGCAGGTACTCCCGATGGATAGTCATCCTACAAGAGTTTGATCTGGAATTTGATTTGGTCTTTATTGAGCTCATGTGTGATCTTCCCTATGCTTCGACAAAATCTAAGCCCAGTGATTCATTCTCGGATGAATTTCTATTCCTAATAAGCACTACTGACCCATGGTATGGAGATTTGCTCATTTATCTCTAGACACAAAGAATTTAGCCCACTCTATCCTGTGACGATCGCCGCCATATACTTCACCACGCAAAATACTACCTCATCTTGAATGACACTTTGTATAGACGTGGTATTAATTCCATTCTCCGGTGATGCCTTACCCATGAGGAAGCTGAACAAGTTTCGAATAATCGCCACTCTAGAGCATGTGGCGTTCAACTATCTGGGATGGCTATAGCCCAGAAAATCATTCGCGCTGGCTATTTTTGGCCTTCAATAATTAAATATTGTCACGAGGATGTTAATAAATTCACACCCTATCAACTTTTTTATCCAAAAAAGTGCACTCATCCTACTCCGTTGCACCCCGTCATTACCATTGGCCCTTTCGCCAAATGGGGGATCAATTATATGCATTGTAAGCCTACCTCATCCGGGGGGCATGGCTACATCATCATAGCCATTGATTAGTTTACAAAATGGGCTAAGGCCATGCCTACATATGCAGAGGACAGTAAGACTATCGCTCTCTTCCTATTCAGTCATGTGATAGAAATATTCGGAGTCCCGCAGTCCATAGTTACTAATCACGGATCACATTTTTGTAATCAAATGATGGAGGAACTAAGTGCCAAGCTAGGTTTTCACCATGAAAACTATACACCCTATTATCCATAAGCTAATGGTCAGGTCGATGCCATTAACAAATTTTTGAAAATGATGCTGCGTTGGATGGTTGGAGACCATAAATCCAACTGGCACCATATTCTTTTCTCCACTCTTTGGGCTTACAGGACTTCGAGGAAAATAGCTACTGGTTTCACACCTTTTTAGCTTGTCTATAGACTAGAAGTTGTCTTGACGATTCAATGTCAGATTCCATCCTTGAAACTTGCCTTCAAACTTCCCCCAAACACTTGCACAGAGGAAGAGAGATTTCTATACTTGAATAACCTTGACGAAACTAAAATAGATGCTGCCTTAGCTAATGAGGCACACAAGAAATGTGTCAAGGCGCAATATGAAAATTCTATCCAACCTCGTGCCTTTAATAAGGGTGACCTAGTTTTGACCTATGATGGAATCCCCTTAGGACAACCTCGCAATGGGTTGTACCTGAAGACGTACTATGCCTAGATATCTCTTGGATAGTATCTTGTATATATGTATATTAATTGAATTTTAGTGTGCTTAAGTATTTTCAATATGGTTTTGAGTTTAGTGTCTGTATCTATTTATACCATGTTTTGGTCGTGCAGAGCAAATGGCTTTCTACGGCTTCGCTGATGGTACTTTCCACCACACTTTGAATCTTGCCTCAGCTACTTAGGTTCTCTATTCCCTAGCTTACGATTTGGTCAGTTCAAGAGCAGTTTGTATTGGTCCCGCTACCAACAATATCGCTGAGTATCGAGCAGTCATAGGCCTTCTGACTGAAGCTACCTCCCAATATGTTCATAACTTGGTAGTCGTGATGGACTCACAACTTGTGGTTTGTTATCTAAACCATGTCTATACCATTAGGAATCCTGTGCTTCTATGTCTCTTTCAGAGGGTACTTTTATTAGAAAGGTCATTTGAAACTATTACCTATAGGCATATCCCTAGGAAACATAATGCAGTTGCCGACTCATTGACAAATTACATCCTAGATTGGCATATTGCTCATTCATGACATGAAAATCAAACATGGTTCACTGTAAATAAACTATTAAAGACACATAAAAATCATATAAAATACATTCACCATTTGAGACATATAAAAACCAAGGTAGAAGTCTGTATATATATATATATATAAACATAGTTTACAAAAAATAGGCCACGAGACCTCATCTGAAGCACTCGGGCTTTCAAGTAAAAATTCATCATACAAAATTCCTGAAGCTATCTATCATCTTTCAGTGAATACATCATGCACCCTATCATCTAGTGATGCTCATGGTAACACATAACCACTTGAGATACTCGAGGTAGCAGTCTACTGAAACGACTTGGTACTCTCGTAGTAGGCCTCTGGTACCTCAGTGGGAGGCCATCGATCGAGGCATCTGGGATGTCTAGAGTCAACCTCTCAAGGTTATCCTCTAGCTCCTCTATCACATCATCACCCTATGGTACAAAATGGGTTCTGACTCGCCCTTCTAGCGGGGATGCTCCCCCAGGTCATGCTGCTCCAACATCTGCATGAAAACATTCAAGTCTCATTACTAAACATAAAAATATAAAAAATCAAAACATAAAAACACTATTGCAATTTTAGGGTTTTTGCTTCTTACCGATATCACCCCACTGTCCTCCAGGTGGGAGTAGTAGGTCAAGGTCACCACTGAAGTCAGTGCCCACATATGCATAGTCCTCCACCATGAGGATTTGATCTGTCAACCATCAAAAGAACGGGTCACTAAACTTTACATTGCCTCTACCCGCTCCAGTACGGGCCATGATACGGACCCATCTCTGCATGTGAGGGTCCCACGCCCTCAACTCTATAAAACCACCCAGGGTCTCATCTATGGGACCCACTCAAAAAATAAACACTCTAGAATGGAACCGAAACTGAACTATTTTAGCTCCCCCTGTCGACACTTGGTCAGTTGATCCTTGAAGATCGAAAGTAGAGCTTCCACCCAGTTAAAAACTGTGGGTGCCATGGCCTCTATGGCATAGAGCATATGCGCTCTTGATGCTTGGTGTACCCCTTGGCTTCCCACCACTATCTGCATGGTAAACAAAACTATCCATAGTGGGCCATCCACCACTGCTTTTATGGGAATTTTCTTCCTCGATGTCCTAGTCCCAGGAATACAATGGCAGTTTATCAACTCTTGAGTAGGAATGTCCCCTCCATGGGAACCAGTCAAAGAGATGGGAGCACCCCGTCTCGATAGGCCTGTCAGGAAGTAGATGTCCTCTACTTCAATTGTCAATATATGAGCACCAACCTCAAAATACAGTTGCTCTAGATTCCACATCCGAAGGATATGCTCTAATAGGCACTCATGTGATACCATGCTAGGTGTATAGAAAAATTTAAAAGTCCACAGTCTCTCAATGCGGCGATACAAACCAGATTTCGTTTGGCAAATGTATCGTCATTGTCATGTTGCCTCTCTTTCCATATTACCATTTTTTATCAATGGGAACCTGTCAAAAACCATCACAAGACCAATTAGAAACATTCCCAATCATTCAAATCATCAAATTTGAGCTAGTTTTTCTTGTGCATGCATTTTTATTTACCCACGTCTGGCACTACCTATATCCCATTGAGGACAGGCGGTGGCACTGCCTGCATGCAGTGTTTTTGGTGCGGTTCTAATGAGGCAACGCTTATCCCACAAGGGATAAGAGCGATTCCCACTTCCATGGTTTTATGGCTCACCCAATAGGCCCAAAACACCACCAAAAATCAAAATTGAAAGCATGAAATGAAAGAGTAGGGTTTAAGCTACTACCTGGAACTAACGGTGCATTAATCCAATGGTAGATGCTCCTGATATCAGCAACTGGAAATCTGGCCAAGGAAATGCTCCAAAGGCTCTCCACTATGGGTAAATGGCAAAATGTTTTGATTTTTTACTATTTACGTAACTTTTATATACATTTTAGGTTTTGACATGTTATAGTTTTGTTTTAAAATCATTTATTACTCAAAATCTATTAGTCATAATCCTTTAATGTCGGTTATTGGAGAATTTAACATTTGTTTTTCAAGTCGTTGCAAGATAGAAGAGCGGTAGCAGTAAAAGTTTTGGGAGTTCATTTTTGACTTTTTCGTACTACCATAAAATGGAAAAGGTCTTTTGAGCATTTATTGCGACACTTTGGTCACGCTCTCCAAATTTAGCATCAAAGGTCTGAGTCCTTTTCTGATTCTTTTCAAACTTGCAAAATCTCTCATCATGAAAAGAGACCTAGTGGAGTCTTCTTTAAACTCTTTTCAGGCTCCTTAAATACGAAAATATTATCAAGTGATCTTGTCTTCTTCACGCTCATTAAAGCACTTGAAGAGTCGTTCATCTGACGGTAGGTTATCACTTTTTCAGTTCAGGTGAACTATTTTATGAAAAAGGACCCTATGGAGTATTTTTTCGTGGTCGTTCAGACTCTCTAAACATGAACGATACCAAGTTAAATTTCATTGGACTCGTCAAATTAAACATTGAGAGACCCTCTTTTGGGAAGGAACCCCTCCTCTCTCAGTTTCGTAAAACATATTAGTTTGGACTTGTCTTTGAATGAGCTATAACAAGTGTTTGTTACCCTCTTTGAACTCATACAAATGAAAAGAGGCACTCATCCACCATGATGGGGAAAATGGGAAGGGAATCATTTTGCAAATAAATGGCAGTAGTTTGTCGTTACCTTTGAACATGGCACTTATCTGCATATCATTTCAGTCAATTGGGTATTAAGCTAATCTCCATGACGATCCATTTTCATGAGTCATGTCACTCCTTTGAGTCTTTCAAAAGAATGCATTGTCCACCGTCGCACTGTGTGTTTTTCTGGTCTAGTCATGCTGCTAAGTCTTTTGTCGTGCCTCTCGATGTTCCAGGGAAGTTGAAGAAGTTTACCTCTGCAATCAAAACAGTCTCTGTTTCAGTACTTTTGAGTCAATATTATGGTTACCTCATTCACATCATTCCAGAACTTTGTTTTGAGTTTTGTGTTGTTGATGTGGGACTTGTCATGGCCCTCCTTCGACGAGACTATTCCTGTCAACATCATCTCATCATCAGGGAAATAGTATTAGAAACAAATTTAGTACCTTGAGATTTGTATTCCTTAATGAGAAATTCTCTCTCTCTTGACATAGGTTCACATCATCGACCTTTGATTGATAGAATAAATTGGGTGTTTGACATCAAGACATTTATTCACACTCAGTAGATTGTACTAGGGTACCTTGGGAATTGTTGACATCAATGGTGATCTCCCTCGCACTTGTTAATGGTTCACATCATTGGCTGGTAATCAAGTGGTTTCTACCATGTTCAACTTCAGAACATTTTAATCACATGGATATAATCGTACTTTGTGCAATAAGAGATGAAGACCCTGGGTACTTGTTTAGCACTCATTACTCTCCCTGGGTTGCGATGGCGTTTTGTATATCTAGCATGGATCCACATTTGTATGGTCGTGGAAATGCTCAAATTTGCATATGTATGACATAGATATACATTGTATGTCTGGTAGCTATGTCCAAGTTTGAGTCCTCTATCACATGGATCCACGCTATATTCTAGTATCCATGGTTGTTTATTCGTATCATGGATCTTCCTGGTATTGGTCTGCGGCCATGAGTTGGTTACATTTGTCTATGAGTCAAAACTATTGTTGTACTACAGATGCATACTCAATGACACTCTCCAATCAAGCTAATCCTCACCTCAAAGTGACAACTTGTTCTCTCAAATATATCGCTCATCGTATCCCTCTAAGCCTCATGCTTTGGGGGGAATTCTATTATTCCCAAATCCTGTCACCAACATGTGATGGGATCCTTAACCCCTAGGTTTTCCCTTAATCCCAAAACTTGGAGTGGAAACTTGCTCTAGATATCAATTCTACATGAAAAAACCTAGCACTGCGCTTACCCTTTGGTTGATGAGTGGTACCTTGCTTAGCACCGCCTATGTCCTATTATAGAGAAGCAGTTGTTATACCAAAATCCTGTCACCTACTTGCCCTGGAATCCTAGCCTATGGAGTGAAGACTAAATGGTTTTTTATTAGTTTATCATACAAATTCCCAGCACCACTCATGCTCCCTTATCCAGGATTTGTACCCCTATTCGCATCGCTTTTCATCAGTTGTTCACAAGTTGTGCCACTGCCTATCACCCTTGGTCCATAGGCGGTTGTTACCAGAACTGCTCTATCAAATAAGGAGAAGTGCGGTACCCTGGTTAAAAGGGTAAAAAGAGAAGCTTCTCGAGGCTTCTAGATGATAAGCCTCGAGATATCCCTTATCCCTATTACTGTGGGTTTGTTGAGCTCGAGATGCCTCATCCTAGGATCTTAGAGGCCACCTCACCCACTAATTTCTCAACCATTTCTATCCATTAAAGCCCTATAAATATGAGCTCATAGCCATGGTTGAGGAGAGAACATTGTAGGTATTGTTATGCTGTTGGACTGATTCCCGGCCCAAGATCATTTGGAGAGAGCATAGAGAGCTAGAGTCAGAGCTTTTGGGGATGAAGAGCTGGTTTCATGGAGATGCATGTCAACACGAAGGCTTGGTTGTAAACTTCTTCATATTTCTAATGCAAGTTGATTTTTTGTCCCATATATATTGTTGATGTTTGATTTCAGATATATATTGCTAGATTCCTTAGTCACTAGCATAGATTAGTAGATCATATTCTGGTTGCTTTGATCTATTTCGTGTTGAACTCTTTTGCAGGTACACAGGTGAATTGTCAAAGCCTTGTATTCCAGATGTATACAGCATCTAGGGGGAGTTATCAACCTATGTGATCTATTTGTTCTAGATCTGAACCATTTAGACCAGCGAAACACCTTGTTGTTCGTAGGAGGTGAAATATTTCGATCAACAAATCTGGCGACTCCACTGGGGAGTAGTTGTATTCAGTCATTCTGATCGTCCTCAGTCTGCAACTCTTGTCTGAATATAGGCTTCGTTTTCTTCAACTCTTTTCAGTCAGATATACTTTCTGATTTGTATTATTTGTGTTTGAAACCTCCAGATTTGTTCAGATCTAGGTCATTTTGGTCTTTTATGCTCTGTTTCCATACTCGATTCAATAGTATTTTCCTTGATCTAGCCTTTTTGTGACGTGATATATCATTCTCTTTGTGTTTTGGATTTTTATAGGGAACTGCACATGTTTTGTTGACAAGGACTGGTGCCACCGCCTGTGTTCTATTAGCAATACATGGTACCACTACCTGAATCTAGTGAGCAAGAAGTGGTTCTTCCTTAAAACTGCCTATCAGTAGCTTCATCTGCACGGTGCCAGGTAGGCCCTGTTCCATACTTTGTATTTTGATTTTTTGTGTGTTTTGGCTTACTTTTTGATGAAAATGGAGTGTATTTTTGAAAAAAAATGCACCCTTTGATTGTTGTATTCTTTCTGGATTCAAAGAGAGTTTAAGTTTCTTGCATTGGATTTTGCATTATTTTCTTTGCTTGAAACCTCTTGCTCTTTTCTGTAGATATTATTCATTGGAATTGGAAAATATACATTTCATTTTCATGAGTAGGTTTTGGTTTGTTTTGGACTTGGAATGCATGAGTAATCCATGTTGTTTTGAGTCTTTCTTTGCTTGGGGTGATTCTTGTTTCCTTTTGCATACTGATTTTTTCAGTGCTTGGTAGGAAAGATTGGTTCTTCGTTTCCTTGTTTGTTTCAAAGAGAAGTTTTAGTTTTCTCTCTCTTTTGCTTTATTTGCAAGTTTGTTGAATGATTTTCTTCTTGTTTTGTGCATGATTGTTCGAAATTCTAGATCTTACTTTCATTAAGAAGAAATATTTGTTTTCAGCTTTGCGTGCATTAGAGTTAGATTTGTTTGGAAACGTTAGTGAAATCATCTTTCCATTGAGTTTTTATGCATATTTTTCAAGCATGAAAAGATAGGAAACATTTTTCATTTATGTTAGATGTTCTCTAGATCTCTTTTTTATTTGCTTTGAAGATTTTTTGGGGTGCATTGATATTTCACTTTTTGTTTGAAAAGATAGAATTGCATTTGCATTTGGGTGTGCATTTTTTGGAAGAAAGTAAATCTTTCTCCCTCTCTTAGGTAGAATTTCATTGAAGAGGAAAACTTGCATTATCATATAGATCAGTATGCATCTTCTTTAAATTCAAGTTTTCACTCCATGATTCCACCTAAACGCACAAGATAAAATTAACGGTAGTACTAGGTTCAAACTTTTAGCAATTTGAGTGATAAGTTAGAGACGTGTCCGGGCGTCGTTAAACGTAGGAGTTGTCGTTATTTGTTAGCATTACATCCCGGGACTCGCGCAGTTCTTCCATGTACCGTCAGTATATCGAATGGCCTTTCACGTACCCTTGAGGTATATAGAAAGGTACTTCACGTACTCGATTGTATATCGAAAGGCCCCTTGTGTACGATTATGCATTAGACAACACTACTACCGATTTGAGCTCCCACGTACCTTGCGTATATCGAGAGACCCTTTTAGGAATCCTCAAACCATCTGAGTTATCCTTTTGTCATGTCTTGTGAGGTTCTTGACTCTTATCCACTCCTTTCACATGTTTGCTTGTTGCTTTTAGTTTGAGTAGTACTTGCTTATGCGTGGTAGTTAGGGGGTTATTAGAGAGTTTAGAGATGGCATCCCAATCTAGGACTACCACTCAAGAGGTCCCTTTATAAGGTGTACCTTTTGTATTCCCTCCAAGTGAAGGTATTGGTCCTCCCTTTATTGCCACTCTAAATCTTCCTGGATTAACTATAGGGTTACCGATCTGGATTTCTAATCCGGTAATTCCTGTTACACCTAATCTCTCAAATGTCACCTCTCCTCTGGGAGAGGATCGACCTCAACCTAGTCCCTCTGCTTCTTCATCGGTTGTGGCCTCATCTATTTCTTCTTCTTCACTTGACCAAAGATCTATGGTTAGTAGTCATGTGGGTAAGAAGAAGAAGAAAGGGAAGGGTAAAAATAAAAAGGATAAGAAAGTGAAAAAGAAGCAACCATCTGCTCTTGATGGTGCTCGTTCTAAGAGAATGCCTGGAAAACCCAAGTTCCCTTGTAAGCTTTGCAAGGGTGACCACCTTCTTAAGGAGTGTCTTGGTCTCTCCCGTGTACAAGAAGAGTGGTCTAAAAGGTCCAAATCATCTGTGTCATCAACCTTTGATCATCATGTTGACGACACTCCCTCAACCAGTGACCCATTGGTAAAAGGTTGTAAGGGTAAATTCTTGTATCCTTGTTTGATATGCAAGGCTATGCATCATACTTTTCTTTGTCCAAGCATGGATGAAGCTTTGTGTTGGTTGGAAAATATTACTAATCATCAACAGGTGATTCCAACAAGTGATAGTAAGTTATCCCTCGATCCCCCACTGGTTGACCAAGTGGTCGATTCAGATTTATCTGTGGTTGATCCCACTCTTCCTTTGGAAAGTGAAGTTAAAGTGGTTGAGTCGGTGTCATTTCCACCTGATCCCACTCTTTCATTGGAGAGTGTTAAGACTGAAGTATTCTCTATGACCAAATCTTCGTCTTGTTCTTCTCTTCCAGTAGAGAATGAACTGAAACCTGCTGAAGTTGTTATGCTTCGTTCTGATTATTCTCGACAAGAGGAAATTTTGTCTATTTCGACAGAACCCTCTCCAAGTAGTGAGGTTATTTCCTTTAACAGGAGTAACCTAACAGAGTCTCATCTTCATTCGAGTGTTCCTTTCTAGATAGTTGTGAATGTTACTACTAGGTGGATACTTTGCAGTATTGTTGACGAAGGGGCTTCTGTTAGCATTCTATCCTCAACTGCTTGGCAAGATTTAGGTTCTCCTCAGCTTGTGCCATCCACAGATCAGATACTAGCTTTTAATTGAAGACCTACTGCACCTTTAGGGACCCTTCCTTATTTTCCTATTACACTAGGAGGGAAAACTATCTGTATTGATGTTACGGTGGTCCAAGGTCCTTTAGATTTCAATATGCTCCTTGGACGTGATTATGTTTATTCCATGAAGGCTGTTGTGTCCACACTCTTTAGAGTTATGCATTTTCCCCATGATGGGAAGATTGTGACCGCTGATCAGCTTTCTTTTGTTACACATGACCATCACATTACTCCTGGTAATCAGACTGCCCTGAGTGTGCCGCATGTTCTTGTGGTCCCTCCCCCTTCTTCTAGTTAGCTTCTTCCCATCATAGGTAAAATGGGGGGGCATGGCTCCAGTCTATGGACATCATAATGGAGCTAAGTCGCTAGCTTTTATTGAAAGGGGGGAAACCTTCCAACCTCTGGATATCATGTTTGGTAGGAGCAGGTTTTAAAGCATAGTTTACTTTTGGTTTCAAGATCGTTAAAAAATAAAACCATTCCTTAATCATAGTTTACACTTTTGGTTTCAAGCTTGCATAAAAATGAAACCATGTCGAGAGCATAGTTTACCCTTTGGTTTCAAGCTCGTTAAAAAATAAAAACCACTCCTCAAGCATAGTTTACCTTTTGGTTTCAAGCTTGCATAAAAATGAAATCATTCCTTTGAGCAAAGTTCCCATTTTGTGTCAAGCTCGTTAAAAAATGAAACAGATTCCTTTGAGCAAAGTTCCCATTCTATGTCAAGCTCGTTAAAAAATGAAATGGATCTCCTCAAGCATAGTTTACCTTTTGGTTTCAAGCTTGCATAAATATGAAATCATTCTTGAGCATAGTACATTTTCTATTTCAAGATCGTTAAAAAATGAAGTAGGTCTCCTTAAGCATAGTTTACCTTTTGGTTTCAAGCTTGCATAAAAATGAAACCATGTTCCAAGCATAGTTACCTTCTATTTCAAGCTTGTGTAAAAATGAAACATATCCCGTTCTCTTGATTCGAGTCTTCACTTTAGTGGTAGAACTTGAACCTTCGCCTACTCGATTCTCGTTCTTCCTACCCCCCTGGTGAACATTTTGACATTAGTAACCAGGTTTTTAGGTTAGGTATGGAAGAAGAATCATCAGATGAAATGAAGCTTGGGGGCATGTTGAGCCGCTAGCAACCATGCTAGGGGTAGGCTTCGCTAGCAATCATGCTAGGGGCATGATTCCAACCTCTGTATATCATGTTAATGGGATTTTTCAATAATAGTTTATCTATTGGTTTCAAGCTTGCGTAAAAATGAAACCAATCCCTGAGTAGTCTTTCAACTGATCTTCAAGCTTGTTAAAAACAATACGATGGTCTTGAGCTTACTTTTCATTTTTTGTGCTCTAGTTAAAACATGAAAAGTGGTTTGAGCTTAGTTTATTACTTTTTCATGCTCTGGATTCAAACATGAAAAAGGTTAATGGAATTCTCTTTAAACTCTTTTTAGGCTCCCTAAATAAGAAAAGATTGTCGAGCGATCTTCTCTTCTTCACGCTCATTAAAGTATTTGAAGAGTCGTCCGTCCGACGGTAGGTTATCTCTTTCTCAATTCAGATAGGACTATTTTACGTGAAAGGAACACTCCATCCAATCATGACTGGAAGAGTTCTCTAAGGTATGATTTTACACTTTTTCGGGACTTAGAGACTAAATCATATGAAAAAGGACCCCCATGGAGTCTTCTTCCGTATTCGTTTAGAATCTCTAAACATGAACGATACCGAGTTTTCTTTCACTGGACTCATTAAATTAAACATTGAGAGACCCGTTTTGGGAACGAATCCATCCTCTCTCAAGTTCGTAAAACATATGAGACCGGAATTTTCTTTTGACAAGCTATATCGAGTGTTTGTTACCCTCTTTGAACTTTTAAAACTGAAAAGAGGCACACATCGATCATGATGGGGGAAATGGGAAAGGAAATCATTTTGCAGATAATGGTAGTTGTTTGTCGTTACCTTTGAACATGGCACTTGTCTGCATAATCATGTCTGTCAATTGGGTATTCAGCTGATCTCTATGACGATCCACTTTCATGAGTCATGCCAATCCTTTGAGTCTTTCAAAAGAATGCATTGTCCACTATCTCATTGTGTATCTGTCCTGTCTAGTCATGCTGCCAAGTCATTTTGTCATGCCTCCTGATGTTCAAAGGGAATCTGAAAAAGTCTTACCTCTGTAGTATACACAGCCTTTGTGTCAGTATCTTTGAGTCAGTCATATGGTTACCATGTTCACATCATTCCAGAACTATGTTCTGAGTTTCGTGTCGTTGATGTGGGACTCAACATGGCCCTACTTCGATGATACTATTTCTGTCGACATCAGCTCATCATCTAGGAAATAGTCTTAGAAACAATATTTAGTACCTTGAGATCTGTATGCCTTAATGACAGATTCTCTCGCTCTCGACATAGGTTCACATCATTTACCTTTGATTGATAGAATCGACCAAGTCTTCGACATCAGGACATCTATTCACACTTAGTAGATTGTACTAGAGTACCTTGGGAATCATTGAGATTAATGGTGATCTCCCTCGCACTTGTTAACAGTTCACATCATTGGCCGGTAATCAAGTGGTTTCTACAATGTTTGACTTTAGATCATTGTAATCACATGGATAGAATCATACTTTGTGGAAGACGAGACGAAGACCCTGGGCATTGGTTTAAAAGCGCTCATTGCTTTTCCCCAGGTTGCGATGGAGTTTTATATATCTAGCATGGATCCACATTTGTATGGTTGTGTCTATGCTCAAATTTGTGTCTGTATGACATAGATCTACGTTGTATGTCTATTAGCTATGTCCAAGTTTGAGTTGTCTATCACATGGATCTATGCTGTATTCTAGTAGACATGCTTGTTTATTCCACTCATGGATCTTCCTTGTATTGGTTTGTAGCTATGAGTTTGGTTACTTCTTTCTATGAGTCAACATATTGATGCACTACAGATGCCTACTTGATTGCATACTCCGATCGAGCCAAAATTTTCATCTCCTGGCGACGACTTGTTCTCAAAGCTCTTGTTTATTGTATCACTCTAAGACTAATGCTTTGGGGGGAATCCTGTTATACCAAAATCCTGTCACCATCATGTGATAAGACCTTTGACATACCTACTTCCCCTGGAATCCCAACCTCTAGAGTGAACACTAAATGGTTTTTTATCAGTCTGTCATACAAATTCCCAGCACTGCTCATGCTCCCTTATTCAGGAGCGGTACCCCTGTTTGCACCGCTTTTCATCGGTTGTCCACAAGCGGTGTCACCACCTATCACCCTTGGTCCATAGGTGGTTATTACCAGAACCGATCTGTCAAAGAAGGAGAAGCATGACACCCTAGGTAAAAGGGTAAAAAGAGAAGCTTCTCGAGGATTCTAGATGATAAGCCTCGAGATATCCCTTATCCCTATTACTGTGGGTTTGTTCAACTCAATATCCCTCATCCTAGGATCTTAGAGGCCACCTCACCCACTAATTTCTAAACCATTTCTATCCATTAAAGCCCTATAAATATGAGCTCATATCCATGTTTGAGGAGAGAACATTGTAGGTATTGTTATGCTATTGGACTGATTCCTGGCCCAAGATCATTTGGAGAGAGCATAGAGAGCTAGAGTCGGAGCTTTTGGGGATGAAAAGCTGGTTTCATGGAGATGCATGTCAACACTAAGGCTTGGTTGTAAACTTCTTCATATTTCTAATCCAAGTTAATTTTCTGTCCCATATATATTGTTGATGTTTGATTTCATATATATATTCCTATAATCCTTAGTCACTAGCATAGATTAGTATATCATATTCTGGTTGCTTTGATCTATTTCGTGTTGAACTCTTTTGCAGGTACACAGATGAACTGTCAAAGCCTTGTATTCCAGATGTCTACAATGTCTAAGGGGATTTATCAACCTCTATGATCTATTTATTATGGATCTAAACCATTCAGACCAGCAGAACACCTTGCTGTTCGCAGGAGGTGAAATATTCCGATCAACAGCGGTGTCACCACGCAAGTGCTTTGTCTTTGAAGCGGTTCTCACCTAAACCGCTCTGTCATAAGGGAACAAAAGTGGTACCCTTGGTAAAATGGGAAAAAGGGAAGTTTCTCAAGGCTTATAGATCATGAGCCTCGTGTCCTCCCTTATCCCTATCAATATGGGTTAGTTGAGCTTGAGATCCCTCTTGGTAGGATCTTAGAGCCACCTCACCCACAATTCTCTGAACTATCCCTATCCATGGAGCGCTATAAATACAATCTCATGTCCATAGTTGAGGGGGGGAGAAGAATAGTAGAGTTATGTTGCTGAATTGATACCCTGGCCTAATCCACCAGAGAGCAATTGTGGAGAAAGTTGGAGCTATCGGGGACAAGGTGTTAGTTTTGTGAAGGAGTGTCTCGACACTAAGGCACATGGTTGTAAGCTCTTTCATTTATTTTCTAATGCAAAGTTGATTTCCTTCCCACATGTTTGTTGTGTAAATCTTGCATATATGTTATTGGATTCCTTAGTCACTAATATGGACGTGTAGATGTTTTTTTGCTAGCTTTGATGTCTTTGTATGTTTGATATGTCTTACAGGTATACAGATCTTTAGTCAGAGTTATATTCCAGGCTTCTATAACGTTCAGGGAAGGTATTCAACCAATTTATTCACTCATTTGTTCTGGATCTGAGCCATTCAGACCAGACGAACAACTTCTATCCATAGAAGGTGCATTATTACTGATTACAGTCACTATTCCAGAGATTTCTAGGATCCTACAAATACGTTTTCATATTGTAAAGGACATGACCATAATGTGGAGCAATTTCCTCAGTTGATTGAAAAGTGGCAGGCTAGGACCATCGCATGACCTAACCCTATGGAAAACCTGAATATGAATCCTAACTTGAATTCCCAGATGATTACTGTTGAGCCAAGAGAGCCAAGCGTTGCTGTCATAACACAAGGAGGTGTTGTGACCAAAGTTGATCAATATGTACCACAAGAACAACTGTAACTGCGAGTATCACCTGCAGTGCAGAATAAAGTACCATTCGACGTCCAAAAACAAAAGCAAGTATTCTTGGATGTGCGACTAGAGTTTGCAAACCTAGAACAACCATCTTCCTCAGATAAAGTAAGGGAGATGCCTGACATTAGAGGAAATTTCAACTCAAAATGGGCCTTTTAACTTTAACTCAAATTCCATGTCATCATGTGTTAACCAATGAAATTGATTTAAATTTGAAATACCGTATAGTTCTTAAACACTTTTTAAATATAAATTTGGGGATAGGTATCATAAAAAAAACTACTTTTTTTGTTTGTATTTTCGACATATCTCCCCGTGTTTTTACTCAAATTTCGATCAGGAGAGCTCGTTGGATGCGGAATTAAATTACACATCCAATGAGTACCCACTTGGCATACTTTTGACTGACCCTGCTACCCCAAAAACAAGAAATACCTGCAAAAATGTGATGAGTATGTCGAGTGGGTACTCGTTGGATGCGGAATTTAATTCCGCATCCAACAATCTCTCCCGATCGAAATTTGAGTAAAAACACGGGGAGATATAACAAAAATACAAACAAAAAAGTAGTTTTTTTCTTTTCTTCCTCCAAAATTAATAAATATTATTTTATTATTTTAACTATTATTTTATTAATTTTTCTAGGAGGCCCATTTTGAGTTGAAATTTCCTCTAATGACAATTTCAACATATATTTCAGAAGGAGGTCCCACAAAATATTACTAAGATAAAAAAAATTCTGTCAAGTTGCTTAGCACTAATTCAGGATAAAGATGCTATCACGGAACTACAAGCATTGATAAAAGAAACCTTGAAAGAGTCGCAACCAAAAAGGAGAGTTAACCAGGTTAAAAATAATTTTATAACTGGGCATGGGTTAAGAATGACTGTGCAGATAGGTGACTACGACATGGACCATATCATTTTATACCTAGGCTCAGACGTCATTATTTTGACGCGACAAACATGGGAAAGTATGGGAAAGCCATGCTTGGATTGGTCTCCTGTCCGGTTGTGACTTGCAATTCAGGAAAAGGTTCTACCAATTGGTCGGTTGAGTCAAGTCCCTATCGACATTGAAGGGTTTCACACATTTGTAGACTTTGAATTCATTAACATCGTCAACAACACAAACCCAGATCGCGCATTGCTGGGATAGATTGGGCCATATATAATCAGAATATTATCAATTTCAAGAAGAGGATTCTCTCATTCGAGGATGATGAGATGAGGGTAGTGTTGCCCATTGATCCCTTTGAGGGACAAAGATACGTCAACCCTGTATACAATGAAGGACAAGGTGATTATCTTGACTAGATCTACAATATCATTCTGCTACAAGAATATTACATCAATCAACCACGGATGGAAACCTAAGCTGGAAGAGTGCTAGTTCATGCACATCCGAATCAGGGGAGGCCTTGGAGAATTGGAAAAACTAGTTATATGAGGTCTCTATGAGGATATGTGCCAGAGTTACAAGGTTTGTGTAACGGGTGGAGAACAAGCTAAGAGAGCTACCCACCTATGAAGGTTTTCCTAACTTGGCAACCTTCCTACATGATTTTGACGGAATCGTCACAGAGTCACAGTGATTGTTTTTGCTAGAACATGTACTAATGGTTACGACCATTAGATGGTGGGGTATGTACAAGAAGTCCATATTAGAATGACCATAGTGCATAAGATTGATGGAAGCCATATTTGGTGAAGAAGTCACCACTGTGAGTCACAAGTACAAAGGATTGTCAAACCTTGCCGAGCACATAAATCACTGTCACATTGCATTTGCAGAATACCCGCCTCAGGAATGGGTCCATAATTTCATTCACACATTGTAAATGACACCCCGAAGCTGGTATACATCTATGGATTCATGACAAGGAACTCAGGATTGGGAATAAGTAGCTAAACAGCTTGCGCACACATTTGAATTTGCTGATGAGCAACCTACAATTGATGTTGCGCTTCGAACAATAAAAGAAAACATATTTGCTGAAATCTTGTTCAAAGAGGAAAACTCCCACCAGTGCTGTGCAACCATCTAGAAATGGATGCCTTGTTATAATCTAGCTGGAGACCCAGTTGATGATCTGACTAACATAAACATTCCGAATTCAAAGGGTACATGCGCAATTGAGGGAAGTGATATTTCAAGCGACTAGTTCCTTATGCCAATGAAAATCAAGAAAGTAAACATTGGGTCGTCAGAGAACCCTAAGTTCTCCAATATATGAGATTATTGCAACGAAGAAACAACCGTGAAGATTACAGACTTGTTGCATGAATATCATGATCTGTTCCCTACCAATTTCTCATAGATGAAGGGAATAGTCGGTGACCTGGGAGAGATGAAAATACCCCTGAAACCAGAGACTAATATAGTCAAACAATGACTCTATAGGTTGAATCCAAGGTATAAAAAAAAGGTAAAAACAGAATTGGATCGCATGCTCCATGCCGAGATCATTGAACCTATCGAGGAATTAGAGTGGATCATCCCTATAGTGATCCAGGATAAGAAAACCACAGGTGAAGTCAAGATATGTGTTGGCCTAAGGAAGTTGAACGATGCATGACTACATGATCCATTCCCAACAACATTTACAGATGAATTATTGGAAAGCATCCAAACACAAGAGATGTATTCATTCATTGATGGATTCTTAGGCTATCATCAAGTCATAAACATGAAGGAGGATCGCCATAAAATGAGCTTTGTCACAGAATAGGGATGCTACCAGTATACGGTAATGCCCTTTGGACTCAAGAATGCACCTGCTATTTTTTATAGAATAGTAGTTTCTGCTTTTAGAGATTTCATTCATAAATTTCCTGAGGTCTACTTTGATTATTGGAGTGTGTTTGGTCTAGTAAGAGACCATATTGAGAGTTTGTGCATGATACTGGGCCACTGTCTCCAGTATCAGATCGTGCTTAATTCTAAGAAATGTATTTTATGTGCACCGTTTGGTGTGTTGTTGGGTCATGTTGTATGTCACAATGGAATTTTTGGTCGACCCAACAAAAGTTGTGATTATCCTTGACATACCACCACCCACATCCATCACGCAACACTTATCAGTGCTAGGACACATTGGCTACTACAGGAAATTCATCAAAGTCTATGAAAAGATAACTGGACCTATGGAGAAGCTGCTGAAGAAAGATGCAAAGTTTCAATGGATCATTCCTTTCTAGGAAATCTTGGAAAAGTTAAAGAACAAGATGGTCACTGCGCCAATACTTCTGTTTTTGGATTGGAAGAAGGAGTTCCTATTGCATACTTTCACACACCTAGGTTACGTGGGAGAAATATTCAAGCCACTTGGTGTGTCCTTGGGGGCAAGTCTCGAGTCAAGGCTCACCTTGTTCTTGACTCCTCCATTTAGGTTCAACTCCTAATGAAGCCAAGGGGGGTAGACCCTATTAAGTTACTAAGGAAACATTATTTAGTATGATGATGGTATTAAAGAGTAATTTTTTTAGGAGTTTCGATTTAACAATTGTGAACAACAAATAACATGATTAGATAATCACAAGTAAGCATGAAAATGACACCCAATCACATATAGATTGAAATAAATAAACAGCTGACTAGTGCTTGGAAAATGGAGTCGAAAAACAATTAAGAGTGCTTGATGTGCTAGAATGAATGTTGTATAATTGTATCTTGGTTAATTTTAAATTACTTTTAGAAGATGAGTAATTTAACTTAGATGATGGGACTCCAGATATACCCAGGGGTACTTGAAGCATGTCCAAAACTAAGCTGTCATGGCTACCCGCAAGGAATATGTGGGATGAATAGAGTCTTTGAGACTATTTTTCATAATGCAACCGAAGGTGTAACAAATATCGGTGCCCCAAGGTCACTTTTAAGGAGTTCCCGCTTCCTTTGGGTATTTTTCCATCGTAATGGTTTGATCAACGTGTTAGATTTTTGCTTGATGGTTTATCAATATGGGGAGAGTGAATTCTAATTATTCTAGTCACTCAAGTGCTTTTGATGCAACTTGACTGATCGGATGAACCGCACCCAAGTATAGAGCATACACATTGGAGTCTTTGTTATTTTTAGTAAATTTTAAAATAGGTGTTCTTGTTAAAAAGAAAACCCTCTAGGAACCTCTTTCGATCCAAGTGGAACTCAATCACGGAATCAAGGAGGGGTTGATTTTATTATGACTAACAAAACAATTAATGAAAATGGAATCAAATATACACAACACCAATTTTCTAAATAGTCCTACCACGCATCTCTTTCCCCTTGTGGGTCAATCAGGAAGTCATGGGTAAGCAGTATGATTAATTTTGAAATTGAAATATGGAATAATGAAAAATTATATCAAAGTATACAATCCTACATGTCAGTACTAAACTAGAGCATAAAAAAGGGAAGAATGCAAAAAAGTGAAACGGACGCAGATCCCCCCTAGGGGGATGGGGAGTGCACTCGAAGAGCCTACTCAAAAAAGATTTTATTTTATTTTTATTGGTTACAATATTAGAAAACTGAAATTTCATAAACATTTTGGTCCTTATATGGGATGAAACCAAGATCTTTGAACTTTCCAAAATTTTTAAATTTTAGTGAAAGGGGAGACCCCTAGGGGGATTTGAACGCTCCCGAGGCCACTTTCGAATAGAATATTATTTTCTTTTCTATTAAACCTGATAAAAAATAGAAATCATGTTATAATAAAACATTCCCAAAATAACTTTAAGAGTACCTTTGGGTCAGACTACCTTAACTCAAAAAAGACTAAGTTAAAACTAGCTAAACAGGTGAAAAAGGAACCAAGGAAAGAAAGCTTTCCTTGGGATATTGGATTTCTGTTTGTGCAGCCAATGAAATATGCACTGATTTCTGGATTTAATATTTTTCAAAACAGAAAAGGAAATCTAGAGCATGCAACCTACTTATTTTCTTTAACTTGCCATGCAAAACGGACGATTTCCTTATGCTAGATCTAGAATGCTTAATGATACTTTTAAGAAATGAGATCTAGACTATGAGCTTTGAAATAGAATATATATGTAAATTTTACTTTAATATAACAGATCCAAATGATAACAAAGCTTTTGAACACAGTAACCGGGTAAGAAAATTGATTGTTTTGAAGGAGAAAGAGAGAGAAAGAGTGTTGGAAACCTGGGAATGTTGGGATTTGGAGTCTGCTTTGGTGGAACACCAAGGGACTATGTCATTCAGAATATCTTGAAGATGAGGAATATGCAAACCAGCTCAACCTCTTCTACAAGTGATATCACCTGCAACTTAGAAATCCTTGCACAAACAGATGGTTAAAACATAGGTGTTGCTGGAAGAGATAATTGGAAAGCATGCAATTAAACTAAAAATACATGCAACTCCAATAGATCTGAAACAAGAAAAAAGTAAGAACATAAATCAAAATAGAATAAAATCTTACCATAATAGGAGGGATCTCGCTCCTTCAAGGCCAACAATTAACCAAAAAAATCAATGATAAATAACACAGATTATACCTCATAAGCATTTGACAATCACCATCCACAGATGAAGAGCATTACACCATAGATCTTGCCTCCAAAGCTTCTTTATTCCAGAATGATAAACAATAACACAGTACAAGAGCAACAACACCT
Organism: Pseudotsuga menziesii; assembly: GCA_001517045.1. Taxonomy (NCBI): domain Eukaryota; kingdom Viridiplantae; phylum Streptophyta; class Pinopsida; order Pinales; family Pinaceae; genus Pseudotsuga; species Pseudotsuga menziesii. The sequence continues at coordinate 239,990 of LPNX011049705.1, forward strand.
CAATACCAATTCTAACTAGCTTAGAAGAGGTGATATGAGCTTTATTTATACAAAAAAAGGAGATCCATCCCAAGGGGAGCAAATCCCAAGGAGATAGACCACTGGAGCTGAAGGAGAGTCCATCAATGTCGATCTGAAGCTGAACTGAGCTTTTTCTAAGCCTACTTTTCAATCGAGGGGCTGATTGAGCTGACACGTCAACCCATAGACTAACACATCAATCCACAGAGCTTCCAGGAGAGCCCACACGTGTGGAGGAGAGAGAGAGGGCACAATTCCCCATAAAGGATGTTGAAGCTCAACTCTAGATCTGTCCAGATCACCTCCTTCAATCAAGTATTTGTCAGATCCAGTCAATCTGGTTCATATATGACTGATTTCAATCAAATCGGCTGAGAATCCACTGATCTAGGATTTTGGATTTGCTCCATTATTCATCAATTTATTAATTAAAATAATCAATAATTGATTTTTTTGGGTTTTTTGACTTGAGTGATGGAAAATCACTCAAAACTAGGAAAAAGTGGGTCTATAGGTTTACTGGGTGCTCTTAGCTTGAAAACGAGCACTTACATGACTGAATCTGACTTCGTATCCCACTTTTATTACAAAATCAGATTTTCCAATTAAATTATTAAAAAATAGCCTAATTTTTGGAAAATTTAAATTTTAATAAAAAACACTGAAAAAATAAAAAAAATAAAAAAAATAAAAACCTAGAGGGACTTAAACATGTTCATATGACTCAACCATAATGCCTATCCTGTTTATACATTGACACATAGAATCTAATAACTTCATTAGGCCTAAATTCCAAGCCGACCACCCCGACTTTGGAGGTATTGAGTGAAAAACTCAGAAATTATCAGTTGTTTATTCAACATCTAATAATAACCAAGGGAAAAAAACACCCTGGGATGATCAGATTGAAAAATAAAGTCCAAGAGACCGAGCCTTTTACAGACACTATCATTCTAGAACATCTTATTATAGCTCCCCCAAGGGGATATGAACATGTGATATAGTACAACAAAGTTTCCCAGAAACAAGACTGAAGGTCTTTTGAAGTCCGAACAAGTTATCCTTGTCCAGTTCACCAGGATCGATAAAAAACCACTAAGTACAACTTAGGTGGTAATAGTTCCATGTTCATGTCGATGCATCATTTTTTGCGCTTGGCATTGTCTTAACACAACTAAGAAAGGGTGTGCTTGACCACCCCATTTCTTTTTCTAGCAGAAAACTGTCAATGAAAGAGAAGAATTACATCACGATAGAGAGAGAAGGCCTCACCATGGTCTATGTGTTGCAAATGTTTTGACACTACTTCTTAGGTGGACATTTCAAAATGTACACTGATCATTCAGCACTGAAATACCTAGTCAACAAGCCACCGTTGGGGGGAAATATATGTCGATGGCTCCTCCTGTTTCAGGAATCTAACTTTGAGGTCATAGTGAAGCCTGGTCTATTGAACGTTGGGTTAGACCACCTATCAAGGATCAAAAGTAGTGAGGAACCAACCAGTTTGGACGATAACTTTCCCAATGCACAACTATTTGCAATCCACATGATGGATGATCAAAATTCATAGTTTAACGCTATCATCCATCTCTTTAGCACTGGCTATGTGTCTGAAGGATTATCCACTAACCAAAAGAATCATTTGTTTATCATAGCTGCTGATTATATGTTGATTGCGGGACATCTATACAAGTTGGGCGTAGATGAGATACTCTGTCGATGTGTTTTCGACCATGAGTGACCTTAGGTAATGAGTGAAGCACATGCTAGTGTCATGGGAAGACACTATGTTGGAATGAATACCACGCACAAGATATTACAAGTAGGACTATGGTGGCCAACCATACATATCGATACTAATATTTTCTGCAGGCGATGTGATATCTGCTAGAAAATAGGAAAACCATCGCGTCGCAACGAGATGTCGCTTGCACTATAGATAGCATTGCAAGAATTTGACAAGTGGGTCATTGATTTTGTTGGACCAATTAGTACAATAGGGATGAGAATTGGCATGCACTACATTATCACTATGATGGACTACTTAAACAGATGGGCAGAATCCGCTCCTGTTAAAGATTGCACCGCTGTGACTATGGTGAGGTTTTTGTTTGAAAATGTGGTGACCAGATTTGCCTGTCCAAAAATTCTACTGAGCAACCAAGGTACGCATTTTGTTTAAAAAATGATTACTGAGCTTACTGCAGAGTTCCAGATCCAGCATAAGAATATGACACCCTATAATCCTCAGAAGAATGGAATAGTTGAAGCCTTCAACAAGATTTTGGATAATTCATTAACCAAGGTATGCAACGTTTGCCGAGATGACTCAGATCAGAAAGTGTCAGCTGTGCTATGGGTGTATCGCACAACTTGCAAGTGATTGACAGGACACACCCCATTCAGACTGGTATATGGTGAGGAATTTGTTGTGCCAATGGAGTACATCGTGTTAAGACTAAGGATTGTTGCATTGATGGAAATGACTAACAGAGATGTTGTCGAGCAAATGTTGTCGCATCTTGTTTAGATGGAAGAGGAATGCTTCTTCGCATGATTCCATTAGACTGTCGAGAAGCAAAGGCAGAAAGCATGGCATGATATACATATCCAGGTTAAGCCATTCAAATTCGGTAGACTTGTGTTTTTTTAAGACAACACATTTTTCAAAGATCCAGGAAAGCTAAAAACACATTGGATAGGAAAATATACGATCGTGCAATCACTAACACGAACATGGTAAAACTGCAGAAATTGGAAGGAACAAATGTCACGGGCATGGTGAATAGAAGTCACCTGAAACCATACTATGAAGGTCGTGGCATGCTTGTCTAATCTTGCACCACACATGGATTTAAAAAATAAAAAAAAAGAACGCAAGGAAATTGTTATGTCGCACATCTGCGATAGAACTAGACAAAGCGCAGGAAAACATGGGAATGATAGGCTATCCAAAATTAAAGTGCAAATATTAGGTGAAGATTGAGGTGGTTATGACAGCTAAGTGTCATTAATTTGATGAGATGAGAGGATAATGACAACATGATTTTTGGTCCCATTATCTGTTCGCATCATAACTACCATAACTTCCCTGACAGATACAACTCGGAACTTGAGTAATCGAATTGATGAAGGATGCATCATCCAAGAATCCCACATGATCGACAAGACCTCAGCCTCCCATCACATGATGATCATAGAAGGTGGAGGCACCTATAAGGAGGATATTCATCGACAAGTTTCAGTTTACTTGGACCTAGTGAGCACGAGAGAACCAAAGCCAAATCCTGTAACAGAGAGTAAGCCAAAGCCCATGGTTATAGAGATTTATAGTGTTAGTTATTTATTTGACTTAACTGTCTCCTCAGCGTGTCCAATTGAGAAAGAGATTGAATCACCCAAGGTCCAGCAACTTGAGTAGGAACCATAACTCGAACTAATGGCATGAACAAGAAGGAAACCTATTGCTGCGGCCAGTGCGAATCCTATTCCACCCCCTAGTTTGGGCCCTACATCGAACACTGTTCAAATTCCACCAGTTGAAAGCCCACAAATAGTTGTACCATCGAGGAACACTGGAGAAAGAGCATATGGAGAGTCAACCAGGTCGCCATTGTCAAAGAAACGCAAGGCCAAGGTTGTTGTGGATACCACTGAGGAGGACTTGATGGAGTAGGATACACCAGATTCACCACCCCAAGATGTTGGTGCCACCAAGGAAGAGGAAAAATTCCCCTAGTATGTTCAGGCGAGGATGGATGATGTGTGAAAATTGACACTCCCAAAGAAAGTGGGCACAACCTTGGTGACACCTTGCATCACTGATTGCATAACCCTATTGCTGGACATAATGCCAAAGACCTCCAAGCTGAAGTTTAAGGATTGCGACACCTTCCAGCAGGTGGGATTGGAAAGAAAAAACTATATGGTTATGGTTCAAGCTGAGCTGACTGATCCCCAGCTCTTACTACCAATGGAGTTCTCCAGCGATGTCGATCAAGAGGGCTTGCTAAATCTGTTGTTCATGCCGCACTTTGGGCACACCACCCAAGTGGCCATGTATGTGAAGCAGCTCCTTGTCTTCTTTCAAAAAGGATGTCTATGGCTTGACTAACCCTACCCTGTCAAAATCAAGCTCATCTCATTGATAACGGGTCTACCGAAGACAGGGAAATACCCTTCACCATACTTGCACCAGAACAAGGATGCATCCAAGATAAAGCAGAAGTATAATATTTAGCGAGTAGGTAGGAGATTCCTTATCGCCCCTATAGAAGATAATATGGTAATATTTGTAGCTAGAATCTTATCTTGCAAAATTTTGCGCAAGATGAGACCTCATGAGTGCATCGCTGGTGTGATAGAGATCACGGAGCAATGCCGGTAAGGAGTCACCTTGAACTGGTCGCAGTTCCTACTGAATGAACTGATAGACAATGCAAAGCAGGTGCAGAAGGATCCCAGGGGCAAATTTCATTAATCCTTGTTGCTCATCCTTATCTCTTTCATTATGTGGTCCAACCCAATGGAATACCAACCGATGGATGTCCCGGTGATTTTCCTTGACACGAACTATCAGAACCTCTAGGAGAACAAGGAGGACAAGATCTGCCAGACGAATAATAAGATCGAGTTCTTTCTGCATGGTGAGGCCCTACACATTGTTATCAGGTGGTCCCACAGAGTAATAGATACGATGGTGCATAGATGTGTGGCATTCATAAATTTCCAAGCCATCGCACATAACACTATTCTGGAACAAAAGAATGACCCAGACAAGCAAGCACACCGGGAAGGTTTTATGATCACTAATGAAGATGTAGACGCAATTGTCTAGGAATGTCCTGAAGAATGGCACGGCCGACTAGCAAAGATGATGGCTAAAGACGGGAACTAAGAAGAACTTCCAGTGAACCAAGTTGGAAACATTGGTGCAGGAACTGATGCGCAAAACGGTCAAGGGAATGGTAACGGTGATGACCAAGAGAAGGATGGAGAAGGAAATGGAGGAGCTAACGATCAATAAAATCAGACATCAATCTCTGATGATAATGATGATGATGATAAGTATGATTATTCGAAGGGTAATCATACTGATGAGGAGGTGAAGAGGCACAGCAACATCCATGCAAGAAGAGGAAAGAAGACAAACCGGATAACAATGTTATCTTAGCTGAGGATGACATAAGATTGTTATCCGACGCAATCGCACAAGTGGCTAAGTCCAGCTTAATAGGGATAAATAAGAAGCAGTTGTGACTGATCAACGAACTAGATGAACATGTCAATATATTGATATAGGCCATAAACGAAGTCAAAGCCACTATCGAGGATCAGACTTATGGCGTGGATCCTAGTATTTCGTTGGTCACACCAAAGCTGGTGTTTCCAATCAAAGTAGAAATACATGGACTATTAATGGAGATGGGAATGCCTGAGTATGATGATGTTGTCAAGGGTTTAGAGACATTGAGCATCGAATTCTATAAGCTCATGTTAGTTGAAGTCTATGTTGTCCAACAGGAGGCTGCGATCGAGGTACGCCTCAAAGAAAATGTAGTGTCGTATCAGGAGAGTAAGTAGAAAAGGAAGGCGATAACATGAAAGAATATCCTTACAAAGAATGAGAAATAGATCGAGGCACACAAGCAGAGCCGATTTGCACTCGTTGAGGCCATCACAGGTGCAGTCATGGAGTTCCCACTGGAAGCAGGACAACAAGATGAGGATTTAGCTACTAAGGTTTCCTAGCTGTCACGGGTTGCAATGGAACTTAAGAAATAGGTTCAGGAGCTCTAGGAAAAGCAGGTTCCAAGCACACCTCCCGAGGTTCTTGAATAGTGTAGGAAAGTAGTGTTGGAGGCAGAAGAAAGGATAAAGAGAGTAGAGACAATCTGCAATGAGGCAGTGGAATTTGTTTCCACGATGTGGGAAGTGCTTCTAGAGGATGAAACTGGGGAAAAGATCAAGGAAAACGTGCTTCAAGTTGATGAGAAAATCACAGTAGAAAATGAATAGATGAAGAAGCTACTGCTTAAATAAAAGGTTACAAAGATCGTGGAGATAAAGTAGCTCCAATAGGAATTCCAACGTATTCAGGATCAAGAGAGGATTAGGAAAGAAGAAGTGGAAGTGCACCAGTCAGAAGCAATGTGAGCTATAGGGCTTCTTTAGCCTATCCAGCAGAAGCTCTAGACTATTAATCAATTGTTGGGAGAGGGGCCGTCAGAACATATCAGTTCTGACTGTGTGGAACAATTGGCCACATAGACGGAGGAAGTAACAGAGGCAGTTGCAATGGAGCAACAAATTTTGAAGGAATTTTAGGACAAGGTTGGTCCTTTGGCGCAGCATACGCCGAAAGCTTGAAATTTTGCAAATCACTCAATTTTCGCTGAGACGTACATTTTTTCTTAGTGGCTCAATACAAGCCACATGTGAGTGTTGGGGGCATGTTGGGCTAGGAAAAGTGCATAAGGATGAATCTGACACATAAGCGCAAGACTAAAAGTGGGTGCATGATGAAGGAAAAGCAGGCAGAGGAAATTGCGACAAGGATAGTTATGACAACGAAGGCAGATTCGAGTCAGTGGAAGAGGAAGGTAGAAGTGTTAAAGTAGAACATGTACAAACTGGTGGAAGACTGCAGAAGGACAAACCAGTAGAATACCAAGGATAGTTTTGTGGCTAGTTAGGACTAATACAAAAGATTGAAAGATGTTTCCGTGGCTAGTTATGGTTGTGGTTAATGTCATACAAGAAATTTGCGGCTAGGTATGGGTTGACACTTAATTTAATTGTAGATATTTTGTAAGCCACTTGAGTCTATAATAACTGAGTAGTACTCAACCGACCCTGTACGGTCTTGAAAATGATATAAGTAGGAAGAAACAAGTCTATATAGGGGTTCGTTCAGTAGATTACCTTTAATTTTGTTCAGTAAGTTAGATTCAATTGAGTAGTTTATTGTTGACTCAAAAGATGATTCTAGTAGAAGGTTGTTGATCCACATATCTATAGCTGAGTGCATAGTCTATTAGTGGAATTAATCTACAACTGAGTGCGCAGATATTAAAATAGAAGAGTCAATCCAGGCTGTGTGCGGATTAGTAGGAGTAGATAAAAGAATAAACTAGAGAGCATGAGAGAAACAAGATTGAGTAAGATAGACATATCTTAAGAACAATCTGGAAGCCATAGATTGTAAGGTGCTACCTATATTTCTCATGCCAGATGAAGAGAACCTTGCTGGTGGTTTTTCCCATATGGGTTTCCATGTTATTTCCTATGTCGAATGAATGAATGATGTGGATATTAGATGTTATGTAAATTTTTTCTTACTTTATATTGTTATAGTTATTGTTAAATATAAGTTGCAATATTACTGATCAGTTAAGGAATGAATGAATGATAAGCACTTTGTACATGTTATGTATGATTTCATGGTTAAACTGCTAAGTTATAATATAAGCTGCACACTGTTCGTTATTTCCAAGGAATCAGCTACATCACACAATTGCGCAAGTTGTTAAGTGGTTAAGGTCCAAGGACAAGGTTGTGTCGCGCGTATATTGTGGCACGTAGTTTAACCTCTGTCACACAACAATAGAATCCATCCTCCTATCTCTGTTGAGCACCTTGGCAGTGTACCAAAGGACTATAATCTCTCTCCAACTATAGAAACATGGTTCTGGTAGTTACACATTAAGATATCTTGGGTGAGACTATGCTTGCCTCACGGGTGTTGCCAAATGAGCTTGATCTGTCGCACCGATCTCTTTTGGTGTCTTGTTGGTATTGTGTTGTTGTTGAACTGCGTGTCAAGAGAAGAAGGAGACAGATGCCAACACTGACAATCAGTTAAACTAGTTAAACTAATGAGGTAGGTGGAAAAAGGTTCAACTTCTCCATGTAGCCATGCAAAACTGGTGCTAAACTGACTAAGAGTGATATAATTGAATGTAACTAGAGGTTGACTCAGCATAACTTCCTACCTACCACAACCAACTAATGGAGGATGTTGGTACCACTTGGAGTGGGATCTTAAAATGTAGGGATTGGTATCAGAGGCACATTAACTCATGCATGAACATGTAGTAAGTGGAAGTTAACCTATATATGTGTTCTCCACACTCTAGTGGTTGGCACTGGTGGCACGAATGGCACCAATGGCAGCAATATCATGGTGGCACCAAAATCAAGTAAATGACTCATATGTTAGGCAAGATGATATATTATATTGTATATGGACAACAAAGGATTATATAATCCTAACACATAAAGAAGTCATCATTTACATCTTAGTGAGTTGGTCCAAAAACACAATCATCTCCATTATTTGTTTTAGGCAACACATAAATCTAGTCCATGAAGACAAATTTTAAAGGTTTATATGGGGTAGGAAACATAGCGTACAACCCCTACTTCTTCTTGGTAGGTTTAGAAATTGTGTAGGTGGTGCACAATTTGATGTACTTTTGAACATCTTGCCAAATTTTTAACTAGTACAAGTACTTCTGCAAGACTTTCATTATATTCTAAATGCATAAGTGCCTTTCCACTTGACTATATTTTTCTTACCATTGAATATTCTCATGTTCGTTTGAAGGAATACAGAGATGGATGAGATAGAATAAAATCTTTTATGAAGAATTAGATAGGAGAACTTGGAATTGTCCTTCTTTTTGCACGCAGAAAAACTGGAATGTCTTAGGATTCAAGGAGAGCGGCATGTTCTACATCTTACCTACATCAACTAAGGGATGTGTTGATACAGGATGAATAATTTGTGATTACCTTGACAGAAGCTCAGACTTCAGCCATTTATTCTTGTGAAGAATGGTTTTCATGACATAGACTAGCAACAATTCTTTTTAGTAAATAAATAAAGGAATGTCTCACATAGGCGAAGAGGATTAGGGATCCTATTTCATTCTCTAATTTTTGTTTTCCATTGGATCAGGTATATCCGTATATTTACTATTTGATACCCTAGGAGATTGATGGGTTGGATTAAATTTTCATTTTCCAATACTCTAGGAAGTTATGGAGAACGACAAAGAGTCAAATTTTTGGACAGTGATGATATCAAAACTTGGTTTTCTTAAACCTCATGAGAATAACCATATAGTAAGTTATTAACATAAGTTATACTCTCAACCATCCTCATTGGCAAAGTCTGAGCCGTTATGATGATCCTATTGTAGAGGTACCTACAACACCTTCAATTGGGTAAAGATTCTCCCACACTCAAGAATGCATGAGAATGGAGTAGAAAGCACTACAAGTGCATGCATTCATCTCACATTATTTGGTGTGTGATCTTGATTTTTGTGCTCCTCCTCTTATTTCTCTTCAAATAATTTTTTGTATATTAAATCCTCTTCTTTATATGGGAATTTATTATAGTAATCATACAAATAATAGTCCTCCATGGTATTTCCATCATCGAATTCTCAATATTCATCTGCAAATTACATGGTTTTGGTTCCTTTTTCCCTTGAATGGAGGCTCTTTGTTGCTCATATTCATGTTCCTCCTATTTGTTGCAAGTGTATATGCTTTAAAGGACTTTGGAAGGATCATTTGGTTGAGCTTATCTTTCTCTTGGAAAAGGGAGGATGCAAACATTTTCAATGTAGGAATTTTCTAAGAGGCACCAAGTGCCAATATTGTGGAATGGAAGGAAGAGAAATATACACCATAGTCTAGTTTCAATTTTGATAAGATGCAGTGGATTTATTCATAATTTTTCTTATCTATCTCACAATTATTGAGCTAAATTAGAATGGACTTGAACTTTGTAAATAACTATTGCATGGATTTGAATTCATTGGGAAACATATTCATTAGCTCCACCTCCATTTGGTTGCTCACCATTTCATCTTGCATTCCAAAGAGTGTGGAAAAATTTGTCCATACTTCATTAGGAGTATTTTATGCTTTTATGTCATAGAGGATATCGAGAAATACTAAATAACATAGAAACCCACATGTTCCATCTATCCTATTTAAGTATTTGGCCTTCTGTATGGCTGAATTTGGCTCTACTTTTGTTCCCATTCTGAGTCCCTTTATACTCAAGAGAATATATACTCTTTAGTTTCACTCAAATTAGTTGAAGGGAGTAATGGTTTAAAGGGGATATAGATCCATTGCAATATATGCACTTTTGGTGGATACTTTAACCTACAACGTCTCTTAATTCCTTCAAAAAATGTACATTAAGTCATTTAGAACCCCTAAATCCCTGATACCATATAGAATTAGATCTAGATTCTAAATAATAAATCAATACATGTGCAATATAATGAAGAATGGGACAAAATCTTGTCATTAATGAGAAACACATGAAAAGGAATACAATATATCTTTCAATGAAACGTGAATTGTTGTATTGCATCTTATTCCATTGTATGTAGAGGAATGAATATATGATTACATATAGGAAATTCAAATTGGTGAGAGAGGAAATTAGAATTGGTGTGCATGACAACCCAGTCTAGGATTAACTAGAGATGAAATGACTAGTGGTAGTCATGCAATATCTAGGTGAGTTAACAACCTCATAGCTAGCTTAAGTGAACTCAAACATCTAAAAGTAAGGGACAACTAAAGGACTAATGGCATGATTTAACAACCTCATAGCTAAACTAAGTGAAATACAACACCTAAAAGTAAGGGACAACTAAACGATTAAGTCATGCACATGAACAATATTCTTAAAAGGACTTAAGGAGGGTGCTACTTTTTCAAAATAGAAAAAATACAAGTTCTTGGAGTCCCTAAATAGTGGAGTAAACTCCCCATATTCACTCAAGAACTATAACGTGCAGTGTGGGACCCTAAAATCAAGAAAAACAAGACTTAATTGAAGGAATGCACCCTCATATGCCAAAAATAGACTTGAGGATGACCTATAAATAACAGATGACCTATAAATAGTATATTTCTCTCTTGGAGCTTGGAAGGAAGCTCTAGGATGGTTCATGTGGTCAAATTTAGTGGAATTTGGACCAATGGACTGATGAGTGTTCGGTGTTAAAACACCTAGATTATTACCAAAATGTTTGGATGTGTTCTACTATCTTAAATACACCTAATATTTAATTATCGATCGGGGTTGGTAGGATTAGAGTTGCCACAAAATATATGCGAAGGTAGATGGGTTCCTAGGGCGTGGTAGAAATACTTTAATAAACAAAATATTGAAAAATATTCAAAATGAAAAACCTAGTCGAACTCCTAACAATTTAATTATTAATATGATTGAACTAAAACAAAACATCATACTAGGATTACATCATACTACTCATTAATTAACTCTTCTTCTTCTTAATCTAAGAATGGGAAAAAATTCATAAACAACTTCAAAAACCTAGGAAGGTCTAATTTATGAATAAGTAGAAAAATAAATAAAGAAGAAACTAGAAAACTTAATAAAGAAAACTAAATAATAAAAGCAAGTAGAAAACTCAATGAAGATAATTTTAAGTTCTTTTCTACAAGTCTCTTCAATAATCACACAGTGAAAGGAATAGGTCTTATCACTATGATAAATTGACAAGGTACTAGTATACTAGCAATTAACACACCTAACCCTAAAAATCCATATACAAAGAAATAAATCAAACCAAACCAATAACATAATTTCAAAACATTACATTAGTATTAAAGAAGAAAATCGAAAACCAAAAGAAACAAAATCACAACACATAACTCAAAGCATGGGTTGGAAAGAGAAAACTAAGGATGAACCTTAGTAAATACTTTAAACAATCTAATGTACAGTTCAAATAAAAACATAACCATTATCTAATGACTACAATAAGAGCATAGTCAAAAATCCAAAGAAACAGAACTAAAAATAGGTTTAAAATGAAACTAGGAATGCTAAAGGTCGAATGGAAGGATGGATAGTAGTCTGGAAGCAAGGTCCAAATGACAATCCAAACACACAATCCGAATGAAAGGCTGCATACAGAAAAAATAAAAACATACCTAAATGATTTAATTATTAGCTGATTTTGTGCACATGAAAACAAAATGCGTAAAGGGCAGAATTTAAACCTAATTAATAATTAAAATGATCAAAAGGAATTTTTAATATATGGGTATGAAGAGATTATTTCTATTATAAAATAAAACAAATGGAAACATAGCTGAACTAATTGACAGTTTAAACAAAAACTAGCAAAACTAATCTCTAACTATAAATTATACCTAAGATTGACTAGGTTTTATCTAATTGCAAACATAACATTATGCATTTAACTAAAAGGAAAACTGGAAAAAAACTACACATGACCGACCACTCTAATTCTATAGGAAAATACTACATTAACAACATAATGTGAATTATATTAACTATGATACATACATGTTATAGAGAAGAGAAAAACAAATATAAACAAATTAAAAATAAAACTACTTATCTATGATGAAGAAAGAACAAAAACTCATATGGAAATAGAGACCATGAATTGTCAAGGGGCCCTCTCAATAACCACAAGTAATTCCTGGCGAATACTTTAACACACAGTCATAAACAACAAGGCGTAGAGATTCTATTAAAAAGAAGGAACATAGTTACAATCTTCTTCTCTTAAAATAGACTAACTATCTACCTAATGGATTGATCAATCCCCTATCTCTCTGCATGGATTTGTTTATATACACACTTTTTCAAGAGATTGAGCAAGTTGACCCTTTAGTGGTCGACTGCTCTTCTAAATTTAGTCAATCATAAAAGGAAATAATAAATCTCAGGCCAACGCATAGGAATATCCCTTCTTTGGCGTAAGTCGAGTATTCTTCAATGTCAATGTGGCATGCAAGCTCTCTCTCCATCATGGTTGATGGCGGCATGTTGGGAAGTGAAGAATACATAGATCCTTCATCATTGTGAAAAAAATTTAGATGTGGCGAATAGACTCCTTCCTTAGCGCAACAAGCAAAGTGGTGGTGAGCAAAGGAAATTGCAAGATGGTACGCTATACAGAACATGAATTTATTACCCAGGCACGTGGATAACAATTTATTTGCAGGTTGTTTTATATTTTACAGCACGCAGGTTGATGGGAGATCTGGACAGGAGGCTGAACAGCTAGCTGCATTGTGAGCTGGATAAACTGAGCATTAATCTAGGGAAAACATGGAAAACCACTAGTGAATTTAACACAATGGGCTGGATGACGAGGTAATAAGCAACAACATCATGACCACGATGATCCTTTAGAATGTTCCCTCCTTTGAATGCATGAGCAGTAAAAACTGAATGGAGAAATCAATGCATCGGCGATCCTTCTAGATTGCTGATTATGCTATCACCTGGGAACCTGGTCAACAAAATGGTTAGCAAATTGCTTCAATGTTTAATGCATGATATTGGATGTTAAAAGCGCGTAGCCTTATTAACGAGCTGGGCAACGAGATGTGTGATGAGTTGGACGATGAGCTAGACAATGAGCTCGACAGCGATTATGTAGATTGGGATGAATGATAAGCTGAATACATTTTGTTTATAAATTCACCCAATCATACTACATAACCTACAAACAAATACACACATTAATTAATATATCAAATATGCTTTAAATAATATAGAATTGAGTTAATAAAATCATAAAAATGATATTAATAACCAAAGTTGAATAAACATTAAATTTGTTCTTACCTTGTGCCAAATAACGATCTGCATGACATAAAATACATGAAATATAATAAAATATGTATTTAAATGTGTTATTTTAATGCCAAAAAATGATAACAAAGTGAGGCTCAACATTCCCCCAAACCGGAGAAATGCTAGGTCCCACTAAGCAAAGAAAAAGATAAGAGATCATACTATCAAAGTGAACTTTAAAATGTGAGTCAACAATAGACATATGCATGAATGAGTGAGTTCATAAAGTTTATAATTAGTTCAACCATGTCCAAAGTAAAACTTTGGACAAGTTGAACATATGAAACAAAAGGTATAATTTGCATTTAAGATAAGATTGATCAACAAGATAATCAGTCATTTGATAGTTTACATACATAATTGAGTAAAAGTATAGGGTTACTAATAATGAAATGATAACTAAAAAAAACATTTACGTTCAAAGCATTCTCATGGAGGTAAAAACTATTTTCCAAAAACAAAATTTGGTTAGCAATGTTTAGTCATAAGTGCTATAGTATCACCTAGTTTAGATAGTCATGTGGTATTTCATTTGGATTATCCTTCGATCCTTCATATAGTCCTCCATATTGATCTTCTGTAAAATTTTACTTCATGCTATAACCAAGTTCCATTGCTAATTTATCGTGAAAAACACTTATCATTTTTGTCAGAGAAAATAGATCTGTCATAAATAATAAAAAATAAAAACAGTCTAGATTTTTTTTAAACAGTCTAATTTTTCCTAATCCTCCTTCCCCCAAACCAAAGGTATGACATGTCCTCAAGCCATGAGAAAGAAGATTCGATTGTTCCATATAAAAAGAGTCCTATCATGTTGTTTTAATATTTCGTAAAAAGAAAAAGTAACTAGTAAATGGAAATGATTCAGATATGTATATTCATGAAAAATGTAACAGTGCTTAGAAAGACCACTTAAATATTGATAAGAGAATTTAGAGCATGACAGAGGAAAAGCTAGTCATCTGTGCCTTATTGTAACGATATCTCGTCATCATAAGATATTTTTAGTTTTCCTCAAAGTGTGTGAGATTTTATAGCTATGGGTCCCATTTTTAGGATAATGACATCCTAGGTATTTGTTGAATGAGATGGCTAGTCCAATCCCAACTTACAACGATTCTCAAATGACATTAAAAACAATAGGCCTTAAAGTAAAATTTGAAAATTTTTCTTCATATTTATCATTATTCTCTGAATCATGTGCATAGTAGTGCATTAACCAGATCTCTTTTTACCCAACATTGCCCCGCTACCAGCAGGCCTGTTCAGTACCCCCATGGGTTTATCTTGGTACCATGCAAGCATAGTCCCACTGCCAGTGAGCGTGTTTAGTACCCCGATGGGTTTACTTACATTTATCGAGATTCCTTGTTATAAGTTTTTACTTAGCATTGACCCACTACTAGCAGGCCTGCTCAGTACCCTAGCAGTTTTTCCTTGTATAATAATATTAAGTATATGGAAGTCGATTAGTACTAGAGTGTTCTAAGCTCTGCTAAAACACATAATTCAATTTTGTAAAAACTTATAAGTAATTTTTATACTAGCCTTAATCATAAATCATGTCAAAAGAGAATAACTTAAAGTTGTTCTTTGACCTTATAACCCTTCTTCTTCGTGAAAGATAAATAATATTCCCCATAGGCAAAAATTCCTCCTACTATCGAGTTATCACACAAAGATACTCAAGAGACAAGTTTTGATAATACAAATAGAATGAACTAGTAATCCATAAGTATAAGGTGGGATTCAAAAAAGATAATAATGAGAGTAAGTCTTATCACACAACTATTTAAAATAGAAAATCAGACATATACATGTCTGAATCAAAATACCAAAAACTATCTGAATCATGAAAGGAACGATTAAGAATGATGTACACATAATTGTTCTTAATTATCACTATAAGCTGCAATTTTTAAGAAAGGTTTAAAATATATTCTGATCATAAATTGTCTTTCACATAATACTCCATGAGCTACTTATAGATAAAATACTTATAATCAAACTGCAAAACCACTTGTTAGATGATTCATATTTATTTATAAAAACATATATAAAATTATGGAAATAAAAAGAGTTACTTGTAGTAACTCATATTTATTTAATAAAAAGAAAATATATTTACATAATATCCTATTCTACTAAAAAGAAAGAAAACAATTCAAGTATATGAATTCTTCCAATGTAACCATGTTCGAAGCAAAATTAGAAATATACCTTTATCCACATACAAGAAAAATATTACAATGATTACCTAAATATGAAGAATCAACTGAACTATTTGATTTAGCAGCAATAAACATTGAAGAAGAGGATGGTACCGTGGCTTAGTTCCCTCTTTGAACCATATTTCAATGTGACTTATGTATTCTATGTTTTCTTCTTCATTTTTTATGTCACGAGATCTTTCACTGAACTCTAGGATGCATAAAGAATCTAAGTTTGGTGACAGAGAATATTCAGGTTTTAAGGTCCCTCCCTCATCAAATTAGATGCATTCCAGGTTGATCTTTTCTTCTTGTGGAAAAGGTCAAGTAGAAACTTTACTTTCTTCTGTATTGTCTATGACTCCTAAGTCTACCACCTCTCCAGGTCTCGTATGAATTTCTTGCAATAATGTTGGTGAGGTAGGTAAGGTGGGTAAATATTGTATTTCAGCAATGTAAGAATATTGTACTGCTTTATTGTTGTTAGAATGTAGAATGAATTGAACAGGAATGTGCGTAGGGCATAGAGGAGGTTTATGAGAAGGTGATTGTGGCAGGTGTAATTGACTAGCTTGTGTAGTTAATCCTGCCTAGAAAATAGGATATTGTTGAAAATCTTGTAGAACAGGAAGTGTTGCATCATAAGAGAGAGTATCCCTATGATCACCAAATAGGACAGAAATGATTTGTGAACAAGGTTGACAAGGGTTGAGATGAGGCTGAGAAGAGGGTATATTATTACTAATCTTGAATTTTCCTCTTTAATACCTTCTACATAATTCACAAACATTATCATATGATAACTGAAATACGTCACCTGTTCCCATCAAACTTAAAATTTCTAAATATTCACTTCTTATACCTTTGAGTAAAAGTCTTTTCAAGGTATCCTTTCCTGACTATCTTACTTTTGATCTTTGAAGGTTGTATTGAAAGCGTTCGACATAATTTTCCAAAGTTTCTTCTTCTTCTTGTGTTATTTCTAATATGTCCTCATTGACCCTGAAATAATCTTGGTATCTTCTCAAGAACATATATTTCATGTCTTCCCATGTTTGAATGCAATTCCCACCTAGTCTCATGAACCATCGGAGGGCTGCTCCTTTCAGAGTAAGAGGGAAAAAGTTCAAAGTTTGAACATTATATGCTCTACAAAGTATTTCCAATTGAAATAAAAATTTATCGGGGTCTTCATTCTCTATTCCATGAAAATTTAGAAAAATGGATGGGAGAACATACTGTATTTGTGCTACTCCTCCTGGATCTCTAATAGGGAATTCAAAGGTAAAAACTTCTTCATCCTTCTTTCCCACCATATCTTCCCACAATATAAATAGTTTTACGTGTGTTATATTAAATCTCTCCTTTTAAATGTTCATGTTAGTTTGTTAGCAGGATGGGTGGTGCTTACAACACCACTAAGTGATTTTAATTATGAAATAAGTCCTACACTTGCATACGAGTAAATTGTATGAAAGTAAATTACCTAAAGGTATACATACATCAAATTGAACTTATGAAAAAGTAAACTATGTACATCTGCGAAAAGAAAAGTACGCTTAAGGAAAATAAATCAAACTTTGTGTAAAGTAAACACATTTGTGCGAAAAAGGAACAATAAGGCTTTGGGGAGACCCACTAAAGTGGATGCGTGAGGCTGTCACGCTATGGAAATTCTGCAGTGAAGTCGTCTTTGTGTCTTACTGTTTCCCCTTCCCCTTGTTGTGTAATGTAAAGGAAACCTATCTATCCTTTATCTATCTAGACTCTATTCATGAAAAACTAAACTAAACAAGAACCTAGACTACTGCTACTCACTAAAATTCATAAGCAAATTTTATTTTTTCTACCTTACAGAACAACTCCCCGACAACGGCGCCATAATGTTGGGTGTTAAAATACCAAGATTAATACCAAAATGTTTGGATGTGTTCTACTATCTTAAATACACCTAATATGTAATTATCGACCGGGGTTGGTAGGCTTAGAGTTGCTACAAAATATATGCGAAGGTAGAGGGGTTCCTAGGGCATTGTAGAAATACTTTAATAAATAAAAGAATGAAAAATCTTCAAAATGAAAAACCGAGTCAAACTCCTAACAATTTAATTATTAATATGATTGAACTAAAACAAAACATCATACTAGGATAATATTAGACTACTCATTAATTAACTCTTGTTCTTCTTAATCTAAGAATGGGAAAACTTTCATAAACAACTTCAAAAACAGAGAAATGTCTAATTTATGAATAAGTAGAAAAATAAATAAAGAAGCGACTAGAAAACTTAATAAAGAAAACTAAATAATAATAAAAAGTAGAAAACTCAATGAAGATAATTTTAAGTTCTTTTCTACAACTCTCTTCAATAATCACACAGTGAAAGGAATAGGTCTTATCACTATAATAAATTGACAAGGTACTAGTATACTAGAAATTAACACACCTAACCCTAAAAATCCATATACAAAGAAATAAATCAAACCAAACTAATAACCTAATTACAACAGTATTAAAGAAGAAAATCGGAAACCAAAAGAAACAAAATCACAATGCATAACTCAAAGCATGGGTTGGAAAGAGAAAACTAAGGATAAAACTTAGTAAATACTTTAAGCAATCTAATCTATGGTTCAAATAAAAACATAACCATTATCTAATGACTACAATCAGAGCATAATAAAAAAAGCCAAAGAAACAGAACTAAAAACAGGTTTGAAATGAAACTAGGAATGCTAAAGGTCAGATGGAAGGCTGGACAGTAGTCTGGAAGGAATGTCGGAATGACAGTCCAAACACATGGCCGAATGAGAGGCTACATACACAAAATAATAAAAACAGACCTAAATGATTTAATTATCAGCTGATTTTGTGCACATGAAAACAAAATGCATAAAGGGAAGAATTTAAACCTAATTAATAATTAAAATGATCAAAAGGAATTACTAATCTATGGGTATGAAGAGATTATTTCTATTATAAAATAAAACAAACTGAAACATAGCTGAACTAATTGATAGTTTAAACAAAAAGCAGCAAAACTAATCTCTAACTATAAATTATACCTAAGACTGACTAGGTTTTATCTAATTGCAAACATAACATTAAGCATTTAACTGAAAGGAAAATTGGAAACAAACTACACATGACCGACCACTCTAATTCTATAGGAAAAGACTACATTAACATCATAATGTGAACTATATTAACTATGACATATACATGTTACAGAGAATAGCAAAACACATATAAACAAATTAAAAATAAAACTACTTATCTGTGATGAAGAGATAACAAAAATTCATACATAAATAGAGACCATCAATTATTGAGGGACCCTCACAGCAACCACAGGTAATTCCTGGTGAATACTTTCACACACAGTCATAAACAACAAGGCATAGAGATTCTATTAAAAACAAGGAACATAGTTACAATCTTCTTCTTTTAAAACAAACTAACTATCTACCTAACAGATTGATCAATCCCCTATCTCTCTGCATGGAGGTGTTTATATACACACTGTTTCAATATATTGAGCAAGTCGGCCCTTTAGTGGTCAATTGCTCTTTTAAATTTAGTCAATCATAAAAGGCAATAATAAATCTCAGGCCAACGCATAGGCATATCCCTTCTTTAGCACAAGTCTGGTATTCTTCAATGTGAACGTGGTATGCAGGATGTCTCTCCAGCATGGTTGATGGCGGCGTGTTGGGCAGTGAAGAATACACAAATCCTTCATCAATGTAAACAAACTTTAGATGTGGCGAACGGAATCCTTCCTTAGCATAGCAAGCAGAGTGGTGGAGAGCGAAGGAAATTGCAAGCTGGTGTGCTATCGAGAACATGCCTTTATTACCCAGGCATGTGGATAACAATTTATTTGTAGGGTGTTTTCTATTTTACAGCGTGCAGGTTGATGGGCAATCTAGACAGGAGGTTAAATAGCTAGCTGCATTGTGAGTTGGATACACTGAGCATTAATCTATGGAAAACATGGCAAACCACCAGCAAATTTTGCACAACGGGCTGGATGACAAGGTAATAAGGAACAACATCATGACAACGATGATCCTCTAGGATGTTCCCTCCTTTGAATGAGTGAGAAGTAAAAACAGAATGGAGAAATCAATGCTCTGGCGATCCTTATAGATTGTTGATTATTCTATCACCTGGGCACGTGGTCAACAGAACGGTTTGTAGATTGCTTCAACATTTAATGCCTGATATTGGATGTTAACAACACATAGCCTGATTAATGAGCTGGACGACGGGCTACGTGATGAGATGGATGATGAGTTGGACAGCGATTGCGTAGATTGGTCTGAATGGTAAGATGAATGCATTTTGTTTATAAATTCACCCAATCATACTACATAACCTGCAAACAAATACACACATTAATTAATATATCAAATATGCTTTAAACAATATAGATTTGAGTTAATAAAATCATAAAAATGATATTAATAACCAAAGTTGAATAAACATTAAATTTGTTCTTACCTTGAGCTAAATAATGATATGCATGACATAAAATACACGAAAGATAAGAAAATATGCATTTAAATGCGTTATTTTAATTCCAAAAAATGATAACAAATTGAGGCTCAACAATGAGACCAATACCTAAGTCACTAGGTGAGAGGTTCATGATATGGAGAGGGTTATTAGATCTAATTATAAAAAAATTTGGCGAGGAGAGGGTAACACCTTTTCGAGTTCATTATCCAAGTAGTTCTTGTTCAATGGAAGGATATAAAACCAAAATATGGTACTTGGGAACCACTTACCATTCTTTAGTGATTTCCCTATATCCGGCCTTGAATAAAATGTTTATTTTGATGGGGGAGGGCATGCTAGAATCTAACCATTACTTATCTACTTTAACCATACTTAGGAGTACTTTATTGATGGATGGCGCCATGTTCATTTTAATACTTCCTATTTGATAGTTAGTTTATAGTTACACAAAGTAAAATGGTCTCTTTATTAATTAAAACCAATGAGACCCAATTTAATAGCATGATATTTTTTTAATACTTCCTACTTCATAGTTAGTTGATAGTTACTCAATGTAAAATGGTCTCTTTATTAATTAAGACCAACGAGACCCAATTTAATAGCATGATCATAGGTGGTTCAAGTTTTTTCTATGGATGCACTATAAAGAGTAGAAGGTTGTGTGCATTTGTTGAAATTTTTTTATTGTATTTGGATATGTGCTCATAGGAGGCTTCCATCTCCAAATTAAAGTGAACAATTCTCTATGTTTTTGGACATCAATAATAGAAGGATTTTTTCTCAAGTTGTATCTATTTCTCTCTTGTATTTTTTCCAGTGTTGGCATTATATCAAATTCGATTGTATTTCCCTATAATTATGTGTTTAAATACATTACATTCATAAATTGAAATACTATGTTTGTTAGAGGGGAAAGAGCTATATTACTACACTTGTTTTTTTGGTACTCAATTTTTCTCACAATTCATAAGTAAGAATCAAACCCTTCTTTGCGTACTACACATTTTGCCATTTTGTTGAGCTATTCAATTATTAAACGCGTTTACATTGATAATCCTATTAAATAATTATGAAAAAACAGTCTAATGGGCTGATTTGGTTTGAAATTGAAAGCTACAAATGCAAATACAATTCCAGCACTACTTACATATCTCCATGCATATACAAAGCTACACAAATATATCTACCATATTTGGTTTGAAATTGAAAGCTACACAAATCATATACATGGGGCTCAATGGATCTAGTAATAATGATCCAGTTATTGATATGATCTTCCTTCTCTAGCACTTGGGAAGGTCGTATGGAGGAGGCTCCAATTTTTCCAATTGACCCTTCCTGTTATTCACCAGAAACACCATATTCAATCCCCATGTGAAATGATCCTCTAAATGACAATGCAGAAACCACATTCCTGTTCACAACAATTGCCCCTTATATAATGATCTACACAAATTCCTGTTCAAATTCCTATTCAAATTGAAAGCTACACAAATCATATACATGGAGCTTAATGTTCCTGGTAATAATGATGTGATCTTCCTTCAGTAACACTTGGGAAGGTCTTTTGGAGGAGGCTCCAATTTTTCCAATGGACCCTTCCCATTCTTCACCAAAAACACCATATTCAATCCCAACATGAAATGGTCATCTAAATGGCAGTGCAGGAACCACATTCCTTCCCACATAAATGGTTGCTTATATTAAACTCTAATTATATACTATTGAATTCAAATGAAAAGCAAAAATATATACCTAGATTGTCAGATCTAAATCTTATGGCGACCCATCCACTCATTGGAGCAATTACCAACTAAGCTAGCATCTTTTGCTAGCTTGGAAATCCAAATTTGTCAACTAAGCTAGCATCTTATGCTAAATACAAGTGATCTTCGAATTCATGGTTTTTGACTGATCATAAACCAAAAGGATAGAATAGGAAACAAAAGTCATTGTCTTCTACTAAGTGCCAAGTGGTTTTAAGCTAACCATAAAAATGGAACTGGGAGATAACTATGGTTCTCACTTAGTGGTTATCCTTACAACTTGGATCTATGGATCATTGTTTCCTTCTCGAAAGTGGTGGTTTAGCGACCACCAAACAACTGATGCCTTGCAGAAGCAACGTGAATTTGACGTATTCTACTAAATGGGTTGTTTTAGGCTGACCATAAACCAAATCATTCTCAACAGAACATGGTGTTGACTATGGTTCAAGTTTTTCTTTTCTCACTTATTTTTGGTGGTCTATCATTCCTTCTTATCAAGAAAAAAAATAGGAGCATAAAATATCATGCTGGTTATGAGTGTCAAAACTAGACATAGAATACCACCATCTAATGAATGTTATGGATCATGGCTCTCTTTCTATCTTTTCAATACAACTTTGAATATGGCATTTGAATCTAGATGTGGCTCAATCTTGTTTTTTATCAAAAGTAAAGAAGGTCACAGTTGCATGGTTTTTAGATTGATAGGGCTTCGAAACTTGATTCTTGACTATCGATTCATGATATTCCCCCTTGTCAGGTACAAGATGAGAAGAAGTAAAATTTTATGGTAGTACAAGTTGTGTCAGAACTCAAGATTGGGTTTTGTGATGAGAATGATATATATTCTTGGGTGTTGTTGACCATGTTCGAGAAATCCACCCATAATGAATCTTTAATCTTGTAGTTTTCTTTAGTGTCAAACATATATCTGAAGAATGGTTATTCTTCCCATAATGTTGATGAGCATGGAGATCAAAGCATTATTCTTCCATGTGTCTAATTCACTAACAATTTTAGCAATGATGTAGGACATGTGAAAAGGATCCATCTTGAAGAAATCCTAAATCCTAAAACTTGATTGGTATGGAATAATATGGAATATGAAAGGTCATTTATTTATCATATCTCATACCTATTATGTGTTTGTTGATCCTAAGTTCTTCCTAGGGTCTAATGATGGCTCAGAACGATTATGTTAAACATGATCATAAGGGGATTTATCTTAAGAAATCATTTCACTGACTTGGTCGTGCACTAACAACTGATAAGAATCATCTTCACATTCAAAAAAGGGTTGGTCCGAACACGAACTAATTGAAAATGGCCATTCCTTTGTTGTAAATTGTCATGCTAAAGAATTTCCACTTTGGATTTTGAATCATAAAAATGAGTTAGAAAATTTTGGAGAGTTTCTTTGATGACTATGATTGAATTCCCAACAATAGTAAGTATTAGTGTGTTCGGTAACTATAGTATTTCTCCAATATTATCCATTGTGAGGATTGAGTGAGGAATCCTTGTGTAGGTAGGTCCATGTTACAATTGACTCAACAATAGCATGAAGGATTCTTGCAACTCCACCCTTTAAAAAAATATCAACTACTAAAATTTGGACTCAAAGGATGAAGGGTTCTAGGTTCAGTAGATGGTGCATCTGATTACAACGCAATTCAACTTACTTCCAATTTTACAACTACAAGAGAACTATTGCAAATATAAAAAGTATAATAAAACTTATGTCAAAGTGATATATTCAAAATGGTTGTGTCACATTATGACATTCATTAATGATTATGTTGCATTACGACATTTCTTAATGGCTATGTGGCATTTTCATGTTCCTCAATTCTTATGTTGAGTTGTGGCATTAACCACTAATTTTGTAGTGGCATTGACTTTGGTTATCCATGGTTGACTGTATTTGACCATAGTACTCTCTATTTGACTATGATTGACCATGGTTGGTTAAGTTTCACAGTGGTAAAACATAGTTGACTATGGTTTGACAATGTATGACTAATGTATACTAAGGTTAACCATGTTTTCTATATGTTTGACTAATGGTGACCACAATTGACTAGGATTCAGTATGTTTTTTTGGGTTGACCATGTCTGGCCACATATAACTAAAGTAGACCATGTTTGACTAAGGTTGAATATGAGTCACCATGGTTGATTTTGGTGGCCATTATTGATTATGTTTGACTATAGTTGACAATTTTTATTATATATCACCATGATTGACTATGGGTGACTATGGATATTTATATATTTAACCATGTTTTACTATAGCTGACCAACTTTGATCTTGTTTGAATAATTCTTGACCATGAGAAATCATGGTTGTTTAATTTGTTGAGTAAGGGTCACCATGGTTGATATTGGATACCATTATTGATTATGTTTCACTAGTGTTCTCCCTGTTTGAAAATCGTTTACCATATATTATAGTAGTTAACAATGCTTGCTTATGGATCATTATTGTTGATGATGGTAAACCCTGACCATGTTAGGCTATGGTTTACAATGTTTTGTTGTGGTTGAATATGGTTTGCATTGGTTAATCATGGTTGGAAATGGTTAGCTATGGTTAATCATGGTTGATTATATTTAATGATGTTTGATTATGGTTTACTTTGGTCGAATAAGGTTGAATTTGGTTCAACATGATTAATAATATGATTATATGATATTGTGATTATCATGGATAGATAATAATTATGTAAAATTGCGATGTATATCATGGGTTATGTTTAATTTTGACATTCCTAAAGGGTTATGTTGGTTTTTAATGTTTTTTAAAATGATAATGTTACATTGTGACATTCATGAATGGTTATGTTGCATTATCACACTCCTCAATGGTTGTGTGGCATTGTGATCTACTTAAATGGTTATTTCACATAATTGCATTCCTTGATGGTTGTGTTAGATTGGGACATGAAACAACTATTATGTAGTGAAATTGAGTTTATTTAGCCTTATTTGATCATGTTTGACAATGTTTCACTCTATTTGACTATTATTGACCATGGTTGATTATGTTTAACCATGGTAAATAATAGTTAACTAAGGTGTACTAAGGATCACCATGGTTCAATACGGTTCACTATGTTTTGTTAGGGTTGACCATGTTTGAGAATGCATGACAAAGTCTCATGTCCCCTCAATTTGACCATTAAAATTTTTGACAATGCTAAGTTCCTAGGGGCGCAAATTGACATTAATTATTCTTCCTAGGACAAATTTTGCTAATAATTATTTTGAGGCGTGTATTTAATTTTATTTCATCATTTTTATTTATTATGAAAATTAATGATGTGGAAATAAGGTTTCCATGTCAGGAGGGCGCATTGGTGGAACTAATCAACTTGCCTTGGTAAAAAATAAGAAACTCCATGACAAAAGCAGTTAAGGAAATAAAGAGAAATTGCCTAAAATCAATAGAAAAGAATACATACATAAAACCAGGAAATTTTTATAAAGGGAGGGAAAATTTTCCTCTTAGAAACTCAGAAAAGCTATAAGGACAAAAGTAGGAAAGTTTTTCAAAGGAAAGCATAGTTGCCTTATGAGCCAAGAAAAGCAGAACACTGTCATAAAACAAAAGAAGCATATTTTCACTAAGGGAGGAAGTAGTTTCTAAATGTGAGGGATGAGTTAGACATGGAAACAATTCCACATGGTCCTACATTCCAAATTACCCAAGGAGGGCACTTATGTGGCTAGGGTTAGGGCACCCATGGGGTTGACTTGCTCTCACAAGTCACCATTGGCCTCCACTTTATAAACATGTCATATATATTGCTATTAAAGGAGAATTTGAGCCCATTGATTCAGTTTGGTTGTTGTGTATGTTGATTTATGCTTATGTGAGCATTCCTTCTGAGTGATGTGCCTCAGACTATTGGGAGAAGAACCCCAACCTTCCCTTCCCCTCTCCTTCCATCCTCTTCTCTTCTATTGTAGGTATGGAGCACTATATTTCAGCCATTGAAGTATTATGAGATATATTTTCAGCCTCCATCACATTCAGTTCAAGCTCCAATGAAGCCCATGCTTCACCTATGCTCTTATCCCTTTTTGTTGGTGATGTTCAAGGCCTCCTACCCATTATTTTGGAGTCTCCTTTGTAATGGTCATTTTATTATATGATTTCTGATATGTAGAAGAATATAACTCTGTAATTTATATTTATCAGTTCTATATATCTCTTTCCATAAAAATTATGTCTTCAATTTCACCAAAAAAGATTATTTTATCACTGTATGGGGGAAAATTGATGAATCTGAGTGCAATAAAAAATAGAAAAGGTTATGGGAGTGATTGGAGAGAGTTTATATGTTCATTTATAAATTATTTACCTATTTTATACTTCTCATGTATTTCATAAATAAATTTACCATGAATTAATTGCTTTATTTTAGACCCTAGCTAGATTGTTAGCTTTAAATGACTAGTCTTACAATTCTTGATGTAAAATGAGTTCTGTTAAATAAAAATGAGCCCTGTAAGTTCCTTTGGGTCACTGACAGACCTAAATTCCCATACATATATCCATAAAAATTTTTATTTGGGTTTGTACTTCCTTTTGGGATCCTCCACTACGCAGGGTTTCACTAGTCCAAAACTGCTGAAAACCCTGAAATTCCTCCAAAACTCTTCAAAAATTTCCAAAACTACTGAAAACTGTCCAAAACCATTTCTTATGTTATATGAATTATAGAAAAAAACTCTACAAGTTTCCAAAATCCCCTGGTTGAAACAAGCTGAGCTACTCTTCCTAGTTTCACAGTTTGGCTACCCAGAAGCATGGAAGTAGGTTTCTGCATAGAGGATTCTGAAACTTAAATGGAAAAATATATAAATGTGTTAGGGAAGATTAAATTATATGTCTGAAATTTATTTGGTTGCTTCCCCCTGATCACTCATCTTGCTTGCAAAATTTCCCAGAAAAAACCCATGTTTTGCCCAAGTCCAAAGAGGCTCTCAATGGTTTAATTCAAAGTTAGGAAATTTTAACTTAATTTAAATAATTAGATAGTGTTTAGGTCTACACACCCGAATTGGGAAATTATAGTGGTATCAGAGCATGGTCCGCCATACCTGTTCTTGATATTATTCAATGGGTCCAAAATACAATTCCGATACCGAAAGAAAGATTCCTTAAGAGGAGGAAATCAAATCTATGGATGGGAGATTCCATGAAGAAAGGGATGAGAAAGATGGATCCAGGAATATTTTTAAGAACATGTTGAAATTTATTCAAGACATTTCAACTAACATCATACATTCTGGTCAAGAGACCATAGAATTCTTAGCTAAACAACTGGGAGTGAAAGATGGTGAAGGGAGCAGCATTCGCTCCCAATGTGAAGAAAAAAAGGTCATGGGTGGGGATATTTTTCCAATACTAGACCTCAAAATAGACCACTTGAGTATAGGGATGAACCAAAATTGCAGCCATGGGCTACGATCCCAAATTTGTAGAAACACCTAAAGAATACCATGAAGCACAAGCTAAAACTATTGCTACATGGGAGGAGAAGTTTTCTATTTACCAATCATTGAGTGAGGAGTGTAGAAGGGCTCTGCCATTCCAAGATTTCTGTGAAACTCAATTTAGGGGGCATCCAAGAGGGGCTGCAAGGAATCCATATCAGAATTATAAATTAAAGAATGCCATTGGGAAAATCACTTTGCCATATTTTGATGGCACTTCCAATTGCTCAGTGAGCTCTTGGATTCAGAAAATGGATACATATTTTCAGCTGTATCCTATGACAGAAAGGGATGCCATCCAGTTGGAAGCCCTACATATTGATGGGGAGGCAATTGACTGGTGGTTTAATGGCATGAAAACATTTGGCCATGATCAAGTAGTCACCTACAAGGAATTCACCAGAAAATTGTCAAAAAGATTTGACCGGAGAGACCCTGATATCTTTTTCCAGGATTTGGCACACATAAGACAAGTTGGGACTCCAGAAGCATACATCTCATAGTTCCAAAAGGTGGAAGGAATGGTCACTGACATATCAGAATCAAAGCTGATCCTTTTGTTTACAAAAGGACTAGTTGAACCATTGAAGGGGTTGGTGAAGGCCTACCGACCTACCACTTTACAGGAAGCTGTGAGAAGGACTAGAGACCTGTAGGATGCAATTCCGAGGACCAAGTATCCTCCCAGACCTACCATGCCTCATAAATTCCAGAATAAAAAACCTCATATGAGAAACTCAATTCCCCTGGAAAGAAATATTACTCCTATAAGGATTGAGATGAATTGAGAAGGAAAAATTTGTGTTTTTCATGCTAAGAACTGTGGGCTCCCGATCACAATTGTGTGAAGGGAAAATTACATTATATTGAAGTATTTTTTGAGAGTGATGAAGGGGTGGTAGAATAATATCAGATTGTTGATGGAGAGTAAGAAATAGCTAAAGAGGAGGAGGAACCCCATAAAACCAGCAGAAAAATTGTTGTACTCGGTGAAGTGCCCTGGTTCTATACTTTAAGGCTAAAAAGAGTTCCACAAGGGCAAAAAATTACAGTTCTTTTTTATGGGGGTGCCACACATAACTTCATTGATTCATCCCTAGTGGATAGGAGAAAACTACCTACTGAGCCCTTTGAAGGATTCACTGTGGTAAATCCTGGTAACCATAGCATGGATTGCAACCAATGGATACCAGATCTGCAAGTTAACATCGGTGACTATACTGTGAAGCACAACATTCAATGTTGTCAATGTGGAAGACACCAACATGATGTTTGGGGTATGATGGTTGTACTCTATTGGAGAGAAATCTATGAACTACCAGATACTATAAATAAGTTTCAAGGATGCTGAAGGAAAACTAGTGGCATTGAAAGGTATAAATACTTATCCCAACTAAGTAATTTCTGCAAAACGTATGAGATCTGTTATGAGGCATGGAGACAATGAATGGGCTGTTGAATGCCAAATCACAACTAAGGTGACAACTGCCAAATTTTCTTCCCGACCCAAAGATATTAAAAAATTGTTGCACAAGCATGAGAGGGTTTTTGAAGACCTTCCACATGGCAAGCCACCAGGCCATGGCATTGAACATAGGATTGAGTTGGAAGTTGGTACACTTACAAGAAAAATACACTCCTACAAGCATCCAAAGAGATTCAAGGATGAAATTGAGAAGGGCATCAAGGAGCTCCTTGAGTTGGGCCTCATCATACCAAGTTCCAGTCCTTTTGCTTCTTCGATGGTTCTGGTGAAGAAGAAGGATGGGACACTTAGGATGTGCATAGATTACCAAGATTTGAATAAGAAGACAATAAAGAATAGGTACCCAATCCCCCGAATTGATGATTTGATGGATGAGCTGCAAGGAGCCAAATTTTTCTCCAAAATGGATCTTTGGTCGAGGTACCATCAAATCAGGATGAGGGTGGAAGACATACAAAAGACAACCTTTCGTTGTCACTTTGGCCACTTCGAATTTCTGGTCATGCCATTTGGCTTGACTAATGCACTAGCAACCTTCCAATCATGCATGAACAAGGTATTCAACAAACAGCTCTGTAAGTATGTTCTTGTGTTTTTTAATGATATTATGATCTATAGTATGACATGGGAGGAGCATCTACACCACTTCGAAGAGGTACTCACTATGCTTGCAGATCTGCCATTTTTTGACAAGATGTATAAGTGTGAGTTTGGCATGATAGAACTATTGTATTGTGGCCATGTGATATTCCAAGAAGGGGTTAAGGTATATCTAGAAAAATAAAGGCCATATTGGAATGGACCGGCCCAAGGAACATAAACGAGTTGAGAGGATTCAATGGCCTTTGTAACTACTACTGTAGATTTGTCAAAGGATACTCCCGGTACACTGCACCCTTGACAGATTTGACTAAGAAGGGTTCATTTAGTTGGAGTGAAGAGACTGAAAAATATTTTCAGAAAATGAAAGAGAATGAGCAGATTTCCAGTACTTGCCTTATTTTTCTAAACCTTTTGTGCTGGAATGTGATGCCTCTGGGGTAGGCATTGGAGCTGTCCTAATGCAAGATAGGAATCCAATTGTAGAAAATGGCAGCCACATGAAAGGTTGTATTCCATATATGATAAGGAGATGATGGCCATCATGCATGCCTTGGAAAAATTCAGACAGTACTTGGTGGGAGGTCAATTCATTGTGAATACTGATCACAACAGTCTTAGACACTTCCTTACCCAAAAGGAACTCAATGACAAGAAGCAAAATTGGGTGAGTAAAGTTCAATCTTTTGATTTTGACATTGAGTATAAGAAGGGAAAAATGAATGTTGTGGTTGATGCACTCTCCCATGAGCCGACATTCTCTTTGTTGCAAATATGTAATGAATGGAATATCCAGTTGGCCACTGAATACTCTAAATATTAGTTTGCTTGTGAAGTTTTCGATGGGGTGAACCAAAATGAAGAGTACAAAGTTCATGATGACCTCATCTATTACAAAAATATAATTTTCTTGGTGCTGGGATCTACACCAAAGAGGAATATGTTAGGAGTTGCACATGATGCACCAGTGGCTAGTCACCTTGTTTTTTTGAAGACTTAGCATAAGGTAAGGGAGAGATTTACATGGAAAGGTCTTAAAGATGATTTTTTCATGTATGTGAAGGAATGTTCTGCATGTTAGCAGAAAAAAGTTGAGCACTCACATCCTGCTGGACTCCTCCAGCCTCTTCCTATTCTGGATCAAAAATGGGAAAGTCTATCTATGGAATTTATCATGGGGCTGCCAAAGACACAAGGGAAAGACATTATTTTTGTGGTGGTTGAAAGGTTCACAAAATATGCACATTTCTTTGTAGTATTATCCACTATTTCAGCTAGTGAGGTTGCTTCCCTATTCTTCAAGGATATTTGCAGACTACGTGGACTTCCCAAGATTATAATCAGTGATAGAGATAGTAAATTCACTAGTTCTTTTTGGAAGAAATTGTTTGGTATATTTGAAAAAAATATGAACATGAGTACAAGCTATCACCCCCAGACAGATGGGAAAACCGAAAGGGTGAACAAATGGATTGAAGAGTACCTCTATAACTATTTTACGGGACAACAAGGAGCTTGGGAAACTTGGCTCCACTTGTGTGATTTATGTTACAACACCACATTTCATTTTTCTATCAGAATGACTCCCTTTGTGGCCTTATATGGGTATGAAGATCCAAATTTTGAAAACTTAATATTTGGAGACTATAATGCACAAAAAGGTAAATATTGGTTGGAGGACAACAAAGAAATTTTAAGGGAACTGAAAGACAATTTGCAGATGGCACAGAATTAGCAAAATAATTTTGGAGATAAGGACAGAAAATACAGAGTGTTCCAAGTGGGTGACTTAGTGTATTTAAGGCTGCAACCTTATAGATAGTCTTCCTTGAAGAATAAAGGGGTATAAAAACTTCAACCCAGATATTATGGACCCTACATGATTAGCATAAAATTTGGTGAAGTAGCCTATGAGTTGGATTTTCCAGAAAACAAAAAAATCCATAATGTTTTTCATGTTTATTTTCTGAAAAAGGCAGTGGGGCAATATATAGTGGTTTCTGAATAACTACCACCTCTAGATCATGAAGGCCATTTGGTATTAGTACCAGAGAAAGTGTTGATGGGAAGAGAAAGGAAATTAAGAAACATAACAATAAAGGAATACTTGATATAGTGGAAAGCATTTCCAAGTGAGGATGTCACTTGGGAGGGTGAGCAGATCTTGCAACACCCTGCTTTGATTCTTCTTGAGGACAAGCATATTTGGGAGGGGAGGACTATCATGTCCCCTCAATTTGACCATTAAAAGTGTTGACCATGCTAAGTTCCTAGTGGCTCAAATTGACATTAATTATTCTTCCTAGGACAAATTTTGCTAACAATTATTTTGAGTCATGTATTTAATTTTATTTCATCATTTTTATTTATTATGAAAATTAATGATGTGGAATAAGGATTCCATGTCAGGAGGGCGCATTGGTGGAACTAGTCGTCTTGCCTTGGTGAAAAATAAGAAACTCCATGACAAAATCAATTAAGGAAATAAAGGGAAATTTCCTAAAAGTAGCAGAAAAGCAGACAAAGGTAAAAGCATGAAGGTTTTGCAAAGGGAGGGTGAATTTTCCTATTAGAAAATGGAGAAAAGATGTAAGGACAAAGAAAAGAAAGTTTTTGGAAGGAAAGCGTAGCTTCCTTATGAGCCAAGAAAACATAAAGTTGTCATAAAACAAAAGAACCATCTTTTAACAAAGGGAGGACACAGTTTCTAAATGTGAGGGATGAGTGGGACATGGAAACAATTTCACATGGTCCTACATTCCAAATTACCCAAGGAGGGCGCTTATGTGGCTAGGGTTAAGGAACCCATGGGGTTGACTTTCTCTCACAAGTTACCATTGGCCTCCACTTGATAAACAAGTCATCCAAATTGCTATTAAAGGAGAATTCGAGCCCACTACTTTAGTTTGGTTGTTTTGTATGTTGAGCTACGCTTATGTGAGAATTTATTCTGAGTAATGTGCCTCTGACTATTGGGAGATGGACCCCAACCTTCCCTCCCCCTCTTTTTCCATCCTCTTCTCTTCTATTTGTTATATTTTTATCATCATTCAAGCTAGAATTATATTAGGATCTTTAGCTGAGAGAACAACAAGCACAACAATCAAACACAAGAGACAAGAGACACAAATAATTTTCTTCGTGGAAACCATAAAGGAGAAAACCCCGCAACTTTCTCAGAGATAGAATCAGAACCAAAAGTAAAACTTGAAAACATAAAGATGATCTTTCGGCAGCAGTATTCTCTCTCTTGTCCCAACAACTTCTCTCTCACTCATGCGCCCCAGTGAGTGAGTGTGTGTGTGATAAATAGAGAGGCGCACTGTCTATTTATATTATTTCGATCAATTAATGTCCACTTTAACATGTCGGCCCCACTTAACAATTACATACTAGGGATGAAATCTCTAGGAGAGTCTAATAACCCTAGTGCCCCACAACTTTGGGGACTTGAAGCCTTGATCAATAAGAGGGTTACCCACAATGAATTTACATGATTTGTTTACATTATTGAATCTCCTGATAGAAACATCGGGGCATGACATGACTCAAATACATTACAGACACTTCCTGGAATAAACATCGGGGTACAATACCTAAGATTAACAAGTGAATACATTCTGAAGTTACAAATACATCAACACTCCCTCTTAACTAGGAAGGTATTCTCTTGACACAATTTATCAACACAAGTATTCTTCTCTGTATCATTTGGATCATCATCGATTCCTCGTCATCCTCAAGTCATTTTCATCTTCAAGTCATCTTCATCTTGATCTGGAACATCACTTGATCTAGATTATCATCATTGGATTTGGATCATCACTCGATATAGATCATCATCACTGGATCTGGATCATCACTCAATCTAGATCATCTCTACTGGATCAACATCACTAGATCTGGATCATCACTCGATTTGTATCATCACTGTTGGATCATCATCACTAGGTTATCATCACTGGTGCTATCTCTTGATTCTTCTTATCACATGAAGTTCTACGGATCTGTCCCTTTCTCATGCTAGTTGTAGGCCTAGAATCTAAGTAGATCTTCATCTTCTTCAGGACTTATATCTGACCCAGTCAAAAAGGCCCGTCCAGCACTTATATCTGACCATGGGAGGGTCTGGCTTGCCCCCATGTTAGAATGGCACGCCTAGTACTCACATCTGACCATGAGAGGAACACATCCACCATCATGTCAAAATGGCCCATCCCTTACATCTAACCATGGGAGGGCCCATCCTACCCCCATGTTAGAATGGCCCAGCCCTTACATATAACCATGGGAGGGCCCAGCCTACCCCCATGTCAGAATGGCCCAGCCCTTACATCTAACCATGGGAGGGCCCAACTTGCCCCCATGTTAGAATTTCTCTCAGTCCCAGAATGAGGGTTCTTGGTAACTGACTAGGTGCCTCCATTATCCCAGAGAATGGCATCATCCCTTACATGTGACCTTGGGAGGACCCAGCCTGCCCCCATGTTAGAATGGCCCAGCCCTTAGATCTGAGCATGGGAGGGCCTAGCCTGCCCCCATGTTAGAATGGCCCAGCCCTTACATCTGAGCATGGGAGGGCCTAGCCTACCGCCATGTCAAAATGACATAGCCCTTCCATCTGACCATGGGAAGGCCCAGCCTACCTGCATGTCAGAATGGCTCTTAGTCCGAGACTGAGGGTTCCTGGTAACTTACCAGGTGCCTCCATTCTCCTAGAGAATGACATTAGCCCTTATATCTGATCAAGTGGGAACACATCCCTCAATCACATTAGAATGGCCCTGCACTTATATCTGATCTTGGGAGACTACATTCCACAATCATATCAAAATGGCCCTCAGTCCCAGATTGAGTATTCCTGGTAACTGACTAGGTACCTCCATTCAGAGAATGGAAATCGGCGCTTATATATGATCATGTAGGAACCAATCCTATAGTCACATCAGAATGGCTCAACACTCATATCTGACATGGAAGGAACCAATCCTGTCACCATAACAAAATGGCTCATCCCTTACATCTTACCATGGAAGGAACCAATCCTCTCACCATGTCAGAATGGATCACAGACTCATCACTTCCCCTTGGAGCGAACCTAGATTTGGAGAACACCAAACTTCTCCCTGAAGTACTCAAACTTCACTCTGGCCAATGGCTTAGTCAACACATCAGCTATCTATTCGTTTGTCACAACATACTGGAGCTTCACTACTCCTCTCTGCACCATATCTCTGATATAGTGGTATTTCATCTCGATATGCTTTGACTTGTCGTGGAACACCGGGTTCTCAGACAACTTCACACAACTCTGGTTGTCACAATATATATATAGGTAGCATCCATCTAGATATCAAATAAATCAGACATTAGCTTCCTTAGCCATATTGCCTCACAACTAGTTGAACAAGCTATGACATACTCTGCTTCAATTGTAATAAATGCCACAGAGGATTGCTTCCCACTAAACCAAGAGATCACACCTGATCCCATACTAAAGCAACACCCTGAAGTGCTCTTCCTATCGATGGCACTGCCTGCCCAATCTGAATCAACATAACCCTTTAGGTTAATCTTCTCATTCACCTCATACTTGAGGCCATAATCAATTGTACCCCTCAGGTACCTCAGAATATGCTTTGTAGCAATTAAGTGAACATGTCTTGGATCTGTCAAGAATTGGCTCAAGGTGTTCACAACAAAGCAAAAATCTGGTCTTGTATTCGTCAGGTACATCAAGGACCCAATCATGTCAAGATACATCATAACATCAACCGCTTTTGATGAAGCATCACTCAATAGCTTCAGGTTCAATGCCATAGGTGTGGTTATAGCCTTGCAGTCCATCATCCTAAACCTCTTCAGGATCTATACTGCATACTTCCCTTGTCCCGGGGAGATTCTACCACACCTCCATGCCTAGAAGGTATTGCATCATATCCAAGTCCTTCATCTCGAACTCAGCAGCAAGTCTCCTTCTTGTAACTTTAATGAGTTCCTCTTTTCTATCAAGAAAAAGTCATTGACATATAACAAGAGCATCATTGGTCTTTTTCCTTCAACCTTGAAGCAAAGGTTGGAACCCACTTTACTCTCAGTAAAGCCTAGAGTCATCATTAATATGTCCATCCTGTCGTACCATGTCGAACCTCAAGATCTTCTGCAGTCACTCCCTCTGAAGTGAAGCATCATTCTCCCTCTGTCTTTCGTACTCTATGCTTTCTTTTCATGAGAAGCCTCGTGCTATGAATCTTTCCTTATATCCCATGATGTTTCCATCTACTGCATGATGGAACTATGAAATTCCCTTCACGTATCGATAATGCATCCTAGACATCATTCTTCTTGAACTGGTCTTCCCTTTCTTCTTGGTTACTTATTCATAGCTAGAAGGTTCTGCATCAATGATGTCGCTGCATTCGTCATATTATTCTTCATCTTGAACTGTCATCACTTGTTCTTCGGAATAAGTCTCATCCTTCTTTGCTTGTAGGCGATTATGTATGCGATCTTTCCTACAAGTCAAATGCAATTGTATATTTAGAAACATTTCATAAGGAATATTCATAATGGAAAACTCTTATGCATAAATATATGATCATGCAACTATTTTAGCCAATACAACATTCATCCATATCCCACGAAAAATTTCTAAATTCCTTCCATCTCTACCAGGACAACATTGAGATTGTGCATTAATCCAATATGTCAGCAAAGAGGTTTCATTCTAGATAAGTAGCAATGGAGAGTTGTATAACACCATGAGCTACTTACCCATTACATGCATATTAGTAGTATACTGTCATTAATGCAAGCATTCTATCATGCATAATACATCAACTGAATATAAACAAATGCATAACAAAAACAATATCATTAAATGGCAATTGAATACTTATCTTTATTTGTTTCGTGGGTAGACTCCTTTTTGAGCCTTCATTAGAGGAAATTTGAGGTCTAAAATGGGCCTCCTAAGGAAAATAATAAAATAACAATTAAAATAATAAAATAATAGTTAAAATAATAAAATAATAGTTATTAATTTTGGAGGAAGAATTAAAAAAACTACTTTTTGTGTTTGTATTAAAACATATCTCTCCGTGTTTTTACTCAAATTCTGAGCGGGTGAGCTCGTTGGATGCAAAATTTAATTATTCATCCAACGAGTACCCACACTACATACTTTTGATGGACCCCGCTATGCCAAAAAAAAGAAATACTTGAAAAAATGTGATGATGACATAATCATCACATTTTTCAGGTATTTCTTGTTTTTTGGGTAGCAGGGTCAATCAAAAGTATGCAGTGTGGGTACTCGTTAGATGCATATTTTAATTCTGAATCGAACGAGCTTTCTTGCTTGAAATTTGAGTAAAAACACAGGGAGGTATGTCAAAAATATGAACAAAAAAAGTAGTTTTCTTTTATAACAAATACTATAATTAAACCATTATGGTTGACTCATTTTATTGAAATTCTATTGGTTCTTGAATTCCAACTCACAAAATTTATTGTTGGCGTGTTTTCTTATAAGGCCCATTTTAGACCCCAAATTTCCTCTAATGTGTCTTCATCATCTTCTTCATTCATAATAGCATCGTTTCTTATCCAAATGCTAATATGGATAAGAGGTTCTTCAAGATTTGAGTTCTTCATATTCCTCATCGCTTGAGGGGTCTTCTTTGGATGGTAAGAGCTTGATCTTCAGTTGCTCCCATATTCTCTTCTCTTATTATGAGTCGAGCTTCTTCTTCTTCCCAGAGTCTGTTGAAAGTAATCACTTCCTTCTGGCACACATTCCTCGCATGAATGAATCCCATGATCCTAGGAGGCCATTCAAGGTGGCTATCACCACTTCTACATTTTCCAGTTCTTCTTCTACCACTACAAGTTGTTATTTGATTTGAAATACCCTCGTAAAGTATGACTGTATGGTCTCTGTATTCTGGATCTTCACATTCTACAACTGTTTTCTCAAAGTCATATTCTGATTTATGTTATTCCCTTCAAATATCTTCGTCAAGGAATAAAACATCTCTTTAGGTGTCTTTAGGGAAGACACTTGTGGTATAATGTGATCCTCTATTGAATAAGCAATGATCTTCTTGACCTTGACCAAGTTCTTCTTGAGTAAGGCTTTAGACTCATCTCCCTCTGGAACTGGAACCTCTTTAATTATGTAGGTGTCCAATTCATTTCCTTCAATAACTAGTGAGGTCCTATACTTCCATGCTTGGGAGTTTTCAACTTCACCAAGATTATCATCAAGTTGATGTGATATATCACTTTGAAATGAGGACCTCAAATGAAAATAGAAAAAGATTAGATCTTACCGATTTGAGGTGTCCGTCCTGGTTCCGGAGCTGGCTGATCTAGGGTTCATCAGAGAAACCCTAATATTTCAAATATGATTGGCTAGAAATATAGACCTCTTCAAGGTGAGCTATCCAATGTACTTGTCTGAAAACAGTGGAGGGAAACTCCCGGAATAGGAAGCCCTAGTTTTCCAATTTCTTATGTTGAAATTTCTGATACTGTTTCTACAGTATATCCAAAATTAATTCTCTTCTATGTCTAAAAATTCACACTAAGGTACCCTCTCCTGTCCCTGTTCCAAAACCATAGGATTCATCATAATTGGTTTCACCAATTGGGACTTATGAGTGTTTTCCCAAGGTGACTTGTTTCAGGATGGTTCAACATAGTGACGTTGTACGGAATTCCATGTGTCACTGTTTTATCTTCTGGGTCTAAAACTTGGACCATAGAAAGTACAGTCCATTCCCTTTTTAGAACATCTTCAGAAATTTCATTTGTATCTTTGTATCCCGAGATATAGCAATGCTCCCTAGGTGTCCTGTTTGGGGATGAATCCTGGAAGAGGCTGGAACCCTAACTTGGAGGGATCATATCTCCTAGAATATAGCGAATATAAGGAAAAAATTTGGACACAGTGTAAATTAGGATTTTATCTTTGGGCTGTGAATGTTTCAGTACCTAAGCCTTCTCCAATCCCAAGATATAGCGAATGTACCAAATCGTATCAGTTTTAGTATTTTAGGGTTTTTTCTGGCCCTAGGTCAAACTAGGGTTTGACTTTCCTGGAGTTATACCCAACCAAAAATCTACCCAAGTCTCTAAAATTCGATTCTGATGAGGAGAGAAATCCTATCCCGGCTCACTCAAAAATTCCTCTTCTTTAACAAGCCCTAATTTTCTACACCAAAAATTGAAAATGCCTTGAATCGAATTCCACTTCGACAGAAAGATGCGCCCTTCAATGGAGACTCAACCTAGCATACTTTTACTGATGGATTGTGGAGAGAGACCCAAAAATTAAGAAGCCCTAGCTTCTGCAGCTTCACAATGTCTTCTTTTCAGGTTAGCTCTAATACCATGTTATATTTTTATCATCATTCAAGCTAGCATTATATTAGGATATTTAACTGAGAGAACAACAAGCACAACAATCAAACACAAGAGACAAGAGACACAAAGAATTTTCCTTGGGGAAACAATAAAGGAGAAAACCCTGCAACTTCCTCAGAGATAGAATCAGCACCAAAAGTAAAACCTGAAAACATAAAGATGATCTCCTGACAACAGTAGTCTCTCTCTTGTCCTAGAAACTTCTCTCTCACTCATGCACCCCAGTGAGTGAGTGTGTGCATGATAAATATAGAGGCTCACTCTCTATTTATATTCTTTCTTTCACTTCATGTCCACTTGAACATGTCGGCCCCACTTAAAAATTACTTACTAGGGCCGACATCTCTAGGAGAGTATAATAACCCTAGTGCCCCACAACTATGGGGACTTTAACCCTTGATCAATAGGAGGGTTACCCACAATGAATTTACATGACTTGTTTACATTATTGAATCTCCCAATAGGAACACTAGGGAATGACATGACTCAAATACATTACAAACACTTCCGAGAATAAACATCGGGGTACAATACATAAGATATACAAGTGAATACATTCCGAAGTTACAAATACATCAACACTATTTCAGGTATGGAGCACTATTTTGCAGTCATTGAAGTATTATCAGAGACATGTGTAGCCTCCATCACGTTCAATTCAAGCTCCAGTGAATACTGTGCTTCACCTATGCTCTTAGCCCTTTTTCTTGGTCATGTCCTGGGCTTCCTGCCCATTATTTTGGAGTCTCCTTTGTAATGGTCAGTTTATTATATTATTTATGACATGTAGCAGCATATAACTCTATAATTTATCTTTTTCAGGTTGATATATCTCTGTCCATAAAAATGATGTCTTCATTTTCACCAACAAAGCTTATTTTATCACTGTATGGGGGGGATTCAATGAATTTGAGTGCAATAAGAAATAGGAAAGGTTATGGGAGTTATTGGAGAGAGTTTATATGTTGATTTAGATTTTATTTACCTCTTTTATGCTTCACATGTAGTTCATAAATCAATTTACCACGAATTAACTGCTTTATTTTAGACCCTAGCTAGATTGCTAGCTTTAAATGACTAGTCTTGCAATTCTGGATGTAAAATGAGTTCTGTTAACTCAAAATGAGACCTGTAAGTTATTGTGGGTTACTGAAAGACCCACCTTCCCATAAATATCTCCAGAAATGTTTTTCCTTGGGGTAGTACTGCCTTTTGGGATCCTCCACTGCGTAGGGTTTAACTAGGCCAAAACTACTTAAAAACCCCAAATTCCTCCAAGACTCCTCATAACTTTCCAGAAATTATGAAAACTGTCCAAACCCATTTATTATTTTATATGAATTCTGTAACAACCCTCTACAAGTTTCCAAAATCCCCTGGTTGAAACAGGTTGAACTACTCTTCCTAGTTTCACGGTTTGGCTTCCCAGAAGCGTGGAAGTAGATTTCGGCATAGCGGGTTTGGAAACCTAAACGAAACCAAATATAAATGTGTAATTGAAGAGGAAATTATATTTCTAAAATTTATTTTGTTTCTTCCCCCTACTCACTCATCTTGCTTGCAAAATTTTCCAGAAAAGACCCTTGATTTTCCCAGTCCAAAGAGGCTCTGAGTGGTTTAATTCAAAGTTCATAAATTTTAATTTAATTACAGAATTAGATAGTGTTCAGGTCTGCACACCAGACTTGGGAAATTACATAAAGCTAGACCATGCTTAACCAAGGTTGAATATGGGTCACCATGGTTGAATTTTGTGGCCAATGTTGATTATGTTTGAATATGGTTGACCACTTTTTACTATGGATCACTATAAGTGACCATGCGTTATTATGGTTCATTATGTTTCACTATGTCGACCATGTTTAACTATGGTGGATATTGTTTTACTATGACTAATCATGGTTAACGATGGTTTACTATGGTTGGTAATGGTTTTCTATGGTTAACTATGGTTTACATTCATCAACCATGGTTACTAATGTTTAACTATGGTTGATCATGGTTGATTATGTTTGATATTGTTTGCTTATGGTTGACTTTGGTTGAATACGGTTGAATTTAGTTGACTATGGTTAATAATATGATTATGTCATATTGTGATACTCATAGATAGATAATACGGTTATGTCACATTATTATATATATCATGGTTCATGTTTAATTTTCACATTTTTAAAAGGTTTTGTTGTCTTGTAATGTTTCTCAATGGTTATGTTGCATTGCAACATTCATCTTGGCTAGACAATGTCAAAGTGAAATATTCACAATGGTTATTTTTCATCCCAACATTAATTAATGGTTATGTTCACATTATGACACTCCTCAATGATTATGTGGCATTGATGTTCACCAATGGTTATGTCCCATAACAACATTTCTTAATGGTTATGTTGAGCGATGAAATTAATCAATGAGTGTATATAATTACTAGTTATCAATGACCATGTTGCATTACAATAGTGAATAATGGTTAAGAGACATTTTGATATTCAATAAGGGTTACATTGTGTGTGAAATTCATCAAGCATTTTGTCACCTTGAAACATTCCTCAAGGGATATGTTGGATATCGATATTCCTTAGTTCTCATTACATGTTGTATTATTAATATTTGTTGACTTATGTTGAATTTCTATGTTCCTTATTGATTACATCCTATTATGCCATTCATATTGGTTTAATTATGTGGAATCTCTATATTCCTGAATGGCTATGTTACATTGTAACATTTATTGGGGGATATGTTGTATAAGGGTGTATGTTAAGGGTTATGTCAAAATGTGATGTTTTGCAAGGCTTGAATGTTGGACTAAGACATTCTACCATTGGTTATATTTCATTGTGAAACTCATCAAGAGTTATGTTGCATTGTGATGTTCCTTTAGGGATAAGTTGGATTAGGATTTTCATCAATGATTATGTTGAATTCTTATAAACTATATGCATTTACTTATAAAAAACTGTCATAGTGCAACATTTATGAATGGTTATACCATATTGTGACATCAAATAATGGTTATGTCATACTGCAATTTTCAACAATGGATATGTCAAAGTGTGATATTTATTAAGGGTTATGTTGTCTTTTGTCATTCCTCAAGGGTTATGATTCATCCTATATGGTGTGCTCAAATATATGTCCACCTATAATTTTGTAGACTACTCTCTTACATTTACTAAATCTCTAATACAATGTAATATTTTCTTAATCATGTTGCACAAGGATATTTGATCTAACTGAGAAGAAATACGGTTAACAACTGAGATAAGAATAGAAGAAATGATGCATGAAATATGATTCTCATTAACTTATCAAACACATTCAATGAAATACATCAAAATATATGAAAGAAAGTATATTGAAGAAACTAAGATAGGGTGAATTGCATTCTTTAGGATCAGAGCCAATGTAACTCCAAGACAATTCTCCCTAGATAGACAAGTCCACCCTCATGAAGTAGTTACTTTGGATTTACATAATCCAGGTGGTTTAATTTTCCCATAAGTACTAAGTGAGGCTAGTTAACTTTGATTTGCATGAGCAAAGTGGGTTAACTAGCCCATAACTTCTAAGTGAGGCTAGTTAACCTAAATTGACATGAGAAAAGTTGGTTAATCAACACACTACTATTAAGTTAGGTGTAATTATACATGGAAAAGGGGAAGAACTCAATAAAGTGCACCCGAATCTTTATAAAATGGGAAAAAGTCAAGCAAGGGCTCCTTTATCTTTACAAAAGTGTAATAGGAGATAATTTGAGTGAGAAAGAAATGTGTGTACACCAAAGTATTCACTTTGAATGATTTAGATTATTTAGAAAATGAAATGAAGGAAACAAGATATATAAAAAAAAGAACACACAAAAATATTTTCGAGCACACAATAGTATACTAGGACTCAAATTCTATTAATGAATGGCATGGAAAAACATTATAAATTACAAACAATACAACCTATCTTAGAAGGAGGTAGCTTATCTCTAGATAAATATGTGTTGGTTATCCTCATTCACAAGATATATTACAAAGATATTGAAAATGGAATTTTATCATTAGCATAAATACAAAGAGGAAAAAACCATTAACATCTAAAAAATGCACCATACGGGATGAATCACGAAAAGGAACAATTTTTGAACTAAAATGTCTAGCTAACTTCTCGAGGGAACAAGTTTTTCACGTAATTTCCATTTAGTGTGTAAGGTAGCTTGTTGGAAATAATTAACTGAGAATTACAACTTTTTGTTGGGTCCAATGCATTCCATGACAACATCTCGTCCCCAAAATAAACAAAAAACACTATTTAGCGCTTTAAAATAGCCCCATAAGTTTGAGACCTGAAATATTATAGAAAATTGCCAAGAAGATGGATAACCATTGTAACTCAATTGAACTAGTAGGTGGTCACCAATATACACATGGATTAGTCCTCCCTGTTTATGTATTAATGGTTCCCATTACCTCAAGTTCCTCCATAAAGTAGGGAAACGTTTGTTGAATATGATTCATGGTGAGCCACTTTGCATGGTAAATAAGCTACCCTTCTTAGACAAACTAATATAATAATTGGATGTTTTGTTGGTGATTTATCTTCACGTCAATGTCCATGTTCAATTCAAAATTTTTACTTTCTCAATGCGGCCAGGATTGATTTTT
The DNA here is from genome assembly GCA_001517045.1 of Pseudotsuga menziesii. Lineage (NCBI taxonomy): Eukaryota > Viridiplantae > Streptophyta > Pinopsida > Pinales > Pinaceae > Pseudotsuga > Pseudotsuga menziesii. The sequence continues at coordinate 283,880 of LPNX011049705.1, forward strand.
GTAGGGGCAAGTGCTCGACTACCTCTGAGGTGTACAAGAGAAGTGGAAAATATGTTCGATGTAACTCCATATTAAATACATGGTGCAAGTCGAGGAAAGAGAGTATAGTTAACTAAGAATAATTCTCACTTGTAGCCTTCAAAATGGTGTAAGTCCCTTATCAGAATGGTTTAATTTTTTGATGGGGTGTTCAAAGGAACTCCTCTAAAAATTCAACCATACCTTATCTCTCACCCAAAACTTATGTTGAACTCAATGTTGATCATGGTGTTTCTTATACTTAGAATTGGCCTTATGAAAAATATCATAATTTTTTTGTTGGATGTGAGGGATCTGTTCAAAAAATCTAATTTCCCACTAAACCTAAGTTTTAGCATGGGAGGATTCATCTTGTGTAGAAGAAATGGGTAACCCTACATTGATTGAGGATAATGGATAGAACCCAAAGCACACTTGAAAGGGGATGTGGCTAATAAAGACATGAAGGGATCTATTGTAGCTATGTGAAACACTAGGAAGGATCTCATACCATGTGTGTGGATATTTGGAGATGAACATTCTTAGGATATGCACAATAATCATGTTGATTGCCTCTATTTGTTCATCAGTTTGGGGTATAAGCAAATTTATTTGGCCATCTTGTTGTATAGCATAGACAATAGCCTATACTAGAAAGTACTTAGGAATCTATTATAACAATCTGAAATAAGATTTTGTGGGAGGTAAAAGTGAACCCAAACATGCTCTAAGAAGAGCTTAGTTGTGGCCTCTATTGTGATGCTCTTCATAAAGGAGTCATAATTTTCATATTACAGAGTTGCTCCAAAAACACAAATACACAATCATTTCCATGCTTTATTTTAGGCAACACGGAAATCTAGTCCATGAAGAAAATTTTGAAAGGTTTATATGGAGTAGGAAACATAGCGTGCAACCCCTACTTCTCATTGGTAGGTTTGGAAATTGTGTAGGTGGTGCAAAATTAGATGTACTTTTGAACATCTTGCCAAAGTTTCGACCAGTAGAAGTACTTTTGCAGTACTTTCATTATATTCTACATGCAGAAGTTCCTTTTCACTCGACTATATTGTGCTTCGCAATTAAGCTTTTCATGCTTGTTTGAAGGAATACAGAGATAGATGAGATAGCATAAAATCATTTATGAAGAATTAGATAGGAGAAAGGAATTTCCATTATATTGAAGGGAATACAATCCTATGTATATCTTTCATTATATTCAATTACATGAAATTCATGAAATTCTTTAACTAAAATAAAGAAGAAATCCCCTTTTTATTATATCTTATACACATTCACTTAAATAGAAATACAAATCCATTGTTACTTACATATCTCCACGCATATATCACTTAGTACAACCTTATTTGAGAATAAAAAATTAAATAAAATAATGATTAATATAAGACTAAAAATTTTCAAAATCCTTGTTAAGAAAAATAAATTCCTTTTCTTTCTCAGAGCATGAATTCACACAGTCATTGAAAGCACATTTTCTCATTTTGTTGAGCTATCCAATGATTAACTTAAACATGTAATATTAATAATCCCATTAAATAATTATGAAACAATAGTCCAACAATGATGAGACCTTAATGGTCTTATTTGGTTTGAAACTGAAAGGTACACAAATCATATACATGGAGCTCAATGTCCCTGGTAATAGTGATCTAGTTATTGATCCGATCCTCCTTCTATAACACTTGGGAAGGCCTTTTGGAGGAGGCTGCAATTTTTCAGATGCCTATATGGACACGTAAAAAATGAATAAACAAACACACAAATAATAGGTATCAAACCACACATTTCTCATTAATATATTTACATATAAATATGTATTGAGATGACTATTGGGTTTGTATCCCCGAGGCATCTCTTGTATTCCCAATGGTTGTTCACATTCACATGTGATTATTGGAGTGAATGTGCATAAGAATATAAAATATAACAATAATTAACACTCAAAGAATTAATATTTCCAATAATCATCCCCTTAATCGGAAGGGGTATGTGTGAGTCCAAGAAAAGAGATGAAAAAATGGAAGTGGATGTTATAGCTGATTTCACCACTCCAGGTGAATCACACTTTGTATGGCCTTCCCCTCTCCCGCTGAAAACTCCTTAGACCCCATGGACCATATTTTGTCCTTTGATGTTTCCTTGACCATCCCTAAAAACATGTGAAAATGATATACGCGACTTTTAAACCTATAATCGCGTACATACGTGGGTTTTACCTCTATAACTGCGTACATCGGGATCTGTACAAAATCCAAATCCTTTTGGAGTTTTCCTTGACATGGATCTGACTCACTTGACTCCTAGCCTTCCCTATGCCTTGAGATCGCTCAGATTCGACCTTTCATTACCCCTTTGAAAAACTATATAAGGAACTCTATGGTACATTGAAGTCATATGAGAGAATTCAGAGCAAAGAAACTATAGTCCATTGTTGCCGGAACTTATGCTTGAGTCTGCATCCCTTTGTCCCTTGGAGCACTAGTGTGTTCTTCCAAAGCTTGCCTTTTTCTTGTGAGCTTGCTATCGAGAGATGGAGGATTGAAGTGGTGGAGGCCCAAGTGGGGGATTCAGTTTCTCCAGTTCACAGATGTGCCATCAGAGGTTGTATCTTGTAATCTCTGATTTATATTAATAGAAATATCTTTTCCTGTCCAATAATGTGTGTTTGAATGAATATTTTATCCATTGGATTATGTCAAATGCGTATACATTATTGATTATATGTGCTAGAATAGATCTAAAACCATGATATATAGAATGCTTGTATTGTTTACTTGTGGTTGAGGAATTAATCTATCAATTCAAGATGAAGTTGGAAAACTCAACGGGGATCTACTTCAACCGTCCAGAATAAGGTACGAGTTTTGATCCTTTAGTGTTAGACATTTAATTTCTATTGCATATTGGAAAGGATTGATTTCTGGAGTCAAGCTGTCTGTTGTGGTACCCCAAGCCATAGGAATTTCTCTCTGTAATAGAATTGGCGACTCCGCTGAGGAGTTCCTAGTAGTTTTCCTTTGGGGGTTGTTTTATGGTCATTCAATGAATTTGAATTGCTCTCTCTCTCTTGTTTCTGTGTCAGGTCTGGGGGCATGTATGCCTGGTAGTGTATGATCGGTGTGAAGTTTGTCTCAGCTTGTCTGTTTGCCTTGATTTTATGCACCTTTCTTCATGTACGCGAATTTTTAACTCACCGTCGTGTATACACGCGGGTTTCTCTGCTATTTCCATGTATACACGTGAGTTTACTGCAAATAGTCACGTATGCCCTTAGTTTTTCCCTTTTGTGGAAGTTAAATGGTTGTTGGGTGAAGTTTGATGTTTGCTGAGTCTCCTTTGGCACTGCCTGAGTCTGTTTATACCTCTATTTCTGACCAGAAACGTTTTTTAGGCTAATTTTTTTTTTTAAGAAGGTTCTTGTCATGGCATTTTTGATTTTTTGTTTGGGATTAGTGCATTAGATGTCTTTTACCTTAGTGCTTTGCTTGAGTGCTTCTTGAGTGTGCTTGTAGAGGCTGGGGGTTGTAGAATTATTCTTTTGCTTTTCATATCTCATTTTATTTCAAAAAATCCAAAAAAATTTGCTTATCATCGTGCATTGCATTTTGCATTTTGCATTGTACTTGCACTAGATTTGCTTTGGAGTACTAGTTAGGACTTCATATAGGAAAGCTTCCATTCATCATTTGAAGAAAAATTGTGCATCTCACGTAGTAGCATACCATGTTTTCATGGACACAATGCACTTGCATTGATTGTTAGGTGTGCATTTTACTTCATGTTGCATCATAACACCATTGATTGTACGGTCATATCCATATTTTGAGTAATAAAGACAATTAAAATCAACGCTAAATTAAAATGAATTACACTCTTTTATTTTCTAGGGTGCACCAAAAAGCTTAGGTTTTAGGATCTTGGAATAGTTCATTGTAAGTAAATTCTCCAAGATCACTAAACAACAACATGTATGTGTCTGTCCAGGTGAGTGTGTGAAATCCTTGGCATAACCAGTGTTTCTCAGGATCCTCCTCTCAAAAGGGAGTTAAGCACGAGGCAGTGTGAGCGGTTATTGATTGGGATGACCCCTAGTCATAATTGAGTAGCACCGAAGATATTTCCAGGATTGTATTCATATCTAGGGGCTCTTTCGAGAGTTTTGGGATTTGCTACCCTGCCCATACGGTCAATCCCACCTGTGACTATTCGCCTAAGCATTGATTATATTGAGGTGACCTTAGTGGCCTTACCTAGGATATCGAGGGGGTACTTTTCAGGGGTTATTCTGCAGGTTTCTCGACCAGGTTGGGGTCGGACAGCACAGTCGCTTTACGCATTGAAGATTAGGGCCACAATAATTGGTTACATACCTTCGCTTGTTATGTATGGGAGTCTCAAGCCTCTCGTAGGAAAGACATACCTGCTTCATTTGGGAGCTCACTTGTCCATCCCTTGTTTGCTTGCATTTGGCTTTAGATTTTATTAGTGATTGCTCTATGCACGATAGTTTGCCTAGGGTTTGCGTAAATAGAGAGTCTTTTTTATTTTTTGAGTCATTGTGGATTCGGGTGCAGCTCCCCACCATTCTCATCGCTTAGCAGGACTTCTGCCTTCTACTTCTCCTCCTCTTTTGGGAGAGAGACCTAGACAGTCCAGGTGGACTATCTCACACATTCACTAGTAGAAAATGAGAAATTAATGACTAAAAAAATGACTAAAATAAGGCTATAAACGACTATTTTTGAATCGGTGACTAATAGTAGCAAATTACCACTATCTTATAGCTAGTCGTATTTCACTAGTCATTAATAGCTTGAATTAGTAGTCACTGATTTAGTCATTGATTTAGTCATTGATAGACAATGATTTAGTCATTGATATTCAATGATTTAGTCATTGATTTGGTCATTGATAGACAATGATTTAGTCATTGATAGTCAATGATTTAGTCATTGATTTGGTCATTGATAGACAATGATTTAGTCATTGATAGTCAATGATTTAGTCATTGTTTTAGTCATTGATAGTTAATGATTTAGTCATTGATTTAATCACGGATTTAGTCATTGAGTTAATCATTGATTTAGTCGCTGATTTAGTCACTGATTGCAACCATTAATGACCAAATATACGACTAAATAAACTACTAGAAGTTAACATATTAATGACTAAGCTAAATACGACTAAGATACGAGAAATTAGCTACTAATAGTCGTATATATGTGAATTTAGTCATTTTTGTAGTCACAAATTTATAATAGGGCACGGAGGAATCGAACCACCAACCTCCTGCCCATAATTAGGCAGGCGCTCTACCATTGAGCTAGCACCCTTTAAGAAGTTGTTATTGCTTGACAATGATGATATTCAAACAAATTTATGATAGATATCAATCTACAAACTAAATAATTATTACTATTACAACTTACCAGTAACTAGTATTTATGAAAGTAGTCATTTACGCAATGGAGAATTGTAAATAAGGAGCTGCGTTGGATGATTTCGCAAATATCGACGTTTCGATCCCTACTATGGGAAGGGTAAGGAAGCTTCTGTGTTCCCATTACACCAATCACATCAGGCATGCCTCGCTCCAAAGAAAACTGCACTTGGGCTTCTTGTGAATCCCTTGGTGTAAATGACATGGTCAAAACATTTCTCTTCAAAAGTTATGCACCCTGCCTTGCCACCTAAGCATGCCATAAGGATTTCAGATAAGGGCATATCCTCAAACTCCATAAATCATTGCAAAAACAAAATACAGGACTTATCACCAAACTTTGCCACCCGTGCATATATATAGTTGTCATTAATAATCTTAACCAGCTCAGGGAGGTATTTCACAATTAATATTTACCATTATCCTTTGTAAACTTGCTAGAGAAGCCAAGTGTGTTCACCTGCTATCTTGTTTCTCAAAGTCCATTTGATTTAGCTCAAAACTTGAGGTAGACTTGATTTATGTTCATAACTCACCTATTGACATAATTATGTCTACAAGATTTAATATTTGTATTTTCGTTTTTTATTGTAGGATATTTATTATTTAAAATGTCAAAAGCACAAGGAATAGGGAAGCTACCTTAAAATGGGAAGTTAATTCACTAGTACATATGATCAATTTTACCACGGCAAAACGTGGCAATATCCACGAAAAAGCGTGGATACTGCCACGTCTAAGTATTTTTTTTTCCGTGGAAACAATTCCGTCGCAATAGAGACGACCCCTAATTTGCGTTGCAAGAGCGGCAATGTTCTATATTTCGTTAGATGTCTAAGCCGTCGCTATATCCACGCCTTGCCGTCTCTGTATCCACGCCTGGCCGTCGCTGTATCCACGCTCTGTATAACGTTTTTTTTTTAAAATGCAAACCCAGGAATAAGACGTCGCTATAGCCACGCCTTGTCGTCTCTGTATCCACGCCTGGATGTCGCTGTATCCACACTTTGTATAAGTTTTTTTTTTTTAAATGCAAACCCCAGGAATAGCGACGGGGATGCTATACCTGCCTTTTACAAGTTGGAGTGTCAGTGGTTTTTAATGTACTATGTTTCTCAGTTTGCAGACTGCCTTTATCCCTATCAATGTTTTCCTTTAGGCAGTTGTCACCAATTTCAGTTTCATGCTCTGCCGGCATATCATTATCAACTTCACAACCTACCAAGTGAGGATCACCATTAGTTGCATCAATATCATCAAGTTTCAGGTTTACATTATCCTTCACCATTTTCTCACTACACACAAGCCCCTCTAAAACTACAGGCATTGTGTGCCTTGTAGCTCTTCTTTTACCTCTTCCCTGTCTCTTTGTTTTTGACTTGTTCACGTCTTTCTCAGATCTGGTGACATTGTTATTTATGTGACTGTTTCCAGGCAGAAAGGATTTAGTTTGTGCAGAATGAAATGAAACATTTTTCTGCAACTCTATAAAACCCACATCTGCCGAATTGTCTTCTTCAGTATGTGCCTTTCCAATTGTCCCAATTCTGGTTTTTTTCCTACCAAATTCTAGAAAACCTGAATCCAGTGGAAATTGAGAATGTACTTTAGATACTTCATGCAATAGCCTTGTAGGGATAATTTCCTAATGCAACTCTTTACTGTAAGTCATATCTTTACCCTCAGAATTATTTTCTATTGCATCCTTCACTGTAGCATCATCACATAATAAGTCACTTGATGCCTGAGAAAATGCATTCCTGCTTCTGTTTGTCTTTGTATTTGATTTACCACTTATTCTCCCTCTTCTCATTTTGTAACAAGAATCAGCAAATTCTGAAAATGGAATCTCAATTACCTGTGTTTGTTCTTCTAGTGGACTACAAATATCCTTTGATTACTTCAAATGCTCATTGCTCACGACCGATTGCTCAACTTCTGGAATGTCAAGTCTATGGTGAGCATTAGCAGCTGATTCAGTGAACCTGTCAGACATAATGTTTTCACTGGCATCCTCTATATTCATAGTTGTTGTTATGAGTTTGGCTTCATCAAGGGAAGTCCCACTGTCAATCTGCTTCTTGAACTCTTCAGTAGTTTTAGCTCTTCGTAAATGATAACCTTCCATAATTTTCTTCTCATTTTCAACAGGTCTTTTGACTGTGTGAGATACAGAGAAGTTTAGAGGTTTTTTCCTCCCTAATTCACTGCCCAAAACTATCAATTTATCTTGTTGGTTTATCTGTACATGAATGTCCTTATCTGATGACCTGATACGTGTTATTGAACACTCTTTTTCTATAGACTTATTGGAAGCACCCAAACACATGTTAGCTTCTGATTCTTTTGAAATATTATAATTCTCCTGTGATCCCACACATGTATAATGCATTTTAGGCTTGCTTTCTGTACTTAACTTGCCACGTTTAGATCCTTTAGATGATCTAGAAATCTGGGACTCATATCTTACTCTTTTACTGCATCTTACTGAGGATTCCCTTTTAGAAACAACTTTGGAAATGTTTTCTTCTGGTTCCAGTGAGCTTAATTTGCCAGTTTCAGTGTCATCAACCTGGACCACCGAGCACTCCTTACAAACATTTTCTTCTATTTTGCTAACCAGCAGTGGAGCTAAGTTTGAACTTGGTCGCTCTTTGCATATATTGACAATATGGTTCCAGTTAAATGGGAAACCATCCATGAATAAATGGATTACCTGACAAAATACAAGTTAGAACAAAGATTCTGTAATCAGAACAAAATACTCCAAAATGAAAAAAGTAACTTAAATCATTTCTCATACTTGGAAAGGAAAACCATTGTCATAAGTGCACTGCTCATCTATTGTACCCATCAGGAGAACATCAAGCCCATCAACCGTCCTAAGATTGCATTTCTCCGTCCGGGATTCTATAGGTGTTGTTCTAAATTTATGTGAGTCCAGTAAACTGTAACAATGGAAACCACATAAAAATGAATATGGATTACTGTATAGTATATATGATATCAAAGAAGGGAAAAGCACACCAACATGGGCTCCACAAAATGACCAACCCAGTCAGAACCTGAAAGGTTTCCCATGAACCCTTACTCTGATGCTCTGTAGCCTCCAACTGCTATCTGTACTCCATCATCGATGATGCCATTCTCAGGACATTCTTTAACCACTCTAGTCAAAAACCATTTGAATAAATAAGCCTAAATGCAAAAACAAGAAAAGAACACAATCAAAATTAAATATGAATATTAGGTTTCCTTCACAATCTTTTGCTTTGAAAGATAAAAAATACATAGGAAATGATGCTTGCTATGAGGATAGTCTTGCACAAAAATATTTCTAACAAGACATTTTGTGCATTGATTTTTCTTATGTGCCAGATGTTAGAATTATTGACTGTAGAATTTCTACAGTCTTTCTAACAAGACTGTAGAATTCCTCCCTAAATGATTCTGCCTCATCCATAATTTGATGCAACCTCTCCTTCTCACTTCTCTCCTTTTCTTCAAGTCGGATTGCATTTTGACTGCATGCCAAAAAAAAATTCACAAAAATGAGAGTATAGATTCAGAAGCAAATTTGTTTCAATTCAACATGTTACTAAAAACAGACTATGATAAAGAGAACCTATGAAATCTAATCAATTCTGATGGAATCCTATTTGTAAGTTCTGAAAAGAATTAATGAGCTTTTCTCAAATTAACCCATGCCTGTTTGATTAACTAGAGGACAGTTGTTATAGCCAAAGGAAAACATGCAAGTGTGGTTATGTACTAAGAAAAATAAGTTGTAATAAATCCCAAAGGCCACCATGAACTTCCCTTGGATATTACCCTAAAAGCATGCTTGAAAATGATGTATAGCAGCTAAGTCAACTTCCAACGACCCTAAAATGAACAAAAGTTCATTTACTAACTGTTACACTATGTCAGCTATCATCAAGACAAATGGCTTTTCATTCTTCAAATGCATTTGAAAAAATCAAAATGGCAGAGAATATTTTTTCTACCCTCAACAATGTAAGTTGTCCTTTAGTGGAACTTAACAGCACACAATTGGTTTGTTGGTCTTTGCTAATTACCCCTTTATTGGGTATATAACATGCCACCCCTACTCAAAATGCTTTAGCCAGAATGCATGGCTGAAATGACCATCAATGGAAATGATCTTTCCTGGATGTGCCAAGAGGCTTTGGACACAAGGCCACAATGGGGAGCAAGTAAATGCAAATCTTATTATCTTGATATCTAAAGGAACATGAAAGAGAACTAAGTGGTCAGCAGCCTATAACTTTGCTTAATGTGGCTACTTGAATCAAACATACAGCTACCCAAAGTGTTCGACTTGAGCAAACAGGGTTTCTCAAAGGCCATTTCATCCTCGATAATTTTATTACTCCTAAGCAAGTCTTGACTGGGCAAAGGAAGCCTAGTCAAAAGGTCATTATCTAAGGTTGATTTTCACAAGGCATAAAACAAAATTTAGTGGGATTCCATCATCAATATGCTCTAATGGTTGGATTCTTGAAGTTTTCTTTACTGAAGCAGTCACAACCATTTCTTCAAATGCCTCTACTAGTTTGTGTCAATGGACAGCTATCAGCAACATATCTGCTTCATCATTCCCATCAGATGGGAGTTATCATCATCCAAGATCACTTGAATGCTCCAAAACAATTCATTAACTGAAGTCTTCTTCATCGCAGTTGTGTTTGACTGAGGAAAATTCGTGGCTAGGTTTTTATTCTTTATCTCTTCCCTAGTGTGGCAGCTCCAAGCCTGCTAGGACTCTTCCTTCACAGCACATAGCAGCTCACGGTGGAGGGTAGTCTCAGTGGTGAGGAGCAGTAGTATCAGAGCTGCTACAGCTCACGGTCAAGGCTTGTTACAGCAGCAACAACTCTCGGTGGTGAGAGCAGAGCTCATGGTGGGGGCTATCTACAGCAGTAGCAGCTCACGGTGGTGGGACCAAAGCTCACCGTGTGGAGTCTGAGGTAGCAGCAGGAGGATGTCAAGGTAGAAGCAGCCCACGAAGGTAGCAGCAGGCTGCCAGCAGCCTTCACTGAGGTGGCAGTAGGTACAGGGAGGTGCAGTCCACATGGCAACAACAATTTGGTCTTAAAGGAGGAATAGCCTTTCCATGTATCTTCAACGCCCAACCCATCAGCCTTCATTATCCTATATGTGAGTGATTTTTCTCTGGGTTCATTTACTATGAAGTAGCCATAGTCTAAAGGGTGTACCTAGGGGAGGGGTGCTTTTTTGTGAAAATTACAAATCCTAGGCGACTGTTGTTCTTATGTTCTCAACTAAACAAGACTGTTATTTAATTACAGACATATAACTTCTCCATACAGAAACAATCAAAAAAATAATTGGAAGGTAATAGCTGAAGCGTAAAACCATTACATAAATACACAATAATTTTTCCTTCAAATCAGCTTATCATTAACTCAACCAAAGCTTATAAGGCAACCTTCACAGCTGATAAAAAATAGCAGTTGCACAGTAAACAAAGACACCCTAAACCTGAGGTTTACAGTTGAGATTAGTCTAAATCACTAATGTATAAAAGTACACTTTACAAGACTGAAGAGCGAAATATTGGACTTTCAATCTATTGATAAAGTGAATTTCAAAATAGAAATAACTCAAACTACTTAGTTCCTGTCCAAGCTACATTCACACTAAACCTATGCAAAGTTCCTGTCCAAGCTACATTCTTCAACATTTTGAACGACCAAATATGTTAATTTTCCATTATATACAGTATGAACTGTCTTATCGAATTACGATACAAAATATATATATATATACTGGAAATTGTGTATTTTATATTTTATTTTTCTGAAAATGTATATTTTTATATTTTTATATTTGTTGAGTCTATATATGTTCAACTATGGAGCCTTTACCAAATCATGGGTCAATTTTGACACTTCGGCCAAAATAGATCAAGCATTGAATCGGATCTGGAAACTGTGCTCGAAACAGAAGGCATGACATTGACTAATGAGGTAGAAAGACAATGGACAGAATACAACAAGAAGCTTAAGCAGAAGTAAGAAAATTTCACCAAGAGATTAGAAAAGGGATGTAAACTTGGAACACAAAAGAAACTTGTAACAGCGACCAACAGTATTGCAATTGAAGGGAGAAATATTTTATTTGGAATTTTAAGTCGATTACCAATTGCACCATGAGTTCTTCATGGTTACAATAGAGTCCACAATCTCACACACCTGGCTTCCCCTAGTGCCAGAAAAAAAATCAGTAAACCAATTCATGATCTAAACAAATGACACATGACCAACGTAGCAGGACTAGACAGTTTTTTTTCTCCATTGAGAAGGGAGGATTATAATAAAGTTCATTAATGTTCCACTCTTTGTCCCATCCCAATAAAAATTCTACCCTAAAAGGAGTTGGCTGCAGACCTGAGTAGGCGATGTCGGAACTAGAATATCTCCTGCACGCCCCTTTTGCTTAAAAGTAAGATTCTTAAGCAGAAGTGTATCCATCATGTTTCCCATAATTTTTTGGCCAAGAGTTTGATTTTTAGACAGATTTTCTCTGGGTGACCTTACATCCACTGATGATGATGACATGCCTGCAATAAGTCAAAAAAAAAAATTAAAATATTGATCCAAAAGAAAGTAGTTCTATATTAAAAAAAGCTTAGAAGGCATTACTAAAACGTAAAGAAAGTCTATAAAAAATACTCTGAACAACAAAGTTAAATAAATTAACTGAAATTTCATAACAACCTTCAGAATCCTCAAGGTTTGACTTCCCTTGGCCATCTGGAACCCACACTTCCACACCAGAGAGATTTTGATGTCTCTGACCATCACCATTACTAATTCTTTGTGGTGTACTGGCAAATGAATTTCTGTTCTCATAGCTATAAGTGTCTCCATTTGACCCTGCACCATCAGTAGCGGTTGTAGATGGAGTTCGATCTCCTTTCATAGTTTTCCTTGTATAATCAAAACCATGTGTGTTCAATAGTTCTAAGGGATGTGTTGTGTAGGATGCATCACTGCCCATTATGACAGACAAGTAGGCCACAATTAAAACAAAAATTATTCAAGTTGAAAATTATATATGGCCCAAACAAAGAGTAATCCTAAATAACTATTGATGCATGGACAGAAAACATGTAATTCATACCGAATGCTCGTCAATAAAGTATCCCAATCCTTATCATTGAATTGGTGACCTCCAACCTTTATAAGATGTACCAAAGCACCACAAGAGATTGATGCTACAGCTTGGTCTGGCTTTTTAAAACAATCTAACAACAGTGCCAGCAGGGATGGAAGCATAAATGAAACCTCCTGCACATTGAATGAAATGGGTAAGGAGATACAGAAAAAAGTAAAATTACAAGTACTCATCCTCGGGAATGTAGAGCCCTAAAAAAAGAGATCATAGTAACAAACAACAACAACATAGTGCATCAATAGGCCAAAACAGTGATTCCATAGTTGTGCCAGCCTATATTCTTAACTCTGTAAACCGAAATATAACAAAATGGGAGAATCTAATAAATTTGCAATATCTATTTTTTGAGCACCTTGTAGAAGTTGCTGAAGAGATCGCAAAGCAGTTGAAGGAAATGAATACATGTTTCATGAAGCCACTGATCCCCAGAAGCAGGCAGATTACCATCCTTTCCTGCATGTCTCACTTGATCAAATATGGGGAACAATACACGATGAAATACGTTCTCCCAGAACGCTGATGAGAATTTATGACCTCTCTCCTTCAGCAGATCAAAAAGCACCTCAAGTGCATAGTTTCTCACTTCTGTCCGAGGATCAGAGGTTAAATATGACAATCCCACAAGCATTGGAAACCAATAATGTTCTGTTACATCAGTGTCTGCATCTGTGCCAATAACTTCCATAGGTTTTAAGGCCCCACCTGGAATTAGGCCCTGCAAGCATTCAATATAACATGTTAGATACATCGATGACTTAAGAATCTAAAATCAAGTGCTCAGCTAAGATTTCATAAATGTCCATAGTGAAGATCCCGCAAAAAATATTATAACAGTAAAATGGTCAGTGTATAAAGTGCAAGCAGATTCCTAATATTAAACATTCTTAAATTCTAAATAAACAGGGTTATATTATAACAATGCTTCTTGAAGGAGCTTTTTCATTTGATTTTGTAGTTGCAATGTAGGAGACATACCTAACATATCAAGACCAAAAAATACAATAAAGAAGATGATATGAAAAAGTACACAGCAAAATAGAAAACTACCACTAAGCTAAGTCACGTGACACAAGGATAGGGAGGCATAGGGATTCAAGTGTCTGCTATGGGTACGTAGACCCCATAAAACTGGATACATGGAGTACTTTAATAATATATATAGAGATATATAGATATAGATATAGATATTAGAAATGAAATACAGGCAGGCATACAGATGTAACTTTCTTGAACATTTAGAAAATAGAGCTACAACAAATGATCAAACACAATAGAATCAAATTATAAACTAAAACCATATCTCATACATATAGATAATCGAACCATATACTCATCAAATCATAGCATTTGCAATGCATTAAAAGCCCTAAAATCCATTTTAATGCACCTCTGTAGTGCACCACTGGAAGACATGCAGATCCTCTGTGTCCACAAGTGGGATAAGCATCCAGCACAGGGCATATGTCAGAGACACTGGGCCTATGTGTCCAATACATGGATTTGTGGCACGAGAGGCATTTAGGACCTATTGTGTTTCTGGGCTACTAATCATAAATAGAATTTAAATACAATAAATTCTAGAAGTCATTGACAATTGGGCTGAAATTTAAATTTCAATAAACAACCTAAAAATTCAGTGCTTTTCAGATTTCATTACTCAATCCAAAGTTTGAATACAAACTCAATTGCCTAGGAAACTACCAGAAGAAAATTTTGATAGTGTCAAACGTATGGTCAATTCTCTGGCTGAAATGGAATATGATTTTAAGTTTTTAACAACATGTATACCAGTTAGAAGCACTAATATAACAAGGTATTTACAAAAGTTTTGTAACAACACCTGACTTATATTTATTGCTATTGTTATGAATACTTATTAATCAAAATTGTTGGCATAACTTTAAAAAGGAGCTCTTTTACATCCCTCCGCTAGCCGATCTTCACAAATACAAAGCAGAGCAATGGCCTTCAAGCTAATTCTGGGACAGCTTTTATTGTTAGCAAATCCAATAAGATAGTTGACACAGTCCNTACCTCCGCTAGCCGATCTTCACAAATACAAAGCAGAGCAATGGCCTTCAAGCTAATTCTGGGACAGCTTTTATTGTTAGCAAATCCAATAAGATAGTTGACACAGTCCATGAAGCAATCCCCCACAACCTGATCAAAGTGTTTTAAGACCACTGCAAAACCGACATGTTAGTGTCTTCTAACAAAAATGAGATGATTAATGATGTTCCTTAAGCTAAGGCAAAAATGGCATTAAAAGTTCAAATGAGATCAATATGCATCACACTTCATGGTCTGTGCATTGCTGTGAAAAACGGTATCTCAAGCCAACTCATAGGTCTGAATTCATAAAAGCTACTTTATTGCATGAATCAAATACCATTACAATAAACTACCATACATACCTTGCTCAACGTTCTCAAATGCACTTTCAGCAATGGACTCTGTTTCATCATCAGCTGCAGCTATAAATATCATAAACACACTTCTCCAGCCAGATTTAATGCTACCAACCTTCGATTTAATTGCAATCCATGTTCAAACTATCTCAGGTCGCTAGTTTCTGTCTACCCTATTTTATATAAGTATTTGTATCATTAATGAAATTATAAGCTCTTTTACCAACCAAAACAGAACATGTATAGAAACTTAGGAAAAGAAAAAGAAACAGAAGATATGTATCAATTGATATATTACGTGCCAAAGCTCAAACACACAGCTGTGACTTGTGTTGTGCCTACAAAGAATAACAAAATTACATCAGTAACAAAAATAGTGGACATCAGAAAAGCAAGGGATGACTACAATAGTAATAAGATAAATAATTTTTGAGACTGCCATTGTAAGTTCCATCTCAGAAACAATATGATGTCGGGAAGGTCTATTGAAATACCTTTGATGTTCTTCTTCTTCTTAGGCTTGTTTTCATGAGAGGGAGGAACATAATGAAAGGTGTCCCTAATAGCATTAGAAGGCATTGAGGGAGAGCCTTCAAAATCATAACTAGGATATTCTTGAAATCCAGATACCCTCGTCATGGAATGTTGCCTCTTTCTCCCTATTTCAACATTTATTTCTGCCTGTTAAGCCTTTTCTTCTTAAAAATTTTCAAAATGACTTTCCAATTCCAATCTTATATCTCCAATCTCTTCTGCTGTGATTATAGGGGGCAATTTGGATTTTTATAACAGCCAAGCGTTTATTCAACCTATGAAAATCCCCCCTTGTCTGATATGTTTCCTGCAAAATTTGCAATACATCTCACTATCAACAAGATCAGCATGGATCCATGCATGGTCT
>LPNX011049710.1:0-47037 GCA_001517045.1 Pseudotsuga menziesii
CTGTCCCCTACAGATCTTGCCAGGACCGTAAATACTTAAGCTACTCCAGTCTAGAGGCCATGGGACTAAAGAGCTAAAAGAATAAGGCTCTTATTACTGTAAGGTTCATTGACATGGAGCTTACTCTAAGACTGTACCACCGTAGGCAAGTGGGACTGAAGCTGCTAGTAGTACTTAAAGCTAGTTCATACGGCCGGCTTTAACTATATATGGCTTAAGGCAGTCTGCAGTCTATTATAGTGCATGTTTCCATGAAACTTAATCCACAGACAACCGTAAGGCACTTTAAGGCTTGAACTCTATGAACTTAGTGTATGGACGACTACAGCTAATAACTAAGAATTTCTCATTTCAGAAACGAGAGTCTTTCCCATAGATGGGCAACCGTACCGTAAGGCTAGTGCTTCTTGCTAAGGTATAATATGGCTAGTACTTACTGTGCAGTCTAAAGTATAACCTCTTAATTTAATCTTTCACTAGTTACTAATCAGGGCAGAGAATATAAGTTCCCCCTGTTCCTGAGAAGGCAATTTTAATATGGGTTATATTGGTTCAACCCGCATAAGGAAGCTGCTGTAATCTTATATAGTAATGGAAATGACGGGGTTGTACTTTCCCTAAATTACACACATTAATAATATGATGCTTAGATAAGCAGCCTCTTAGATGGATGGAGGTCAAGTTCAAGCTTAAGCTTAGCTACTCTTACTCAGACACATAATGAATGGGGAATAGAGAAGAAGAACATGCTTATTATTTGTTTAATACGTTGACTGGCCTTAATGCTTAAACTAGATGTAATACTGAGATCATCTAATTGGATTGGAAAGCACGAAACAACATTCAACTAGTCTAAGAACCCTTTTAGAGACAGCTATAATAATTACTTGCTTTAAGTAACACTTTTTTTCATCATATTTCATATAGGCTGGCACCCTGAAGACAATGAAAGAAAGATCTTCATTGCTTGGTACCCAATCTTCTTGGCTGCAAATATATTTTTTTTTTAAAAATTCACTAACCGTCAATACAGCGACGGTAATCCGTGGATATAGAGACGGCTGCAAATATATTTTTTTTTAAAAATTCACCAACCGTCGATACAGCGACGGTAATCCGTGGATACATCGACGCAGTTCCGTGGATACAGCGACGGGAATCCGTGGATGAAGCGCCGAAGATCCGTGGATACATCGACGACGAGCCGTGGATACATCGACGGCCAGACAGGGATACATAGACGGTTAGGCGTGGATATAGCGACGGATTACATTGTCGCTCTTGCGACGCAAATTAGGGGTCGTCGCTATTGCGACGAAAAAGTTTCCACGGAACAAAAAACACTTAAACGTGGCAATATCCACGCTTTTCCGTGGATATTGCCACGTTTTTCCGTGGAAAAATTGATCACTTGTACTAGTGCTCCAAAAGTATTTGGATTTATGCACACATCCCGATGTACACGGTTTTTAGGTCAAAAGTCTCTTGTACATGCAAGTGTGGGATTAAAAGGTGAGAACAACAATAAACAGGGGTTTTTAGGGATGAACTTTTAAACATCAAAGTATAATATCAGTCCATGGGGTCTAAAGAGTCTGCAAAGGGACAGGGAAGGCCATAAATATGTGATCAACCATGTGTGTTAAAATCAACTATAATAGATTCCCCCTAATGTGTGAGACTAGAGCGGTAACATGATGTCCGAAATACATTATAAAATCCATCCCAGAAGTGGAGCGATGAAGAACCAGGTGGAAGGACCAGCCATCCATCAGTATAGTACAATAATCAATCTTTGCATGTGACTGCAAATACATAGAGCAATCCTAGAAACATAAGAGTACAATGGCCATGAATAGGCATGATATACAAAATGTGACATGTGTGGTCATCACCACATAAAATATCTAACAGATCATAATCTCCATGATGAAGATATACAATGGATCAAGATCTCCATAGAAGTTGAGGATATACAATGGATCAAGATCTCCATAGAAGCTAAAGATATACAATGCATCGAGATATCCATAATGGTTGAAGATATATGACATACACTGGAACCAAATCACGAGAGCTGAAATCTCATGAACACTGGCACGATCAAGGAGGTAGCATAATATGTGGAATGCCACCAAGATGGAACTCTTCTACACAAAATGTTACAAGTACATGTCCTTCTATGCGAATAGAGGTTTCAAGTCCAAAAATAGTAGTCCATCATTTGATTACTAGTCATTGATGTATAACATTAACAGACGCAAGACCACCCACCGATAATGAAAATGAGAATCAAGGTACTAGAGTGCAATCTAACAAGTGTGAATAGATGTGTTGAGTTCGAACACTTGGAATAATCCATCGATCGGGGGACATTGATGTATTCCCAAAACTGTTGATGGTGAGAGAACCTACCACTGATGACTGTAAGTCTCAAGGCACTCAAATGACTCTAGAGTCCTATCCCAGAATAAATGATATGAATTTGATGGGATGGAATCCGCTCAAAGGAGGGAATTAAGGAATCCCCCATCAACCAACATGAGGTACTCAGCAATGCTGTATAATTTGGAAGAACTCGAAAAAGATGTGCATGAACCAGTAATAGTACCGGGAATGACTGACATGCAAAGTTAAGAAAACTGAGGAATGGCTGACTCAGGCTTCAACTTCCTTTGAACAAGAGCATAAAGGAAAATGGTAACTGAAGGTAGGCAGCATGGACTCGATATGAAAATTGGGACATCTCTATGACACAAGAGGCATCAACAGAGGATCCATAGGGACTGGAAGCTTAACCAGTCAGTGCAAATAAACTCAGAGTAACGAGTATAGCTCCTAAAGTCAAACTAATAACCCAACCAATGGATGTGATATACAATACTTTGTTTGAAGGAGATGTGACTTGACTGCTTCCAAAGATAACATCTTTTCCTATCCGAATTTTTGGGTATTTGATTTTTTTGGACTTTTTTAGATATTTTGAAAAGCTTGAAAAGGAATAAAAGTGCTTTATAGTTACAAATCTAGGAGGATACAAGTGTCAAGGGATAAGAAAACTAGTTCCAAGCAGTGGAACATACCTATGCTCAATGCAAGGAAACATGTACAACATAACGACACTCAGGGGAAGGTCCCGTCCCGGTAAAAAATGGGGAATCAAGCTACAAAAGATATGTAAAAAAGGCTCTACTTGGCTAGACATGAGACAAGCTCGGGTTATATGGCTGATAATCAAAGTCAGGAAATCTGGCATAAGGATCAATAAGGCAAGTAAAACTCATGATAATGCAAATACAACTTGACTATAACAAGAGATTCCTGGGGGATTGGCCAACATAAAGTTCAAGAGGAGTATGAGGCTCTTGCTCAAAGATATGGTGGTACTATACAAAGGAATACCACACCCTAAAGGAGAAATGTCAACATGGGAACCAAATGCAATACAGGATCTAACTAGGGTACCCATGTATGGGAATTCTCTACCATTCACATAATGTCACTTCTAAAAGTAGCATGAAGGTTCTGTGACAAGATGGAATGGGTTCATACCTAGGGTTAAGATGAAATGGTCATAAGGATATGCAACATGCAAGCAAATGTGAAATCCTAACCTATATACCATTTTAGACATGATACCTTAAATAGGCATGAACGGGTCGAAGACACGGTCAAACCACACTCAAAATGGGCTCCTACAACATCAAATTAGTTCAAACAGTCCAAAATGGTTAGAAATGGTCAAAAAATATAGGAAGTGGGTAAAAATTTCAAAAAAATTCTATAAAATAGTGAAAATTAAAAAATTTCATACCATTTTGAATTTTCACCCACCATAGTGCATTTGAGTCCAGAACTTCAGAAGCAAATTCCAGGAGCATCGTTCGATGAAATCACTCTGTGTTTGATCCAGGTAAATTCCCTTGCCCCTCCCTTTCATTTCAATGTAAAACTTTTAAATTTTCATGATCAAATTATTTTTTTAGGCTATCCCAAATTAGGCATTTCGGCCCACGCAGATATCGAGCATTTTTCCATGTATAGGGATGACTATACAATGAAAATTCCATGAAATCTGCATACATACGCAGTTGTTTTGCAGAGAGACGTGTATACGGCCACGAACATGGTTTTTATGGGCAAGTAATGATCAAAATTTGAAATTTCTATGCAGGATGGTGCTAGAATGGAGAGAAAGGGAGCATGGTGATGTTGAAGAAGTTGTTCAGGCTAACCTCATGGCTCAAGAAACATTACGGGCATGCGGGCTATACAATTTTTCGTGCCTTGGCAGCTTGAGGGAAAATCCAAGACTACTCCAGGTGCTAGTAGATTACTAGGATCCAGAGTCTGAGACCTTTCAGATAGATGGGATGTCGCTTAGAATTGAGGTTGAGGACATATATTTCATCATAGGTTTGTCCCGACGAGGGGAGGTGGTGAACCTCCGATCCCGTGGGCCAGAAGGCGGGCTGACTATATATGACTACATAGCTGTGTATTGCCTTCCTGATACAGAGAAGGTTGGGATTCAAATCTCGACAAATGTGATTCATATTTTGGGGCTGAAATCCATACTATTGGAATTAGGCAATATCACAGGTTAGGAATCACTTCACCAAGCCTCAAGGAAACTGATGTTCTATGCAGTAGAGTGTATGCGGCCTACGATATAAGATTGGAGTACTACACTACTGAGCAACATGAAACAACAACTCAGTGACTGCAATATGGGTAGGGTGTGGAACTTCGGGTTTGGTAGCATACTGAGCACATTCTTTTTTTAGCGGGTTCCAGGGATAATCCCTAGAGTAGACATTGCTCCACATGGAGTTAGGGATCATGCTTAGTGACGTTGGGCCAATCTCATGTGCATATTGGGAGGTGGAAGGGTGGCTAACCCCTACCCAACAGATTTCTTTCCATGGTGGCGGAGACATATCGTCACCATAGACAAGTACCCCTATGCAAGGATAGACTTCCGCGGAGATCTAGATATGCCCCTACCACTAGGAGCATCTTATGGAGACATAAGTAACGAATCCCAAACCAACTTTTAATTTTTTAATTATTTAATTTTTTTGTGTTTTTTTATATATGAAATCAAAAGACATGTTTTTGGTGTGACGACACATAGTGATACTCTGTCATGTATATGCAGATGTAGGACCATGACGACTAGATGGCTTTCCTCGTCATCGATGTAGGCAAAGAGGTGATGAGATCTTGTGTGTGGATGTAGAGCGGACGCTCCAGAGCATTCACATGAAATTTTTTCGATTGACACAGAGAGTTCCCATGGTACAAGTCGATGACTTTCTTGAGGCTATGCAGTGCCAAGTGATTGGAGTACCACGAGCATGGGTTCGATTGTTTCACTGACTAGCTACAGCTGTGGTGTGCTACCATGATCAGCACCCTCCTCCACCTCAAGCTTAGAGACCTGGGTGTATATTTTTTGTATGACCGTGTAGTATTTTTTGGTGGCTCGGAAGCCCCAATTTTGTATATGACACTTATGTATTATGACCTCACCTTTTTTGAACTTAATGAAAAATATTTATGATGATAGATTATTATTCTATTTACATGTATAAAATGTGTTTGTGAAATTCTTATGGTTTGTGAAACAAATGCCAATCTAGTACATAGTTAGCATATGAATCAGCAACTTGGTTAAAATTTCTTGGAACATGAATGTAAGTTATATTCTCAAATTGTCGTTCTAGCAATCTAACACACAAGAATCTTCGTAATAATGTTGGATCCCTAATACGATACAAGCCATTAAGTTGTGAAACCACTAACTGTGAATCAAGATGTACCTCAAGAGAAAGAACACCATGTGAAATGGCATCCTGCAATAACTCAATGATGACACTATATTCAACAACATTGTTTGACAAAGGTCGTAAACATACACCTCCTTAAGACAATACTTGACCCATAGGAGTATAGATCACCCAAGCAGCCGAAGCTGAGTTTTAAGTGTGGTGGCTAGCACCATTAGTGAATCCTATGTAAACAGAAGACTCCATCGACATCTTCCATAACAAACAAAAGCTAATCAACAAACCCAATCACCATAAGAAAACCTAACTATGCAATGCAAAAATGTACAATAATATACAAAAATCAGCCCTGGCTGAAGATCATGCATAGTATTTTTTGAGATAGAGCCCATTTCTAGACTCCGCCAAGCCAATCCCTTCATAATCAACCACCTCATAGGCTCCTTTCTCTAAGAAATGCTTAACCATGTAAGGACCATGCCACATGGGATTAAACTCATCATGCCCCCAAGGGTTGCTTAGCTTGATCCCACAAAAGGACCAAGTCACCTTCACTAAAACTCCTAGGATGGACAAACTTATCATACTGGACCTTAATGCAACACTTGCTAACCTTAAGAGACACTAAAGCATCTCAACGCTGCTCATCAAGTTGCTCCAAATGGACCAAACACTTTTCCAATGCGGAAGTCTCTGGTAAAAGCTCCACATCTAGCTTCAAAGAATGGATTTCACATTCAACCAATAATATTGACTCCACCCCATGCATAAGATGATAGGGAGAAAAATTGATGGCAGTATTGAATGCAGTTCTATAGTCCCACAAAGCAGGATACAACATGATATGCCAATTATTCTTGCTATGTGCGATGGTTCATTGGAGAATGGACTTAAGTGAGTTGTTCACTACTCCAACCTATCCATTCACTTGAGGGTAATAAGAAGACGAGTGATCTTTCTTATATCCTAACTTCGAAGACAATTCTTCCATCATTCTGTTATGTAAGTTCCTACCATGGTCAGTGACAAGCCCTCTTGGAATGCCAAACCAGGTGATAATCTGGTTAAATATGAAATGCACGACTATTTCACCATCGGATTTAACTGTGGGCATAGCCTCTTCCCATTTTGTGAAGTAATCGATAGCCACAATAATATGACGGTGCCCCCAAGCCGAAGCTGGGTTGCAATTTATAAAATCAAGCCCCCACTTGGTGAAGGGATTGGCGGTGACAATAGGATGCAAAGGGACAGGACACAAGCGCATATTATGTGCAAACACCTGGCAAGGGTGGCACTTCTTGACCGCATTAACGCAATCTTTAAATATAGACGGCCAAAAATAACCTGCTCTTAATATTTTTTGGGTTGTAGAAAGCATAGATAAATGACCACCACACGCACCTCCGTGGCAATCATTAAGCATGACCTCAGCCTCATCATGAGTTAAACAACGACATAAAATGGAATCAACCCCATGGTGGTACAAAGTATCATCCACTATGAGGTAGTTCTTCGCTACGTGACGTAGTCATCACCTCTCATCTCGTGAGAGGTGAGTAGGGACCTTCAATGTTTGCAAATACACGATAATATATCTGTACCAAGGGTCCACAGTTGAGATGAGGAAGATATGCTCATCAACAAAAGAATCCTCATAAACCTCCTCTTCATCCAAATTTGGAAAATCTGATATGAGCTCAGCAAAGATTAACTATTTCTTCGATTTCGCTGAAATGAAATCGATATCAAACTCTTGCAATATCACAATCCATTTATTATAATTTCCCCCAATGATCCTTCTTTTGAGGATGAATTGAAATGGATTGATGTGAGCTACACCAAAGTTTGGCAGAGGATGTAATGTCTCAAACGCTGAAGCACATGAACAGTGGCTAAGGCTAGCTTCTCATCATGGGAATAATGAAGTTCCATATCAATAAGGTTTCACCTCAAATAATATATGACATGCTCATGGAGATCCTCATCCTCTTGAACCAATACCATACCAATCGTCTCTTGAGACACAGACACATAAATCAAAAAGTTACGGCAATAGTCTGGTGGACGAAGCACAGGGGCCGTTGGTAAGGATTTATTCAAGACATTGAAAGACTCTTGGGCTCACTCATCCCAATAAAAAGGGGTGTCCTTATTCAACAAACGCATGAAGCCTTTAGTCAAATTGGAAAAATTGACCATGAACCTTTGCAAGAAGTTTGCCATACCTTGTAAACATTGAATATGTAGAATGCTTCGTGGGGGAGACAATTGAAGTATTGCCTCAAGCTTCAAGGGATCGAATCTAATACCCTTCCTAGATACGATGAATCCTAGTAAACGACCAACCTTCACGCAAAATATGCACTTATGAGGATTTAAACGAACTTGATAATGACGACATATTTCAAACACTAATCACAAATGATAAGGATGACACACTCTCAAATGAGAGTGAGCAGCTAGATCATCCAAATACACTTCAATAATCTTTTTAATATCGTGAAAGATCAAGGTCATGGCACACTAAAACGTAGCTCTGGATTTTTTAAGTTTGAAGGGCATCTTTTGATATGCAAAAGTTCCCTAAGGAAAACTAAATGCAGTATTATGTTGATCCTCGGGTTTAATTTGTATCTGATTATATCCAAAAAATCCATCCATAAAAGAAAATACCTCACTTCCCGCACACTTATCCAAAATTTGATCAATAAATGGTGTAGGGAAATTATCTTTGGGACAGGCTCAATTTAAATCACAAATCAATGCATATTCGGATTGCTCCCTGCTTCTTATCCACTGGAACGGGATTTGAAACCCACTCCATCAAGAAAACGGGATAGATAAAACCAGCTTTGATCAGTTTCTCTATCTCTTCTATAATGGTGGGTGCTTTCCTAGGATTCACGGCATGCAAATGTTGTCGAACCAGTTTTGCATCCGGATAGGCCTTGATTTCTTGTTCGACAATACAAGGGCCTATACCTAGTATTTCTTAGTATGACCAAGTGAAAACATCACAAAACTCCTTAAAAATATCATTATACTCTTTAATCTCATTGGGGGAACAATCTGCCCCAATGTAAACATTCTCAATCTTACCAGGATCACAAGAAATGTTGATAGGCATTGTTGGTGACAAGTTAGCCATGTTCCCTTCAGCAATCTGACTAGGAGATCTTAATGGGACCACGGGGCTACCAACCTTCTCGCTTAGAATCACCCTAAATTCATCACACTCTAAACTATCAATCTTAGGTAGGAAATACGATCTATGGTGCAAATCTTCCCAAGGTTGTTCTATCCCATACATGGCCTCAAGAATAGCTTCATCTGACAGAAAAACATCATCAAGGAAATCCTAAGAGTGAGATGACTCTATTGCCCAAGCAGGAAGCACATAAGGGTCCTCCTCCTCCGTCCACATAGAGGAAGGACTAGGCTCTACAAAATGATAAAGATTAGCTTGATACACCACCATTGTTGCAGACAATAGCACGCCTGTCTCGCCAGGTATACTCAAAGTACTTAGTGAAGGAAGGATCCAAGGATCCTCCATATGAGAAGTGAAAAAAGATATTGAATTCGACGAGGTAAAATCCACACCAATACTAGACCCAATCATAAGAATAGGCGTAGGACAACTAAAGGTTCCCATAAGAGAAGGATACATACCCACACCCACATTCTCAGTTGCCAGCTGAGAATGATTGATAATCGATATAGAATCTATCAAAGATGCATTTACACTCAGATTCTGGAAAGCATTTTATCAATAGTAACGATATTCCCATTCAACAGAAAAAAAAACTACTCGGAATAGAGAAGAGGCTACAACTTTCATATTGTACATCCAGTTCCTACCCATCAACATATTGTAGTCAAGGGGTGCATCAACCACCTCGACCTCGATCGCAACAGTATTCCCTCCCAATTTTACCTCTAGAGAAGGAAGTATATCATGCGGCCGAAATGATCTTCCATCGAAGGAAGTCAACATGTTGGCATACTGAGACAATGTGGGAGAACCTAAACCCTTCCAACAATCCAAAGACATCATGGAAGCAGCATCGCCTTCATCAATAACAGTACACATGATGGTGTTGTTGAGATTCTCTACATGAATCAAAAGAGACACATAGTAAGGCAAGCAAGGATGGATTCCATGAGTTTCATTTTTTATCATGGAAGAAGAGTTATCATCACCAACACCAAGAGAAGACCATAAGGCCTTTCTCTGCGAAGGACAAGTCTAAAGCACTTCTAATGTAGACATTGCACAAGGAGTCTAGCCCAAATCCTTGACAATTTAATAGTTCTGGGAGGCTTGAGTATTAGGATTGTGCCCCGAGCGCTTCAACACTCCCTTAGGAATGTGAGGTGGAGCTTCAGGCTTATCCATAGGCTTTTCAATTCGCAAAGAGATCTTGGGTGGAGCAGGTTCTTTCCCAAGGTCAGATTGTGACGAACCATTGTCTTTCGCACGTGTCACAACATTTGTAGCATTCACCATGTTGATGCAACCGTGACCACTAGCGGCTTCCGACAGATTTGAAGTTCCACCAGACGCATAGCCAGGATCCATGTTCCTCGATTTCATATTTTGATTATTAGGTAAAGGATTAGTAAACACATATGGGCCCTATGCTATGAACTTCGAGGCGTCCTCCATATGAGTGCACAAGTGAGTGAGGTGATTGTCCTTACACAACTTACAAGGAAACTTCCCCTTACGCTTAGGCTGCTTATCCCCCCCAACATTGTTCGTGTTCTTGTCATTATTATTACCATTTTCATTTTTATTCCCACCCTTACAATTATTTATTCCTTTCTTTTTATTCCTTCCAGGCTGCTAGTTTCCTTTCGGGTTCGACATTTGCACTGAAAGCACACTCACCGATTGGGTAGGATGAGACAAAGTCGTGGCTTGTCTCGACACAGGCTGGTTAAGCGATAACTGGCTCACTTGTTTTGTAAACAAGTCTATAGGTTTGGTACTTGTGGAGCCAACAATACCATCGGCATGTGGCCCAGGTTTAATCTTGGGGTCGAAATTGGATCTTGGAGCATTTGGGATAAACTCATACAAGAGTCAGGACTGAGCATAGATCAAATCCAACTCTTGAACCCTAAAAATAGCTTGGTCCTCATTTTGAACTTTGGATGTGGAAACATCCTTCATGATATAAGGTAACAATGACTTGAGGAACCACTCTAGAAGAAACTATGGTGGTATAAAGGCTTTAATTAATCGTTTTCATCTACACCACTCTTGAATATGATCCAAAATATGCGTGGCTTTGTCTTGTTGGAAGGTGGACAAGAGTTTGGTATTGACGTCGTAACGTACGGGTAGCTGGAAATGATTAAGAAAAGTCATGGCAAGGTCATCAAATGTAGTATAGGTCCCCCCGGTAACTCTATATACCATTTCATTGTAGGACCCATGAGGGTGCATTGAAATAGCCTCAAACAAACAGAATCATCGGTTAAGGAATTAGAAGAGCACCAAAGGTGGAAGGTTGTGACATGCTCACCAAGATCTTCACCAGCCTTACCTTCAAACTTGGGAATGTCCGAAGGAAGCTTGGTAGGTACTTCCAGCCATGCTAGATCATGAGACACATGATCATTCGTCAATCTCGACAAATTAGGTAGGTTCAAGGTTGCAAGGAAAGGGAGCCTAGGTTGAGCCGGTCAATGCCATGCTCCTTGATAGGACTGGTTTGGATAAGATTGATTGCTATACACACCATGGCCTTGGCCAGTGGGATAATAACCTCCTCCCATTTGACCCATAAAGGGATGCATGGAAGCATTGTAATGCGGAGTACCTTGAGTATGAGGTGCTACAAAGCCATAGTTAGAAGAGTAAGCGGGTTGTTGATACCTGTACCCATATGGTTGATAGTTTTGTCTGTAATGCGGTCCATAAGAAGGTCCATGGGAGGATCCATAGGCTGGACCATAAGATGGTCCATGAGATGTTCCATGAGATGATCCATAAGTAGGTATATAACCTGCTAACACATAAGGAGGCACTTTCCCTTGTCATACTACAGTGTTAGCAAATGTAGGACGAACATGGCTTACAGTATAACTCCAACCCTAAAGACCACTAGAGTTAGGAAGAGGATGTGTCAAAAAGGAATTTGAAGGAACAGGTTGAGAAGAAGATGGAATATGTGAAGGAATATAGCTTGTACCCCCAATATTCACATGTCTTGACTGAGATCCCCGAAGAGGAACACTAGTTCTAGTTTTGGACTATGTGTGTGAAGGAATTTCCACTGTTGGAGTGGATGGTGCAATGTGACTACTATTACCAAACCTCTCCACATGGAAAGGAATGGAAGTGCCCCTAGGCGCAGGACCAGGGTCACCAACCAATTCAACATGAGGTATCGGATCGGTCCCAGGAATATTAGGAATGCCATATCTAATGTGGCCAATGTTGGTGGGTGCATGGTGAGTCTCTTCACTCAGATAGTATAACCAATACCAGGGGCCAGAGCTAATGTAATCATGAAACTACGATAGATCTTCTTGTGATGGTCCAACCCCATAAGTACCAGACTCAAAAGGAGTCCCATATGTGCTTGAAGGTTCAACTTCCTCTACCAGAGGTAGGGAAGGGAGAAGCTTTGGGACCTCAGACCCATGATGACTCATGGTGAGATCTCTGTGTGAATCAAAGTGATGACTAGTCCTCCTAGACTGTCTATCTCTCTCTCCCAAGGGAGGAGGAGAAGTAGAAGGTAGAATACCTGCTAAATGACGAGAGCAGCAGGGAGCCACACCTGGATCCATAATGAATCAACAAAAAGAAAAGACTCGATCTATCTATGCAACCCTAAGAAGACTAGTGTGCACATATCATACACCTAAGAAAATCTAAATCCAAATAACAAGAAAACCCAAGGTATGATAAGTGAGCTCCCGAATGAAGCAGGTATGTCTCTTCTAGGAGAGGCTTGAGACTCCCATACACAACAAGTAGAGGTTCATAACCAATTATAGTGTCCCTCATCTTCAACGCATATAATGAATGTGTTGTCCGACCCCTACCTGGCCAGGAAACCTGCATAATAACCTATGCAAATACCCCCTCGATAACATAAGTAAGGAAACTAAGGTCACCTCAATATAACCAATTCTCAAGAAAAAAA
Source organism: Pseudotsuga menziesii (assembly GCA_001517045.1). Lineage (NCBI taxonomy): Eukaryota > Viridiplantae > Streptophyta > Pinopsida > Pinales > Pinaceae > Pseudotsuga > Pseudotsuga menziesii. Next base: position 12,962 of record LPNX011049710.1, read on the forward strand.
TTGTAGGTGGGATTGACTGTACGGTCAGGGCAACAAAGCCCAAAGTCTGAAATCAAAACTGGTACCCCAAGGGTGCACCAGTCAATACCTCAAAGGTCCCTAGATATGAATACAATCCTAGAAACATCTCCGATGCTCACAGAAAGTGACCAGGGGTCATCCCAATCATAATCATGTGCACTGTCTTGTGCTTAACTCCTGTGTAAGAGGAGCATCCTAAGAAACACTAATTATACCAAGGGTTTCACACTCTCACTTGGACAGACACCTAATTGTTTTGTTTAGTGGTCTTGGAGAATTGACTCACAATGAACTATTCCAAGACCCTACAAACCTAATCTTGTTTATGCACCCTAGAAATGAAAAGAGTGTAATTCATTTTATTCAGCGTTGATTTTATTTGGCTGTGATTACTCAAAAGGTAATGCTCGTGCAACTTATGAAGTTATGACACACCATGAAGTAAAGCGCACACCTAACAAGCAATACAAATGCAATGTGCAGAATGAAAAATACGGTATGCTACTATGTGAAGTGAAAAAAATTTCCTTCAAATGTAAGTGCAATCATTCCTATATGAAAATCTGACTATAAATCACCAAGCAAATCTAATGCAAGCACCATGCCAATGCAAAATGCAAGCAATGCATAACTATGCAAAAAACAAAATATTTTGTATTTTTGAATTAAATGAGATATGAAAGCAAAAAGATGACTCTACAACCCTCAGACTCTGCAACCACTCACAAACAACAACCAAGCAAAGCACCAAGGTAAAAGAGACCTAATTCACTAATCCCAAAACAAAAGCTAGAAAATGAATGACAAGAACATTTCAAAAAAATTAAACTAAAAGCAATCTCTAGTAAGAAATAGAGGGTGTATACAGACTCCAGAAGCATCCAAGAAGACTCAGCAATCATCCAAACTCACCCAGCAACACTTAATCCTCCCACTAAGGTTCAAAATCAAGGCATAAACGACTGTTCTCAGTAAACCAACGTACATATGTGACTGTTCAAGGAAAACCCGTGTGTATACGCGATTGTGAAAACTAAACCCACGTACAGGAAGAAAAAGGAAGAAAAATAGGGAAAACAGGCAAGCTAAGAAAAAAATTTACTCCTTCAGGACCTTACGGGAAAACATGCCCCCAGACCCGACATAGAAAAAGAGAAATTAGAGCAATTCAATTATATTGAATACCAAAAACCCCAAAGAGAAACAACTAGGAACCTCCCCAGTATGGTCACCAATTCTGTTACGGAGAGAAACTTCCTATGGATTGGGTTGTACCACAACAGACAACTAGACATGAGAAATCAATCCCTTCCCAATATGCAAGAGAAACCAAACATCTAACACTATGGGACCTCGCATCATACCTTATTCCGGACGGTTTAAGTAGATCCTCGTTGAGATTTTTCCAATCCTACTTGCACTAGCAATTTTCTCTCAACAACAGCAAACAAGACAAGCATGCTATATAATATGGTGTTAGATCTACTCTAGCATATATAATCAACAATGTATATGCAATTAAATATATCCATGGATTCAATATTCATTCAAATGCACATTATTGGACAGGAAAAGATATTTCTATTAATCAAATCAGAGATTAAATAAGTGACAACCTTTGTCCGCATCTCTTTAAACCAGAGAAACTGAGTCCTCCACCTGGGCCTCCACCACCTGTTTCTACCGCAACGTTTCTCCCTGACTTTAGTTCACTTAAACCCTGGGACCCCTCCTCATCTTCGTTTGCTTGGATTGCTTGTCAAAGGCATGGCGCCCCCGAAGCATATCTGTTTATTTCCTCTCGAAGATCGAATGCCCGCTATTTTGTTTGCCGCGTACAGTTTGGTTTGGGTCGTGTTTGATTTGTTCACTACCCGTAGAACATTGATATTTGCCTTAGCGAGAAAATTGATTTTTGGCTGCAAGTTTGATGCTTCACGCTGTTGGTTTTCTCTTTGGATCGGGCCTCTTTCTGAAGATACTGAGCCCCACCTCATCCGCGGTTGTGGCTCCCTGACCAAACTTTCCGCCCGACCGGAGTTTCATCCACCGCCCGATTCGCTGTGTAAATCGCTGGCTCTAGAGTTTCGGCTCGCCCGCCGTTGCGGCCGAAAGAAGGGAGTTGGCCTCCGATTCAGTTTTCACCCGACGTCCGACTTGCCGTCCCCCGCCTGAAATTTTCCTTTCACCTCGTCGCTTGTCTCCGACCTTAGTGTCGTCCGCCGTTGCGGCTGTGACACTCTTCCGGGTTCCCGAAGCACCTTTTTCCCGATGCCCGATCTCCTCCTCTGTTCACACGGGTCCTCAATCATCTGGTTCCTGTGCTCCTCCGTCGTTGCGGCCCTTGAGGTCTTGTCCCGCCCAATGCAGAAGTTGGCCGACCACCGATTTACATTTTGCCGCCTTAAGCCTTCGCAAGTACTCGCCCGGACAAACCAGGTCGGCCCCTTGGGGGTCTATCATTTGGGTTGGAAAGTTAGAGTGTTTAAGTTTTCAGTTAAATTGATAATGCACCAAAGTTGTTTGCACGAGGATTCCCATAGATCGCCGAAGCAATCGAGAGTGAGGAAAAGGACAAAACAAACAAACGACAGAGCCACCGACGAGGCAGATCCATCAGTTACTGTTCAGAAGATAAACGCCTATGAAATGATTGGGAAAACGCAAGAGTCAAGGAAGAAGATGAATCGTCAAGGATGCTGAAAAGCCACAAGCTGGAAGGCAGCTGAGGGGAGAGGGGTTCTAGTTTAAATACAGAGAAGTAGGACTGGAAAAGGGATTTTTTCCGCTGGAGGAATTTGTAATTGTTTACTTGTAAGAGGAGCTACCTCGTTTTGCTAAGAAAACTACGATTTTGCCTGCTGGAAAGAGTAAAATGTGGAATGTATCGATGCAATTCAATGAATGATGTTGAAGAGGAACTATTTCGTTTTCAGGGGTCTTTTATTTACTGTAAGAGTATTTAATGTTTTGAACCTATGTTCTTGTTGAATGTTCTTCGGTAATTTCTGGGTATATTTCCACTATGAGCGATAAATGTGTTAGAAAATGATCGGCTATTTGATTATTTGAATATCTGTAAGCGTTCACGTGCTGTAGAAGAAGTAGCAGCTACCTGTGGTTCTTCTTATTGTGTGTGAAAATGTATTGCTCATTTAAAATGATAACTTTGCTCCCTAGGGATAGTTTAGATAGTTAGTTTATTTCTGTTTGTATCTGGTTTGGTTGCCGGTGAGCACAAGACGAGAGGTAAGAACCTGCATATCACTTTGTGACCACTCCCTGCATCTTGACTACCCTGCATTTAGTTAGGCACGTGCATATCATTTCTTTTAAGTCAAAATACAAAAAATCGGTGGGCCGGGCCGCAACCGGTAAAGCCTTGGTTTGTTACTTGACCTACGGTAGCCGGACCGCAAACCGGACGGATTCCCTATTCCAAACAGTCAACGGGCTAGTTGGGAATGTTGATTGGGGAGAATCCCTTACTGTTGCCGCCTGTGAATTTCCAGGCCTCAACAGTTTTGGCGCTAGAAGGAGGGCCGCCAGTGCATGGCTGGCCGAGGAAACCCGTTTTCCCGAGAATATTCTACTGGTTACAGTTCTGAAAGTAGTGTACCACGCAATTCAATTCCGGAAGAAGAAGAAAAAGAACATCTATACCCTGTCTGCAACGAGATTGTTAATGATCTGAGAAGACACACCAGGGCATACTTAAAGAAGATTGGAGGATTGCCTATCATTCCCGAGTTACCTAGAAGAGAATACAAGAGAAGAGACCGTCCTTTAATAGAGGATTCAGTGTTGGTTGGAGACTGGCAAGAGCTTGTAGAGACTGCCTTACAAGAAGTTGAGCTCCCTTTGAGTCAAGAAGGCCTGGAGACTCCCTACATTTCTCCTGTTCACACTCCTGTTGGTTCACCTCCACACTCGCCACCCCAACTTATGGCAGGAGTTAACGCCAACCAGCCACTCAATCCTCCAAACCCGCCACCTGCATGGAAAGCCAGATCACCGCTGAATCTGACCCCACCTTTGCACGACCTACCTCAAGCCTTTGAAAAGTTATTGCCTAATTTTGATCCAAATGAGAAGATATTGGTAGATGACCATCTGCAGAGTTTCTATCTGGCTATAGAAGGATTAAGGGCAGGGGAGCATGAAGATGTGGTTTGTAGACTCTTCCCATATACCCTTAAAGGAGCCGCAGCCTCCTGGTACTTTGGATTACCCGCCAATTCCATTCCAGATTGGAATACCTTCGAAAGAATGTTTAGAAGCAAGTATGCAGTCCAAAAGACTCACGCTGCCCTTATGAAAGGACTTTGTGCTTTGAAGAAAGAAAAGAACGAAAAAGTGCACAGTTTTACACAAAGGTTTACAGCATATCTAAAAAACTTCTCTGATGCAGATAAACCTTCAGAAAAGGTCCTAATCGAGTATTATACATCAGCTTTGGGCCCTGACTTGGCCATGTTCGCAAAAGGTAGGACCAAGCCCACTTTGACGGAGACTTATGAAGAGGCAGAGGTAGTGGAAGCTGAAAGGGAGAGCATTGAAGATTATCCTGAACAGTCAGGGGAGAAAAGGAGAACTTTGCTGTTTGCTAAGCCCAAAGAGGAGAAAACACCAGATTATGAAGGTATGGCCAAAATGGTACAGAAGCTGTCTAACAAAATCATAGACTTAGAAAAGGAGAAAGAAGCACAAAAGTTTTACAGGCCATATTATAAGAAGAGGGATGACAAAAACCAATCCCAACCTCCTCCTCAAAAGAATGCATCCATGAATCTAAAAGACATAGGAATGGAAAATTTATGTACATTTCATCAACAGCCTCACTCCGAAAGAAACTGTCCGCAATGGATAAATTCAATGACATTGGTCATGAATCAGATGCTAGATTCAAGATTAACAGAAGAGGATGATGATGAAAAGAAAGAAAATGCTGCTTCTACTACTACAAAAGAACAGGAAGAAGAGGCTATGGCTTTATGGAGCTCTGTTTCAGTACTCGACGCAGAAGAAGAGAATAGTCAGGGACGCAAAGAGATCAGTGAGGCTAACGTGACAACTAGGAGTAAGGGGACGGTTAGCGATGACAGTCTTTTACTCCCAAAGATCAGAAGGATGCAAAGAAATGTCAGGAAGAAGTTTCAAGACAAGTCATTAGCCAACCAGGTACCAGAGTTTACCATTACAAGCCAAGACCCTAAACAGAACAGAACGTTGCCTAGGCCAAATGAAGAGAATGTAAACGCTGAAAAATCTCAGCCCACTAAATCACAAATTGAATATGACATTGTTGAAGATTTGAAGAAGATAAAGGAAAACGTCCCACTGTTCAAAATGTTCAAAGTACCTCAACAGAAAGAGAAGTTGTTGAAAGCACTTGAAACGCCTGAAGAGAAGCTGCCCACTGAAAATCAGCCCCGGGATGAAGAAGAAATCGGTGAAGCCAGCACCGGAGGTATGTCTAAAACTAAACACCCACCTTTCCTCCTGACATTCGAAGTTTTTAATTATAACGTGCACAATTGTTTCGTAGATTCAGGGGCATCAATTAATGTCATGCCCATATCGGTATGTAAGAAAATAAATGGGCAGCCTAAGCCGTCCACATGGAGGGTGGTGCAATTGGATAGGACAGACGTTAAGGTGATTGGCAAAATGGAGGACGTACTAATCCACCTAGCATCTGATAACAGAGTATGCCAAGTTATTAACATCGTAGTGGCGGACATACCAGACGCTTACGGCCTGGTCCTGAGTAGGGATTGGTTAGCTAAATTAAATGGGTATTTCGCCTCAGACTGGTCACACCTTTGGTTGCCGTACAAAGGAAGTCCCAATCAGATCAAAGTTTTGAGAGAGCCTTACATGAAGTATAACATCACTCAATTGGATGAGAAGAATGTACCGGTTGAATCTGTATTGGGAAACTACTTTCTTGAACTAGAACCAGGGAATTATCAAGTGGAAGAGGCTAGCGATTCATCGGACACTCAGCCTGACCTCCTTCGTTTTTCTTAGGCTGATGAGCTTGACTGTAAAACAGTAGATTTAGCCGTAGGAATAGATTCATTTTCAGTAGATAATGTTTTCTGGACTTTATATTTTGACGGCTCAAAAACATTAGAAGGGTCGGGGGCCGGCTGCGTCCTTATTGACCCACAAAAAAATAAACATTTCCTGTCCTGTAGATTAGAATTTGAGTGTACTAACAATACAGCTGAGTATAAAGCACTGTTGCAGGGACTCAAGAAAGCAATTGAGCTACAGGTTAGTAATTTGAAGGTTTTTGGGGACTCAGAAATAGTTGTAAAGCAAATAAGAAATCAAATACACTGTGTTTCCCCTCATTTAAAAGCTTACCAAAACGAGGTATGGGAATTGCTTAAATGTTTTCATGCGTTCAACATCATTTCAATTCCTAGAATAAAAAATGCAGCCGCTGATCTTCTAGCTACATCAGCTGCTAGGCTGGTTCCCACCAATAATAAATGCTCAATTGAATTGCTTTTCAGGCCATCAGTACCTGACATGATCACCAACTTGCGAGTATTTGACGACGATCAGCAAATAATCGAGTGCTTGTCGAATGATGAGACCTTCAAAGGGGCCATTATCGATGATGAAGAACATCAGGCCGAAATGAAATATGACAATTTCATTCCCAAAGGGGTCAGAACGTTAGAAAAGATGTTTGACTTGAACGAAAAATTTAGAAGACCCTCCAATATGAAGACACACAGCTCAACTCTACAGTTCGAGCTGATAAACTTAGGGACTGAAACGGAGCCTAAGTTCGTGAACCTCGGCAAGTGCTGTTCGCAAGCTGAAAGAGATAAACTCCTTAGTTTGTTTAAGCAGTACAAAGATGTGTTTGCATGGACATATGCATATTTAGAAACCTATGACACTAATATCATCAAACATATCATTCCTATTAAGGCAGGCGTCAAGCCATATCAGCAGCCGTTGAGGAAAATGCACCCAAAGCTGGAGCCACTAATTCAAAGCGAGGTGAAGAAATTGCTGGACGCTAGGATTATCTTTAGGGTCAGGCACTCTGAATGGGTGTCAAACCTGGTGCCTATCAGGAAAAAGTCGGGAGAGATCAGGCTGTGCGTGGACTTCAGGAATTTAAATCGCGCCTCAGACAAAGACAACTACCCGGTACCTCCCATGGAGCAATTGCTACAGATGGTTTTTGGCTCTGAAATGTTTTCATTACTGAACGGTTTCTCTGGCTACAACCAAGTGTTGGTGGCCGAGGAAGATAGATTGAAGACCACATTCAGAACTAAATGGGGAACTTTCGCCTACAGAAGAATGCCTTTGGACTGATTAATGCCGGAGCAACATTTCAAAGAGCTATGGACATAGCATTCCACGGACTGATTGGATGAAGTGTGGTGGTCTACCTTGATGACATCACAATATTTTCGAAGAAAAGAGGGGAGCATGCGTTCCACCTGAAGCAAATCTTCGAGTGCTGCCGGAAGTATGGCATTTCCCTCAATCCTAAAAAGTGTGTGTTCGCGGTCACTGAAGGCAAGTTACTGGGGCATATAGTTTCAAAAAGAGGTATATCCATAGACCCGGAAAGAATTAAGGCTATTGAACAAATTCCTATGCCCCACAATAAAAAAGGAATGCAATCCTTCTTGGGAACAATAAATTTCGTACGCAGGTTCGTGCCTAATTTTGCCCAGACTGTGAAACCTCTACAGCAGATGATCAAGCAAAATGCACAATTTAAGTGGAATGAAGCAGAAAAGAATGCTTTCAGTAAAATCAAAAGTGCTGTCGCACATGCGCCCTCTTTGAAAAGTCCATACTTTTACAAGGACTTTATTATGTACACATTTGCGTCCGATGATTCATTGGCAGCCGTACTTATGCAAAAGGAAGATGGGGGTGATGAATTCCCAATTTCTTTCATGAGCACTGGACTACAAGGGGCTAAATTAAACTACCCAGCCATTGATAAGCAGGCATACGCAGTATTCAAGGAAGTAAAGCAATTCAGACCTTATATACTAAAAAATCGTACCAAGGTAATAGTCCCTTACCCAGTTGTAAGATCTCTTCTCATTCAAAAAGAATTAGGAGAAAGAAGGGGCAACTGGGTAACAGCACTTCAAGAATACGATCTCGAGTTCAAGCCAGCTACTCTAGTAAAAGGTCAAGGGTTATGCAAACTGATGACTGGAAAAACAAACAATGAAGAACAAGCATGGGAAGATGAAGCTGAGTTGCATGTAGCAGATGTTTTCCCTTTATTCACAGCTTCTGAATCTTGGTATAGAGACCTTGTGCATTATTTGCAGTCAGGGGTATTACCTGAACATTGGAATTCCAAACAAAGAAGAGCTCTGCGTCTGAAATCAGCTTCCTATCAAATCATAGAAGGCATACTGTTCAAAAAGAACTATGATGGAGTCCTCCTGAGATGCTTGGAGAAAGCAGATGCTGAGAAAGTAATGTCTGAATTGCATGATGGCCCAGCTGGAGGACATTATTCAGGGGACACTACAGCCCACAAGGTCCTCAGAGCCGGTTACTACTAGCCAACACTTTTCAGGGATGCACATGCACACGTCAGAAAGTGTGATACTTGCCAAAGATGTGGTGGAAGACAACCTAGAGCAGCAGCACCTCTAAAGCCTGTAATGATCATGGAGCCTTTCGAACAATGGGGGATAGACATCATTGGAGAAATAAAGCCAAATTCTTCCCTGCTTCACAAGTATATTCTTACTGCAACTGGTTATTTCACTCGCTGGGTCGAAGCTATCCCCTTGCGCAAGATAAACGAAGACGAAGTCATAACTTTTCTACAAGATCATATCATGACCAGGTTTGGGGTTCCAAGTTCATTAGTTTTTTATAATGCTAAGTACTTTTCATCCATCAAATTGACTGCATTTGCTCATGAAAAAGGAATAAAGCTGCATTACTCTGCTAACTACTATCCTCAAGGGAATGGCCTGGCGGAATCCTCCAATAAAAACCTCATTAGAATCCTGAAGAAGACTGTCATTGAAAACCAGCGAAGTTGGAACTCAGCCTTACCCAACGCCCTGTGGGCTGACAGAGTCACTCCCAAGTCTGCCGTAGGAGCGTCACCCTATACCCTCGTGTACGGAAAGGAAGCCATCCTGCCTCCCAATATTCTGTTACCTTCTTCCATACTAGCTCAAGAGTCTAGGGGGTCGGATGATGAGGTTCTACAAATAAGAATATATAATCTCCTAAAAGCAGAAGAAGCCAGATCCAAAGCTAGAGAACGCTTTAAACAGCAGCAGCAGGTAGTCAAAAGGTGGTTTGACAAACATAAAGCTGGAAAAAAGGACTTTGAAGTAGGAGACTTGGTCCTCAAGTGGGACCACCCCCATGATGAAAAAGGAAAGCATACCAAATTCCAGCAGTTATGGGTAGGCCCCTTTAAAATTATAGACAAACTTGGCCCTGCTACTTACAAGTTGCAAGATTTACAAGGATGGGAGGAGAGCTTGCCAGTCAATGGTTTGGTTCTCAAGCCTTACTTTTCTTGAAAAAAATTTCTTTGATCTTTTATGCCTTGTACATAAATAAGCTGTGTAGTTGTTTTGAGTCACGCTTTCTTTCATTTTAATTTTTAGTCTTGATTTTCAATAAGGGAACAAACTTGTGGTTGCCTGGAGGATACTAAGGTCTTTTGGGAATAGCAAATGTGGTGAGTATTAGCCTGTGTATTGCTTAATGAGTTCTTCCAGCCTAACAGTTCTCTCGAATGAAAATATTGTGTGCAGTGAAGTCCTGCTTAACCCCTGTGATTTAAACCAGATTCAGAGAGTCTGGAGTACTATGTCGGGGCTCCATTCACGTCACATTTAAAATGTTCTAAGGAGCGACAGTGAAGAACCCATGGGAGGAAGCAAGGTGAACATCATATTAAATATAAATGATCCCATGCCAAAAAACAAATGCCTAAAGGCAGTTAAAGAGTCAGACTTCTTGAAAAGTACCATGAATTAAAGCAATTGCTAAAGCATAAACGCTAAATTGCCAAAAGATCCTCTCCATCCGTGAGCTGGGACTTTAAATACACCACTCACACAAAAGGGCACTATGGGATAGAGGATCCTGAGTTAAAATTCAGTAAGAAAGGCGCACAGAAGGACTCAGATCAAAGGACAAAAGGTCCAAAGACACTAAAGTGTTTAAATGGCATGGGAATGAAGAACAAATGGATACTGTTGTTTGCTATGTGCTGCAACCTCGTGGTGTCCACACTGGTAGCTACCTGAAAAACAGAGGTAATAATGAAACTCATACTTTGGCCTCGCCATAGTTATTTGGACTTGAGGATCTCGTTTTTCCTTTTCCCCAAAGAACTGGAATCAATGATTAATGTACACATTGCGGGGATACGAGAAATCTAGATAGCTGGAAAAATTCGATGAACGCATTCGTTGCGGAACAGTCTGCTACTCAACGACAATAATCACCCAGAGATCTAGGTTCCCCAGGTAGTCGCCAGTTGTTGCTACCGCAATGTTTCTCCCCAACTTTAGTTCACTTAAACCCTGGGACCCCTCCTCATCTTCGTTTGCTTGGATTGATTGTCAAAGGCATGGCGCCCCCGAAGCATATCTGTTTATTTCCTCTCGAAGATCGAATGCCCGCTATTTTGTTTGCCGCGTACAGTTTGGTTTGGGTCGTGTTTGATTTGTTCACTACCCGTAAAACATTGATATTTGCCTTAGCGAGAAAATTGATTTTTGGCTGCAAGTTTGATGCTTCACGCTGTTGGTTTTCTCTTTGGATCGGGCCTCTTTCTGAAGATACTGAGCCCCACCTCATCCGCCGTTGCGGCTCCCTGACCAAACTTTCCGCCCGACCGGAGTTTCATCCGCCGCCCGATTCGCTGTGTAAATCGTTGGCTCTAGAGTTTCGGCTCGCCCGCCGTTGCGGCCGGAAGAAGGGAGTTGGCCTCCGATTCAGTTTTCACCCGACGTCCGACTTGCCATCCCCCGCTCGAACTTTTCCTTTCACCTTGTCGCTTGTCTCCGACCTTAGTGCCGTCCGCCGTTGCGGCTGTGACACTCTTCCGGGTTCCCGAAGCACCTTTTTCCCGACGCCCGATCTCCTCCTCTATTCGCACGGGTCCTCAATCATCCGGTTCCTGTGCTCCTCCGTCGTTGCGGCCCTTGAGGTCTTGTCCCGCCCAATGCAGAAGTTGGCCGACCACCGATTTACAGTTTGCCGCCTTAAGCCTTCGCAAGTACTCGCCCGGACAAACCAGGCCGACCCCTTGGGGGTCTATCATTTGGGCTGGAAAGTTAGAGTGTTTAAGTTTTCAGTTAAATTGATAATGCACCAAAGTTGTTTGCAGGAGGATTCCCATAGATCGCCGAAGCAATCGAGAGCGAGGAAAAGGACAAAACAAACAAACGACAGAGCCACCGACGAGGCAGATCCATCAGTTACTGTTCAGAATATAAACGCCTATGAAATGATTGGGAAAACGCAACAGTCAAGGAAGAAGATGAATCGTCAAGGATGCTGAAAAGCCACAGGATGGAAGGCAGCTGAGGGGACAGGGGTTCTAGTTTAAATACAGAGAAGTAGGACTAGAAAAGGGCTTTTTTCCACTGGAGGAATTTGTAATTGTTTACTTGTAAGAGGAGCTACCTCGTTTTGCTAAGAAAAATACGAGTTTGCCTGTTGGAAAGAGTAAAATGTGGAATGTATCGATGCAAGTCAATGAATGATGTTGAAGAGGAACTATTTCATTTTCAGCGGTCTTTTATTTACTGTAAGAGTATTTAATGTTTTGAACCTATGTTCTTGTTGAATGTTCTTCGGTAATTTCTGGGTATATTTCCACTATGAGCGATAAATGTGTTATAAAATGATCGGCTATCTGATTATTTGAATATCTGTAAGCGTTCACGTGCTGTAGAAGAAGTAGCAGCTACCTGTGGTTCTTCTTATTGTGTGTGAAAATGTATTGCTCATTTAAAATGATAACTTTGCTCCCTAGGGATAGTTTAGATAGTTAGTTTATTTCTGTTTGTATCTGGTTTGGTTGCCGGTGAGCACAAGACGAGAGGTAAGAACCTACATATCACTTTGTGACCACTCCCTGCATCTTGACTACCCTGCATTTAGTTAGACACATGCATATCATTTCTTTTAAGTCAAAATACAAAAACTCGGTACGCCGGGCCGCAACCGGTAAAGCCTTGGTTTGTTACTTGACCTACGGTATCCAGACCGCAAACCGGACAGATTCCCTATTCCAAACAGTCAACGGGCTAGTTGGGAACGTTGATTGGGGAGAATCCCTTACTGTTTCCACCTGTGAATTTCCAGGCCTCAACACCACCTCAATCCTCCATCTCTCAATAGTAATCTCACAAGCAAAGGAAAGCTTGGGAAGAACACAAAGTGATCCAAAGGGATGCAGACTCAAGTATATGCAAGCTATGGAAACAATGGACTATAGTTTCTTTCCTCTTCAATGTATCCAAGGGGTTCCTTATATAGAACTCCAAAGGGGTAATGGAGGGTCAAATCCAAGAGATCTCGAGACATATGGAAGGCCAAGAGTCAAATGGTTCAGACACAAATGAAGGAAAACTCCAAAATTATTTGGATTTATGAACACATCTCGATGTACGCGGGCTTGAGGTCAAAAGTTGCCTGTACATGCGAGTATGGGATGAAAAGTCACGTACAGCAATAAACAAGGGTTTTTAGTGATGAACTTGGAAACATTAAAGTATAATATAAATCCATGGGGTCTAAAGAGTATTCAAAGGGATAGGGAAGGCCATGAATATGTGATCAACCATGTGTGGTAAAATCAGCTATAAAACATAGACATATTCAACTCGATCTGGGAATGGTGGAAAAAATGGCAAAATTACTAGCAATTTATAATGCAATTCCCCCTAGGGTGTGGGAAGAAATGGCTCTCCAACTCCTATGAAACCCTCCCAAATTTTAGAATAGATTATGGGGAATGTAATTAGACTTAATTTACTGTCATTTGGTATGGTTAATAGTTCTGCAATAGAGGATTAAATATTCATATTCGAATGCATAATTTCAGTGATATTTGCTTAAGGGAAATGACACATAAAAGCTCACTTCGACTCATAAATGGTGCATATAATGGTTCATAACAGAGAAATATGAATATATACCATTGAAATCATTTCAAAATATCACTAACAACATATAACATGACCCAAGTCGCAATACACATCAGATATACAATCTCCATTGAAAGGGAAAATCATCACATGGAAATTAGTCATAATAAATATTGCAAATGTGGACATTTTCATATGTATTTATTCTGATTTAGAATTACAGAGAAGATGAGAGACAAATTAAAGAGCCATGAATCATTCAACCATGCTTGTGCATCAACTGAACTCAATGGGGCGCAACCACCATTCACACAAGTGCACCTTCATAGAAAAACATGGAATAATATGGAAGTGGAAATTGAGAGAATGGGAGGAGAGATGGGTCACGAACAGTAGCAGCATAATATATGCATAAAATAAATCCATGAATATCCAAATGAGATTTTTTAATGGGCTCTCCCGTTTCCAACTTGTATGAGAATCTCACTCTCTCGAAATTGGCTCACTAGTAAGGTAAGTGTGCACTCACCGTGTAATGGACAAGCTAATGCTCTCCAAATGCCAAAGGAAAATTCACAAATCATAAAAATACATTTCCATTCCTCATGGCATATTTTTATAACCCTCATAAGGTCCTCTAAGGTATAATTCATTACCATAGGATTCCTCCACCTCATCCTTGATGTTTAGTAACCTCCATGACACTTGGACTTCTCCTCAACCCTTCATCTTCCACCGAATTCAATTGGCTTACTAGTCCCAAGTGCGCCATATTGCATGCTATTTTTAGAATTGAAATGTCATTTTGTCATATGTATGCAATCAGGTTCGCAATCATGTCTGACTTGTCATAGAATCTTCCATCATTGTTGTCATAAAGCGCAGGGAATCTAGTTCCACATGGCACCTAGTTTCTTCCTAGAATCTTACTCTTCTATGGGGAGTTACTCCTCCTCACCCATTAGAATCCTTGAGCTCACAATATTTCATTTGATGACTCTTCACCTTCCAAGAACATTCCATCACTCATAATTTCTAATTTTGGGTTAAGTCATGACATGTGTAAGGAGGAATCTAGCCAGCCAAGGCCCCCATGGACCTCCAAATGTCCTTATGAAGAAATTCCACTTTATTCTATCCATATTTATTATTTGTGTGACCCAAATTAATGTGTAAATGATAAACTAAGGTTCTCTTGGGTCCCATAGCTCCCTTATTGCAATATTTAATGCCTCCTCCCCCAACCTAGGGAACTAGTAGGTTGGTGAAACATTGTCAACTAGTAGAACTATTGGAATGGAGACATGACACAAAAGTTGTATGTTTTAATGAATAGATAAAATTCCAAGCTAAATTTTTTTTCCAATTTCGACATCTAGGGTCACTTTTACCTCCTTCAAGCTTTTTAAAATCCACAAAAAGTGGTTCAGAATAGTACATCTTGCCTTCTTTCATATCCCATTTTCACATCGTATGGAATTTGTATATAAGCTTCTAGATTTAGCTGCATGTATAGTTCATGCATGAACCATAGAAATTTCATCCCAAAAAGAGTTCACATAAAGTGTCTAGGCACTAATATTTAAAAGAGACTAATTTGAAATGTTTGTCAAATCGGAGGAGGATGGGCTGGGGCCTCTCACTAATGTTTTTATAACCTTCATTAATGGTGTCCAAATGTTGTATGTCTCATCAAATTTTGAGATAAACTAATGTTGAATCACCACCGTAGACCTTTCTAGTTTGTCTATCCCGACGTGGTTACCCCAACTATATCAATATCGTTGTCGAAAGTTGGAAGTCTGCACTATCCCAACAAAAATATCAACAACTATTCCAAATTTATGATCCCGATGCCGAAAGTTATAAGTCACAAGTTGGAACTAGATGGCATCAACTTCCCAACCGATGACCTCTGTGGAACTTTACACCACCACAATAGTGGACTTCGGTCTGTGCCCTCATGCATTAGTTTTTCTTAAGATCTGATTAGATTATCTAGGATCTTTATCTGAAATAATAACAAGTACATCAAGATGCATAAGATATAAAAGATACATGAGACAAAAATATTTTCACCAAGGAAACCATAACGGAGAAAACCCTGCAAACTTCCTCATAATAGTAAGATTATCAAAAGTAGTAATAAGAGGTATTCAACATCTATCTATGTCTCCTACTTGAATTATCTCTCTCTCTCTCTCTCATGCGAACTTGAGAGTGCGAGGTGTGTATAAATGAGGGAGAGTGCCTCCCTATTTATACCCTTTCAAGTCACTGACCAAACATATGACTCGATCCTACATGTCTTCTCACATAGGGCCCACTTCTCCTAGAGAGAATGAAAGTACATATTCCATGATGTTACACTGGGGGCTATTTCCTCGACTTACAACAGAGGTTGTACCTAAAGGTCTAAACACAATTTATACATACCGTAAAGGGTAACACACATCCCCAATGGGGGTACAACAAAATACAATGATAATATACATCAGAATATATTTCGAAGTTAGAAATTCACAAACACTCCCTCTTAACTATGAATCTATTCTCTCTCTACATAGTCATCAACACATCTGGTCAGGTCTTCATCATGGAGTCATAGAGTCTCCATCATAGATGTTTCCATCATCTTCTTATAAGTTGATCATCATACCATACTATCTGTCATCAAAAGTTTCTACAGAGTCAACCCTTTTTCATGCTGGATGTAGGCCTAGTCCTCTTCCAGGTCTTCATCACATCTCAAGCAAGCCTTCACATAGAAACTGTCTAGGATCTTCTTTACGTTTCCAGGACAATAACCTGCGTCTTATACCTTCATCTCGTCGTATTTAGATCATCTATTTTGTCTTGCACAAGAGAAAACAACAAACAAAGCTTTATATGTAAACAACCTGCATTGTTTCACCATAGTAGTAAGCCAAGAATTTTCACGTCATTAAGATAACCTAAGCTTCTACTATGTGAGAATCACTTAGGAGCACAACTCAGTGCATTACATCTCTGCACGGTCAACCTGCATTCTATCAGTAGAACCACCTAGGTGCACCTCCTCGTGCCTCGAGACCTTATCATCTCAACACGAGAACACATATATATCATATATATGTAAGGAGGAATTACAACCCAACAACCTCAAGGGATTACATCTAAACAACCTACGTCCAGGATATTTTCCAGTCAGATAACCTTCGGGGTGTATTACATCCAATTAACCTGCATACCATGCAAGGGCTCATTCTTTAAATTCAAACAACCCACGGGGCATATTACATCTGAATAACCTGCGTACCATGCCAAGAATCATTCTTTATATTCGGATAACCTGTCACATGAATGATTACATCCAAGCAACTTGCTACATCGGGATTTTTCTCGCTCGGAGAACCTGTCTCATTTCCCTTGTGAGATATCATGCATCAACTATTTCTAGCATAGAACAAATCAAGACTGACTACAACCAAGGATAACCTACGAGCTTTGCCAAGACTTATCCAAGGATAACCTACAGGACTGATTATGTCTAAGCAACCTACGACCTTTGCCAAGATGTTATGCTCAGACAATCTGTCTCTCTAGCTATGCTAGAATACATCACTCCCTCTTTCAAGGGATATCGATCTGTATCACACCAAGTCTTTCTCTGAAGTACTCGAACTTCACTTTGGATATTTCTAGCATAGAATCAAATCAGGACTGATTACGTCCAAGGATAACCTATGAGCTTCTCTAGGACTGATTATGTCCAAGGATAACCTATGAGCTTCGCTAGGAATTATTACATCTGAGGACAACTTACATGATTGATTACATCCGAGTAACCTACGAACTTCGCCAGGAATTTTAGACTTGGGTAACTTGTATCACTAGCTATGCTAGAATTCATCACTCCCTCTTTTGAAGGGTCTTGATCTAGATCACATATCAGAGCTTCATTGCTCCTCTATAAAACAACTCAAGTCAGATCAATCAAATCAGATAGTATATGTCAAGAAACATACTACCTTACAACTAGCCGAGCAAGTTAAAACACATTCCACCTCGGTTGTACTCAATACCATGCAGGACTGCATCCTACCAAACTAGTAGATCATACTAGATCCCAAAATGAAGCAGCAACCTGAGGTTCTCTTCCTGTCAGTGGTGCTAACTTCCCATTCCGAATCAACATAACTGTGTAGGTTAATCTTCTTATTCACATCATATTTGAGCCCATGATCCACTGTACCTTTTAGGTACCTCATAACATGCTTTACCGCTTTCAGGTGAACCTGTCTCGGATCTGTCAGGAACTGGATCAGGGTGCTCACCGCAAAGCATATGTCTTGTCTCATATTCATCAGATACATCAATGAGACAATCATCTGATAATACATCGTGGTATCTACCTTCTCAGATGAAGAATCACTCAGAAGCTTCAAGTTAGATGCCATAGGTGTGGCCATAGCCTTGTAGTCCAACATTCCTAATCTATTCAGAATCTCCATTGCATACTACAATTTCCCAAAGAAGATTCCATCTAAACTCTGCCACACCTCCATGCCTAAGAAGTAGTGCATCATACCTAGTTCTTTCATCTCGAACTCTATAGCAACTCTCCTCCTTGCATCTGTAATGAGTTCCTAATTGCTTGTTAGAAACAAGTCATCGACATATAGCAGGAGCATCACTAGTATTCCTCCTTCAACCTTGAAGCAAAGGTTGGGATCTGCTTTACTCTCAGTAAATCCTAGGTCCATCAGTAAGTTGTCCATCCTCCCATACCATGTAGAACTTGAGGGTCTTCTGCAGCCACACCCTCTCAATCAAAGCATCATTCTCCCTCTTCCTTTCATACTCTGTGTATTGAAACACTTTGTACTAGAGTGACAAGTAGCTTCCTTTGCTACTAATCTTCTATGTATCCATCTATGGTCATTGGATACCTAGATCCTCTATCTTGAACTTTGTTGAAAAGTTTCTCTTGCACCCATCTGTGAGCTTGTCATCCTCTATCAAATTTCATCTTCAACCTTGTAGAAAAGGTTAAGATATTCATCCCTCCAGGTGATCTTCAATCTCCTCATGTAACTGTATGTGCTATCCCATGGGTGCCTTCTGAGCTCGTACAAGGATTTCTTTAATTCGCACACATGAGTTTTCTTTTCATGTGTACCAACTCCCGGTGACTTCTCTATGTACACTTCCTCCTTGATTACACCATTCAAGAATGATGTCTTGATATCCAATTGGTGTATATCACATCTCATACCTTCATGTATGGATCTAATGGAATTGTACCTCACAAATGGTGAAAATCTCTCTTCATATTTTGTGCCTTCTTTCTGTGAGAAGCCTTGTGCCTTGTATCCCTTGATGTTGCCATCTACTACATCCTAGATCTCATAGATCCATATGGAAGACACTACATAATTCCCTTTAGGTATCAGACCTGAATCCTAGACATCATTCCTCTTTATCAACTAGTAATCTTAATCATATTCTCCTTCCCTTTCTTCTTGGCTACTTATTCATAGCTAGAAGGATCTACATCAATGATGTCACACAAATGGAGTGTATCTGAGGCCTCTTAATTTCTTTGGAAGTATCATCATACTTTTATTTATCTTGGATGATATCTTATGCCCAAGATGGTATTCATTTCTCGAGGTGGATCTACCTTTATCTTTATCTTCTTATGAAGCTCTTTCTTTCATCATGGTGTCTCTGACCCGGGGAGCTTCAGGTTCTTCTTATGAACTGTAGTTACTTGTTCTTCGGAATGATCTACAATTCAAGTCCAGTTGCATGATTAGAAACGTCTCATGATTTCCAAAACATATTAATAATGACAAATATATGTCACACAATCAGTCAACTATCGTAGCCAATTCTACAACATTCATCCATATCCCGTACACATACAGTAACTTCTAGATGTCTTCTATCCCAATGTTATTAAGAGTGTATACTACTCCTAATATGTCAACAAATAGGTTTCAATATAGATATGTAGAAATGGAATGTTGTACATCATCATTGACTTCTTACCCATCATGTGCAATTCAATAGTATAAATGCAAACACTCAAACATGCATAATACTTCGACTAAATATAAACAAGTGCACAACCAAACAATATCATGAAATGACAATTGAATACTTATCTTTATTTGTTTGGTGGGTAGAATCCTTCTTGATCCTTATGTCCTTGTAAGAATAACAATATTATTCTTCTTCATCATCATCTTCATCCAAATGCTGAAATGGATAAGAGGTTCTTCATATTCCTCATCGCTTGAGGAATCTTCTTTGAATCGTGAGAGCTTGATCTTTAGTTGCTCCCATATTCTATTCTCTTGTTATAAATCGATCTTCTTCTTGTTTGCACTCTTCCCAGAAACTACTGAAGGTAATCAAATTCCTTCTGGCACGCGTTCCTTTAATGAAAGAATCCCATGATCTTGGGAGGCCATTCAAGGTGGTTATAACAATCGCTTCTTCTTCTTTGATTGCTTCGTCACAACATCAAATACTGATCCAAGTACTTTTTCTTCAAGGATCAGGGAGATCATATACTTGCATGCTCAAAAGTTGTCAGCTTCACCAAACCTGTCATCAAGCTTGGTGTGGTGATTCATTTTGAAACAAGAACCTCAAACAGAAAGAACAAAGATTTATATCTTACCGATTTGAGGTGTTTGACCTTGTTCCGGAGCTGGCTGATCTAGGGTTTGTAAGAGAAACCCTAATATTCTAATCTTGGAATTTAAAAATTCTAATTAGTCATAAATATGGGCCTCTTCAAGGTGAGTTGTCCAATGTACTCCTTTTCTGAAAACAGTGGTGGGAAGCTCCCGAAATAGGAAGCCCTAGTCTTGAGTCTTATGTTTGGTCTTGTACTTGTAATATGTACTTGTAATATGTACTTACACTAGGGACTATTTCCCCAACTTACAATGGAGGTTGTACCTCAAGGTCTAGAAAAAATTTAGACATCCCGTAAAGGGGTAACACACATCCCTAATGGGGGTACAACAACATACAATGATAATATAAATTAGAATATATTCCGAAGTTATAAATATATAAACACCATGAACAAACTCCGTAGTGCCTATGGAATTTGCTCCATGGACCATTCCCTTGTGGTGCTATTGCATACCTCTACAATGGACCTTTGCAGTATTATTATCCATCGTGGTTGCAGACCTTTCTATGTGGTACCCCACAAACTCTTCTCATTTGTTCCCATGAACCTTTGTTTGCAGATCCTCGATGAATTTTTCTTCATGGTACCCCCATGATCTTATTAATTCTTGCACATGATCTAGGAACTAAGAATCAATCTCATGAAAGAATAATCAACAAATACTCATGAAATGGTGTTAATCGGAACCAGAATGGTTTCCCCTCTGTATATTTAATAAACAATGAATGATTACAATACCAATGTCAAGCAATAGCTTAACTCCATGAAGAATTCGAATACCTAAGGAGACAATTCGAATTCAATGAGTGAGTCTAGCTTAACTGACTCTAAGCCACTCAATCACACTCAGTTAACCACTTGACCAAAACCCTAATTGACTCACCAAACCCTAACTGAAGTTGGAGTGCAATAAATGACTGAATCTCAACTGAAGGAGATCAAACACATGTCATAGCAAGCCAACCATCAAGTGCTGGTGCTCCATGAATTCAATGAACCCCGATGAAGTTAACTGAAGCTGAACTGATCATCAAAAGTTGGTGGAGGCGCCCCTTTGACTCCAGATTATTAAATAATAATAAATAATCATTAAATAATATATTTAATGAGAGGAGGCGCCTTAACTGGCTGCTTGAACTGATTGTAACCACCGGTTAGCAATTAGGTGCATTAATATCACTTAGATCACCCCCGGAATGCTCTAGTTAGCCTCCTTGACTATAGGAGAAGGCTAAGTTAGCCTCCTTGACTGTAGGTAGGCGTGGGTGTGACTGGATGATGGCAATTAATGCTCCACTGATGTCAATTAATGTCAATTATACTTAGGATAGTGGTTTAACTAGGCCAATTTGACCAAAAAGAGTGTGTATGATGGTAAATGTCTCCAACAGATCTACACTCTGTGGCACATGCAAATTTTGAACATTGTCTACCTGCACATCCTTCTGGAATGGCTGGTCCACGTCATACCTATGCACGTGGTTATCGTGGATCCCGATAAAAATTCTCAAAATTTTACAGAAGTACTTAAATTTCAAAATTTCTTGATATAGTTATATAAAGGTTTAAACGAGTCACAAATCGTATTCTCCTGTTAACATATGTACACTCGAAACTAACATTTTTCCATTAGAGAATTACACCCGCATTCTCCTCTGGATGGAAATATTACCATCAATACTCATGACTGTATATTTTTCTGTCTGATAACAGAAACTGCAATTCTTCCATGGGTTCAATTTTTACCTAAATTTCCATCAATATACTTTCAAACCTATACTACTCCATTGCAACTTCCTACCTTACCAATTCGCATGTGAAATATGATAATAATATATAATACTGAATACAGAATTTCATAGAGATATTCTGCTCATAGTTAAGATGCAATATTACTGAAACACTTCATGTGCAACCTCTGAACCTGCCTATAATATCAAAATTTGGCCAATGTAGTCCCAATGCCAAAATCTTGGGCTCTATTAATACCAATCTAAAATGTACCCTTGCAATCTCATTTGACCATAGAGATGACGAGGCACTCAATTCCCATATCTGAAATTTAATATTCATGACCAATTTCGTTTTTATTCAATTACATTTCATTTAACAACAAAAACAAATAAACAATCATGGTCGCCCAAAAAAATTTATGCATTCATATAATTTACAAGAAACACAACATGAACATGCATTCCATTCCAAGCAAATTCAATGCATTTCAACATATATAAACAATAAATTAAATAACATGGAAACAAAAAATTAAAGCATAACATTAATACACAAACAAACACTTAACTTTAAATAAATTATTCTCCAATTGACTGCATGTGAAGGATGTTCCTCCCATCCATAGGCAGTGTAAATCCAAAACTTACTTTGACAGGCCACCCTCGAGCTGGGGCTATCAATCCACAAGGGAAAATTTTTCCTTCAATCCCAATTTACCCAAATGAATTTTCATGCAACCCATTGGTGCCTAAACCCCCTCCACAACTATCCCAATCCACAATTCTCCTTCTCCATCATCCTACACAATGCTAGGAACATTATCCCTTATCTAAGTTAATAGTACCTAGGGAAGCCTCCAGTTCCCTTCCGGTGCTCTAGCACAAGTTGGCCAGGAAGTCTTTGAATTTGAAATCTGGGAACAAGCTATAGGCCAGGTTTCCCTCTCACTAGTCTACCCAGGTTAATAGCATGTATAATTCATTTACATTCATGGCATCCTCATTCTCTGTTACAATATCCGGTTATGGCTTTCAAATATAATGGATAAGGATTCAAATTTGAAATGGTGGAGAAGTGATGAAGAATGGAACCCCTCTACTGGAAACTCACTTTTGTAGACATAAATCAGCTGGCCATGTGTCCACTCCACATGGAACCACTTTCCCCACCTTAATACCCTTCTTAAGTTATTGAGACAAGTCTTAATCCAAGCACGATTATTAATCTTAGTTTAATAACTTGGTTTAATTTTCTAAGGTTAGGGAGATAAACTAAGGCACACTCCCACTTTCCCACTTTTGGATAAATATACCCCATCTCTTCTTTGCCCTTCTTACCATGTAACCATTTAGATATTTTTATATTAATATAAATATATACATCTAAGCATAGTTTTGGTCATTTCGACCATTTGTTTCCATCTTTTAGCTTTTTACACCAATATTTACAAATTTACATTGTGGGGTTAAACTAGGGTATTACAATGACAATAGCTCTAATATGACCATCATCCATTCAACTCTGAATTCTAAGATCAATGGCTACTAAAATTTGGTCGTTGCAATTATTTATCTACATTTGTAACTGTGTCCTTGAAGAACAACAATTTGATGACTAGTGAGGATGTTGGCAACTAGAGACAAGCATATATGCAACAAAAAAACCTAGTATGAGGTTGTATGCACCTATAACAACATGTATGCATCAACTTTTAATCCTTTGAGGTCATAGGCATTCGTACAAGTAGTACAAAACATCATATATGTGTGTCACTTCTCTCCTTTTCTTATTTATTGACTTGTTTCTTATAGAAAAGAAATGGGGTTTAGTAAACTTCATTGAATATATATTTCCAACTTCATTGCAGATTCTCCATAGATAGGGAAAGATACATGAAAAAATCACTTGGAATTTTGTTACTTTTTCGAGTGGCATCAAGAAAGTCATATGGTTTCTATTAATTTATATTGTTATCAATAATTGTTGAAGTTGTTCACACAAACACACACATGCACAAGTTGTTGTTAGGATTAATTATAATCCTCCCTTGACCACCATAGTGTAAAATGTCATTTCCTAGCTTAGTAGTATGTTGCCACTTCACTAGTGCCATGGGGAAATCATCTAGGACCCACCTACCACTTTATGTGCTAGTTTGCATGAGTTTAGGAGATACAAAGGCCAATCCCTATAATTTAGGAACCCACACTAAGTCATGGGAGTCTGACCATCAGTTTACCCTAGCCTGTGTTGAGTTATCCTCTGATGGGCATCAGTTGATTCATCTCCAGTTATCCTAGCACCACATTTTCATGAATTAAGGAGGTTAGGCGCCTTTTCCTACCTAACTTGATCAATTAACTAATTCTGAATCGATTCAGTTGTCCTAAGTTAAAATAGTGGGCTCGTAGTGGTGATTTTCTCATAGTTGGTGATCTTTGGAGTGAGTCCAATTCATGGAATTCGAATCTTCCTTATTGTATCACATATAGATTCATTATCGTGAGAGTAATGTTATCATGACCAATTTTATCCTCTTGAATGTTCAATTTCACCATGATTGTTTGATCATTTTACACTAAATTTATTCTTCCTCCTTCAACCTTCTTTCACATTGAGGTTCATTCCATCCTGAAGATCTTGAAGCTTTGCTAAATTAAACTTGGTATTAGAGTAAATGGATCTACAAGACCAAACTAGCAATAGATGGATCCACTTCAAAGTACAAGGCTCAACTAGTTGCAAAGGGGTATTCATAAGTTCATGGGCTAGACTACAATGAGACATTCGCTCCTATTGCAAGAATGGATTCCATAAGGCTAGTTTTGGCCATTGCAGCTTCGAAGAGGTGGGAGGTACATCACATGGATGTGAAGAGTGACTCCCTCCATGGTGACCTGGAAGAAGAGATCTACATGAGAAATCCCGAGGGATACATTGAATATTCCTCCTTGGTTTACAAACTGAAGAAATCTATGGATGGGATCAAGCAATCCTTGAGGGAATAATATGCCAAGATGGATGCATTCCTACTGTCACAGAAATTCGAGAGGTGCAAGTATAACTGCAATGTATACATGGAGAAGAAAGGAGGTTGCTTATTGTTGTTTGTTCTATATGTGGATGACTTGCTCATTACTAGTGGCTTAGCTATTAGATTGAGGGATATCAAATCAACTTTGAGCAAGGTATTCTCCATGAACGATCTAGGGCTTCTAAGGAACTTTATGGGCATTGAAGTGAATGAAAGATATTTTGGGATCATGATTACTTAGTCTAGATACATAGGATATTTGCTCAAAATATTCCACATGACTGATTGTAAAGCAACATCCTTCCCCTTCTTGTCTAGCATCAGGTTGGAAGAAGGTGGTTCTACACCCCTGGTTGAAAGTAAACTCTACAAACAGTTGATTGGTAGCATATTGTACCTCACCCATTCAAGGCCAAATTTTTCTTATGATATGAGTGTTGTTTCTAGGTTCATGCAGGAGCTACATGAGCTGCATTGGAAAGCAACAAATCACATCTTGCATTATGTGCTAGGTACAAGAGATTTTGGGATTCACTATTCTACTGGTGCTCATGTAGATATGATTGGTTTTACCAATTCAGACTGTCCTGGTGACAATAATGACATAACCTCTACATCGGTATTTTTGTTCATGTTGGGATCTAGACCAATATGTTGGCCAAGCAAGAAGCAATCAACTCTTGCTCTCTCTTCAGCTAAAGTAGAGTATCGAGGGGCTATGAATGTAGCTATTTAGGAAGTGTGGCTACATGGGATTTTGACAGAGTTTGGAATTCACACTTCTCCTTCAGTAGACCACTTATGTGATAATCAAAGTGCAATCAAAATATCCAGTGATCAAAAACACATTGAAGTCCACATGCACTACATCTGGGAACTAGTGCATAGTAAGGCTATCATTCTACATTAATTCCCTACAAAGAAGCAGGCTGTGGACATATTCACCAAATCTTTCACTGAAAAGATATTTTTATATCTCATATATCTTCTTGGTGTAAAGGTTTGATTCAGTTATTGTTCTTTCTTTTGATGCTCATTTTTATGGGGGGGGGGGGTTCCCATGAGGTTTTCCCCATTTCCTCGGTATATTGAGCAGTTACTTTTTTGCATTAGATTGTATGGGAGACCTTTGGTATTAGTTGTCAAGGCCCAGGTTGTCCAATTTTGTATTAAGAGGGGGTGTTAGGATTAATTATAATCATGCCTTGACCACCATAGTCTAAAATGCCATTTCCTAGCTTAGGAGTATGTTTCCACTTCACTAGTGCCATGGGGAGCTCATATGGGGCCCAAATATCACTTGAAGGCCAACTGGCATGAGTTTAGGAGCTCCATAGGCCAATGCCTATAATTTAGGAACCCACACTGAGTCATGGAAGTCTGACCATCAGTTCACCCTAGTCTGTGTTGAGTTCCTAAATTATAGGGATTGGCCTCTGAAGCTTCAGTGTACACTGAATTTATTCTTCCTCCTTCAACCTTCTTTCACAGTGAGCTTCATTCCAGCTTGAAGATCCCGAAGCTTTGCTAAATTAAATAATGATCATGTTGGATTTCACTCACATGGTAATGGTTGAGATTGAAACCATTCTGAGTATGAGCATATGGCCATTATCACTCTCTTTCGTTGACCTTAAAATGTAAGAGTGGTTGTTGTGGAGGATATCCATTGAATGTTGACAAGCAAAAACATTTTTCCCATTGATGTTTTTTGGGACATTTCTCTCTCTACTCAATCAAAGAGTAATAAATATTTCTAGAGTAAGTTGTTAGCTATATTCTAAAGTGTTGGGGTAAGGTGAACTGAATGATAAGAATGCTTCTATAGCACGTTGCCAACTAATTCATTGCTATTCAACCATCAATTTAGTTGTAGACGGGTAAAACATAATCCAAAAGCACCTAGATTATTAATGGACTACAATGTTGCCATGCATATTACTGAAGGAGATTCATATAACCACACATTACATATGTGACCAATTAAGAAATAAGATTAGAGAGTTGGACAAGTTTTTTTTTCACAAATATTTGGAATGTGTGTGTCATGTCATTGGTAATTGAGGTAAGATCACAAATGGAAATTGTTTGAAACATAACAAAAGTCCATAGGAAAGAGATATGTGACATTTGTGTTGTGTGAAGCTACATGTATCCACCTCTCCAAATCTATTAAGTATTGGAGAAACAACCCTACTCAAGCGGGCATTGATGTTTAGCATTTTAAACCAAGCCTTGAAGCCAAGAAGCCTATTCCATTTCATGTATGCATGTTTGGTCAACAAAGGAATGGTTACTTGTGTGTAGGTTGCACAATTAATGAGCTATATAATTAATGCTAATTAGATATTGTGAGAAACATATTTCATTTTAATTGAAGACTTACATATTTGGTGAAATGAATGAGCTATAAATCACTTATTTACGCATCATTTCATATAATACAAATTAATACAAACACACAACAAACAAAGAAAAAAATTGAGAAATAACTCTCAAAGTCATCATTTTTGCATTGACTATTATAAATTTATGGTACAAAATTGTGATAAAAGCGATGACTAAATTTCCAACTTCTAAAATATTAAAAATAAAATAAGACATTTTACACTAAATAGCATTTTACATAAAAAAAAGAAAAAGAAAAAATCAACTTACCTTAAAAAAAAAATACAAACACACAACAAACAAACAAAAAAATTGAGAAATAACTCTCAAAGTCATCATTTTTGCATTGACTATTATAAATTTATGGTACAAAATTGTGATAAAAGCGATGACTAAATTTCCAACTTCTAAAATATTAAAAATAAAATAAGACATTTTACACTAAAATAGCATTTTACATAAAATAAAAAATAAAAAATCAACTTACCTTAAAAAAAATGCTAATTTAAGAAAATAAGATTATAAATTCTCATCATCTCCATTATAAAATCATTCAAAGGCTTAAAAGTTTGAATGTAATATAATCTAGAAAAGTGGAGACTTTCCGAATACACTAGTTCTCCCACATTAAAGTCCACTTTCTTCTAGTTAATGTATTACTTCACGGGAAATGTTGTATGATCTATTTAGAAAAAATTATCATATGAAACTTTTTGACATAAAAAAAATAGCAAATTCTTAAAAAAAAACCTCATCTTCAATCCATAACCGAAATGTCATCTGTTTTTTTCCTTGCAAGAGTGACGAATCGAAAAGTAATACCAACACTAATACAAAGGGAATGATGGTAGAAGCTAGCTTGCAAGCATTCACAAAGGAGGTGCAAAACCACCTTTAAGAGTGGTAAAAGTTTCGAAGAACTCGAGTTTAATTCTTGGAATTCTGCAAATAATTTGTCATCCTAGTTTAATCTCCCCTCTAATTATCTAGAACTAAAAGAGTCTCCTTGTTTAAAAAGTAGGATCTTGTATTGTGGTGTAAAGTGCATATAAGGTAGTGTAACTAGTGTTTAAACAATTAGCCTCTCTTTGTAATTATGGGCATAAGAGGTTTATTGATTGGTCTAATCTAAAAGTGAGTATAATAAATCTAAAAGTGAGCCTAATAAAGAGGTTACATAGATTTGAGGTACCATGAATTTTTAGGGAGCAAATTATAAATTTTCCTAATCTTCAAGCCCTCAACATACATAAAGTAGAATTTAAATGGAAGAATTCTCCTTATAAAAGAAAGAATACCGCCCTCACATGAAGATATACTTCAAAATTGTCAAGATTGGATGTAATTTAATAAGAATTTATACTAGCTATTTAGTATATAGTCTACAAGTAAGTTTATAGGATCAAATATTTCAGGGAAAATATATTAACAAAGGATATATATCTTGTTTATGATTTGTTGATTTCATTACATACTCATGATTGTACTTTGATTTATTGGTTTAGCAGTAGTCCCCTCTTTTGTTAATATATAATAGCCATTGTTGTTTTTTGAAAAAACTCTTAATTGAGGATTTTATGCCTCCTAATTCCCATCTCATATATAAGCCTTTAATAGCCTTGAAGCATTGAGCTCAATTTCATTCAATTAATCATAATTTGATTACATTCGGATTAATTCTAGTCCAAACCCCTTCGAAGACATGTCAAAATATTTTTTCTAAAGTCCAAAATTGAGGTTTCTAAATTGTAAAATATGGTTCCAAAAGTGCCAATATCAAGTTCCATAACTACACTTTTCAATTTGATATTGTCAATTTTGGAATTGGGTTTTGCACTTTTTAAATTCCATATAATTGGCACTTTAGGGACTAGATTTTTCACATTTGAAAGATGATATTTACACTTTTGAAAACCAATATTGACAATTTAAGACTATGATATTAGCACTTATAGAACCTTATTTCACAATTTTGACATATTTGGAACTGAATTTCGAACTTTATAAACCATAGTTCTTCACTTAATTATGAATCACATATAATACATGTCATTCCTTTTTTTAAGATTTCTTATCACCTAAAAGTACTCATGATTCATGTCTTTGTAATTATATAGATTTCTTCGTTGTTCCATAGATTATTTTCCATAGAGTCATCCACAAGAATTGTGTTTCTACATAATTACACGTCTTTTTAGTTATAGAGATCTCTTCATCATCTCATATATTACTTTTCATGAAGTTTTCCACAATCACAATTTCCATTAAATACAATGTTTGAAAACATTTACCCAAACTATTTAAAATTGAGCACAACTCCATAGTTGAATTTCTCATTACTTTATTTTTCAAAAACCCTACTTGAATTCTAACACAAAAATATTTTACCATAATAAAAAATAAGAAATACAAATACCTATGCACCAATCGCTATTGAAAATTCATTAGTTAACACTTGTTTATAAGGAAATACCATAAAATTTTGAAGTGCTAATGAATTGATAAAATACAACATAATATAAAACCAAAATCTTAATAACCATATGAAACATTGTTAATATCTATAAACGCCAATTGATAGTCACTTTTTTAGATTTCACTTAGTTATAGTTTCTATATAGATATCAACTTTAAAAATGCAAGTGCGTGTTTTTGCATTCTAATTAAGAAAAATGAATAATTCAAGGACATCAATGTTTATCCACTTTGAAACTGAGAATCATAGGCTCACCAATGACACAATTTACCTGACAATCGAATCCTTCTCATTCTGAAATACTTTTGGATTATTATTTCAATGTTATAACGATCTTGGAGAAAAAAATGTTTCATTTTAATATTATTGTGATATATTTTTAAGACTATATAAAAATTCAAGGACATCATGAATACCCATCCACATAAAAACTCGAACAGTCATATCAATAAATAACACATCTCAAATGTTCATCAATCATCAGTTTTACTAGGCATCCAAACACTTTTCATTTTAAAACTGATTTGGATTTGTTGTTTTCAATGTACATATCATATTTATTCACTCTAATATGTTTGTAATAGATTTTAGGATGATATCTACATTAAAAACAACAAATCCAAATGAATTTGGGATGAGATCTTGCTTTTCTATGATTTTCTTCCCACGTAAAATCAAATCTAAAGGATTTTAAGATAATAGATATAAAATCCATCATCTTTAACTAGTATCCCTAAGAATAGATAAAATCCATAAAAAAATTCGCTTAGAGAGTGGACGAATGTTATAAAATCACAATCTTGAACTTTAAAATATTGTCCACTAAATTGGGGGATTAGAAAGTTCAAGAAAGTTCAAGAAAGTTCAAAGTGGTCAATTTATCCTCCAACCAAGCTTACAACCCTCCTTCCATATAAACCTCCATCAAACCATAATAAACTCTAAAGTATTCCCCAAATGGTTTGGTTTTTTCCTTGTAACCAACTACCAAATCAAAATTTTATATGAAAAACACCATCTTGATCTTTGAAATATTCTCTAATGTTGTCATCCATTATTAGTTGAATAAATGAATTCTCCTCCAAGGATAAATTTTATATCATTGTGACTTAACAAGTTGTTTGTCATCCCCTCATTTGCTTCCTTTTCATCACCACAACCTTATCGTTTAATCCTTTTTTGTCTCCCCTATATGCCTATATCTCTTACCATTTGGTCATACTTGTCAACCTTTTTCCATTCATAAAACAATTCTCCTTCAACAAGCAATAAGAGGTAATCATTGTTATATTTTGAATAAATTCTACATGTTTTAATGAATTTAAATTATTCTAGAATTAACTATGCTTGTGTTGAATACTTTATAGGCAAATATATTTTTCGGTACTCATTTCGAAACTAGCCATATTTTAAGTTAGAATATTCAAAAGAGCTGTAGGGGACCAAGCAAGCATTTCCAATAAAGAGACTCAAACTCCAACTATCCCAAGATGCAATTATGACAACTAAGCTCAACCCTAGTTCATGTGATGCGGTGTTATTTAGACCTAGGGGCATAATGGTTCAGTCGCATTTAAGCAAGGTGATGACATAACCCTAATGATCTTATCCTCATACGTTTTTCATTATGAGGATAAGACACACCATCCATATATTGATTGAGCTTTTAATTCATCAGTTGTCATACATGAACTAAATTGTAACACCTTGTTGGCTATTTTTTTGGGGATCCGAACATCTATATATATTTGTGTGTAATATATGACAAAGATATAAAGAAACATAGTACTATTATGTTGTTAAAATCACCAATCCTAGTAATACTTTGGTGTCACTATAATTTTGGAGCTTAAATGATACAAGTTTGATCTCCTAATGCCTGGTGTTTTCTTTTAATCTACTGTAATATAACTAGTAATTTGTCACAGTGGTCTAGGAACTGAAAACATAGTCTCACAAAGAATACAGACAAATATGCATAAAATTGGCAAAATGGTGTTGCAATGGAAGTAGCAGCTCTATATAATCAAATGAAAGAATGATGATACAATATAGTGATCATGCCAGATGCATGAATGCCAAGACAATTCAAATTCCCAAGGAGGTCATTCGAATTGAATGAGTGAATCTAGCTTAACTAAATGTAAGCCACAGTAAACACTCTAGTTAACCACTAATCAAAACCCTAATTGACTCAACTGAGTCCTAACTGAAGTCAGAGTGCAATAAATGACTAAGTCTAACTAAAATTAGCTCAGACACATGTCACTGCAAGCCAACCAACAAGTGGTAGTGCATCAATGAATCCAATGAACCCCGATGAGGTTAACTGAAGTGTAACTGACCATCAAAAGTGGTTGGAGGCCCCCCTGTTGACTCCGGTTCATTAAATATTAATTAAATAATCAATTTAACAAAAGGAGGTGCCTTCACTATTCTGTTTAACCGATTGTAACCATCAGTTATCAATTAAGTGCATTTATGACACTCAGATCACCCCCAGAGTGCTCCAGTTAGCCTCCCCAAATGAAGGAGAAGGCTTAGTTAGCCTCCTTGACTGAAGGTAGGTGTGGGTGTGCTCATTTTGATGTCATACAGTGCTCCTTTGATTTCAATTAAGTTAATAAAACTTAGGATAGCGATTTAACTAGGCCAAATTGACCAAAATGAGTGTGTATAGTGGTAAATGTCTCCAACACCCCCCCTTAAGCTATACTCGGGAGAAGTAGAAAACATAAAGTGCATAAGAATGCTAGGGCCCCAGAAACAAAGTCCATAGGTCACCTTGTACAATACTGAAACTCAAACAATGCTCAAAACAAACTAAGTGAGGAAAAGAGGGAAAACCCAGTGGGAAAAACCCCCCCTTAAGCTGAACACTAAAAGTAGTTGGATCACCCTGATGAACTCACCCCCAATAGTGAATGGAGGTAAGTGAAATTATTTTTTGAAAATATCTTGGTGAATATGTCTACCATCTGCTCATCAGTCGGGCAGTATTGCAGAATGATGGTCCTGTCATGCACTAGCTCCCTGATATATTGCATGTGTATCTCTACATGCTTGGTCCTCTGCCTGGTAACTGGATCTGTGGATCTCTTAATAGAACTTTGATTGTCACAAAAGAGGACAGTGGAAAAAGTACTACCAAGATCAAACTCTGAAAGAATTCCTTGCAACCAAACAGCTTCGATGCAAGCATTCACCGCTCCTCAGTACTCGGCCTCTGTTGAAGACAATGCTATGGCAGCCTGCTTTTTGCTAGACCAGAAAATGGGGCCACCACCAAACATGAAGACATATCTATATGTATACTTTCGATCAATAGAATCACCCTCCCAATCGGAATCTATGTATCCAACCAGCTCTAGCTCGGAGTCTACAACATAGTGAATGTCGTAGGTCCTGGTTCCCTGAATGTACTAGAGGATCCTCTTGGCTGCTTTCCAATGAATATAATGGGGCTTCTGCATGTATCTTGATATAGCATTCATAGCATAACAGATATTAGGACGATAATGAGTCAAGTACAACAAGCTACCAATCAGCTGTCGATAAATAGTGCTGTCCATGGGAGGTGTGTGTTTTCCTTCTTCAAGGCTGATCCCTGAAAGGAAAGGGAATGGAGAAGATCTACATTCAGCCATGTTAAACTTGACTAACAGGTCTGATATGTATTTGGACTGAGTGACCATTATCCCATCAGAATTTTTCTAATTTTTGAGCCCCAAAAATTGTTTTAAGAGCCCGAAATCGCTCATTTCAAATGCATTGTGGAGAGCAGTTTTGATGACTAAAATAGAAGCAACTGTGCTACCTGTGATTAGTAAGTCATCAACATATAAAACAATAATAATCAAATGACCATCAGACTACTATATATACACATTTGGATCTGATCTACACCTTTGGAAGTTTTGCGAGAGAAGGAAGGCATCCATCTTGGAATACCAATCTCTTGGGGCCTATTTTAACCCGTATAGTGACTTGTTTAGCTTGCAAACCAAAGATGGATCAGAAATGTAGACCTCAGGATGCTTCATGTTTATTTCCTTATGAATATCTCCATGCAAAAAGTCTGACTTAACATCCATATGATGCACTTCCCGGTGCTTAGATGCTGAAATATCCAAAACTAGGCGGATGGAGTCCATTTTTGCAACCGGTGCAAAAGTCTCATGGTAGTCCACACCTTGGACCTGGGAGAAACCTTTTGCCACCATCCTTGCCTTATATTTTCAGCTACTTCCATCAGTAGAAACCTTATTCTGAAACACCCACTTGCATTGAACCAATTTCCTTCCCGGAGGAAGAGAAACTAGCTCCCAAGTAGTGTTTTTTTCTGAAGAGAGTTCATCTCTTCATCCATGGCAACTTGCCATCTCGGATCCTTCCGAGCATGGTAGTAAGACTTAGGGTTTGAAATTATCATTGTAACACCCCGTTTTGACATTTCTACCTGAACTACTGTTATATGTGTATTTGTTTGATTATGAGACCTCGTCGGTTTGACGACACTGTGGACATATGGTTCTATTAATTTGCTGATGTATATATGTGTGTGTGTGATGA
>LPNX011049710.1:72657-192452 GCA_001517045.1 Pseudotsuga menziesii
ATATTTAACCATAGTATGTTGTATGAAGTCCTCACTAGGCTAGGGTTCAGTCACTAGGTTCTAGGTTTCATCATTATGTTATAGCTTTAGGTAGGAAATACCTCTATGAACTAGGGATCAATAGGATAGTTGTCTATACCACTTACCATTAGGAGAGTTTTATTTTCTTGCACTGATAGTGATTATAGCTCTCAAGATTACTAACCTTGGTTGATAACAAGATGACTAAGGTAAATTATTAAGACATATAATTAACCAAACATTGTTGTCTCCTCAGGAGAATATAAGAGGGAGATAATTTTGTATGTAAGAAATTTAACAAGTCATTGTGTGTTTGTATCATATGGATAATAGACGAGTGCTATAAAATCATCATCACATCAAAAAAATTAAAATGAAATAAATTGATATAAAATAATTCTCAACATAAACATAACTTATAACTTCAAAGAATACATAACCTTAATTATCTGCCGTATAGGAAGCATCTCCTTCTTTGCTCAACAGTCCCTCGGGCTATGCCTTCCCTTCCAATTCTCTTCAAGGCGTACATAGAATATTTGCCATCCCCTCTTGATATGTCTGTGAGGTTCCTCTCTTCACTAGGTTTATCAACCAATTTGGGGCCTCTTCCACTCCTAAGTCTTTCATACCAAAACAAGGATGCACATCACAACAATCCCACTAGGAAACACAGCAACACAAGCTTCGCTTTGCCGAAACACGTAGTAACACGCTGCTAAACTAAAAACGCTCTATGACTCTGGATGATGAATAATGCATGATCGTGAATGAACAATAGGATTCTTGAATGAGCCACCACAGGAATAATAAACAAAACGCTCAGCGTGACCCATGAAAACGACATACTGGGAATGCATTCTAGGGTTTACTTGCTTCAGAAGCAAGAACACAGTTTCCCAGACTGCAGACTTGCAGGTTTGCTCAGACACACAATCAGACTTCCATGCCTTTCTCTTCCCAAGGCATTAACTGCCTCAACCAACTTCTGGAAGAAATGAATGATTGAGGACAGAGGACAAAAAGTTAGTTGAGGGTTTGTGGGTTCCCCCATTGACATCTGGTCTCACCCTATTGTCTCGAGAGTTTGTCCAACTCCCCTCCCTATCCCTTGTGGAATCATGCCCCCATCTCTTTCATGGTGCAGTCCCATAGCTAGCTGTGGTATTTTATTAATTGCATTTTTACATGGTGTTCCAAAATATATATTGTGTCTGACTTAGCACCAAAACCATCGGTATCAATCCTGATCACCGATACATACAACACCTAATCAATGGCAGGGCCTTTCCCTTAAGCTCCTTCCCATGATTCGAATACAATATATACATCATGTACAATTCCAATATGATGGGGTCAAAACCAGGGTATTACATTCCCCTCCCCCTTACAATAGCACTGTCCTTAGTGCTTTTCAAAATTGAACAAAAATGCTATTGGGAATTATCCTCGGTGCTCTGCAAAATTGAACAAAAATGGATGTGCCAATCACATGGTATCCTCCAACTCCCACGTAGCCTCTTCAAGACCGTAGTGCTCCCACTACACCTTCACCTGTCCAATGGCTCGATTCCGAAGCACTGTGACCTTCCTGTCAAGGATGCGCAGTGGCTCGGTTTGGAACTCTCCCTCGGGTTCCACTTGAATCAGATCCCAATTTATCACATAATTAGGACCATGTACATATTTCTTAAACAAGGAAACACGAAAAACATTATGAGCTCTAGTGCTAGCAGACAATGCAAGTTTATATGCAACTGGCCATATTCTTTCAAGAACTTCAAACGGTCCACAGTATCTAGCTGACATCTTGGCACAACTTCCAAGATTCAAGGATCTCTTCATTTCCCTCACTCTAAGGTAAACATGATCCCCAACACTGAACTCTCTATGCACCCTATGCTTATCTGCATAGCTCTTATGTTTGTCATGGGCTACTTTCAGGTTATGCCTGATCTTTGCAACCTATTGCTCCATTCCTTGAGAAATTATGGACCAATCACAATCTTGTTCACTGTATTATCCCAAGTTATCGGTGTCCTACACCTTCTTCCATACAAAGCTTCATATGGACTCATCCCCAAGGAGCTTTGCTGCCCATTATTATAGGAAAACCTTACCAGGGGTATATAGTCTTCCCATTTTGTTGGTTTGTCCATCACATACATGTGAAGCATGTCTTCAAGCACCTGATTCACTCTCTGCCTAACCATCAATTTGAGGATGGTAGGCAGTGCTGAAGTTCAACTTGGTACCCAAATCTACAAATAGACCCTTCCAAAAATTGGAAGTGAACTTGGGATCTTTGTTAGAAACTATTTCCTTAAGCAATCCATGCAATCTGAAAATATCCTTCATGAATATTTTGCAATGGCATCATTCTTATACGTGGACTTAACCAGTATAAAATGTGTTGCCTTTGTTAACTTTTCCACCACAACCATGATGGAATCATGTTTCCTCCAAGTCATTGGAAATCCTGTGATAAAATACATGGAAATAAATTCCCATTTCCATTCTGGAACTGGCAAAGGTTGCAGTAACCCTGTTGGGATTTGATGCTCAACCTTCACCTGTTGACATTTCATGCACTTTGAAATATACTCAGCAATGTCCTTTTTCATTCCTGGCCAAAAATGTTGCTTTCTGGTTGTAGCAATTGTCTTCTGATATCCTGGGTAACCAAAATATGGAGCTTGATGGATCTTATCCATAACAATTATCCTCAAGTCTGCCACATTTGGAATATAAATTTTTTTCTTATAGGTAAGAAGTCCATCTTCTTCCAATTTATATCCCTCATACTTCTTTTCAACGATTTGTTGCTGCAACTTATCTTTTATCTGCACATACATTTCATTTTCAGCAGTATGATTAACAATATGTTGTCTCAAATCTGATTGGCAAGTACTAAGAGATGCCACATGCATTTCATGCACCTTCCTGCTGAGTGCATCAACCACTTTATTTTCTTTTGCTTGATGTGTTTGATTTCAAAATCAAACTCACACAAAAACTCCATCCATCTAGCTTGCCTGCATTTAGAGTAGGTTGATCAAACAAATAACTCATACCACAATGGTTTGCCCTTAGCTCAAATTTCCTACCCATTAAGTAATGCCTCCACATCTTGAGAGCATGTACTATGGCTGCAAGTTCTAAATCATGAGCAGCATAATTCTTCTCATGATCCTTCAACTTTCTGGACTCATAACATACCACGTGGTTGTCTTGCATAAGAACTCCACTAAGTCTTTGATTACATGCATTAGTACACACCACAAAATCTTTCTCTGGGTCTACAATCTTCAAAACTGATGCACTTGTAAGAAGATTCTTCAACTACTGGAAGCTCTCCTCACATCTTGGGGTCCAGTCAAACTTTATCCACTTCTTTTGCAAAGAAGTGATTGAATGTGCAACCTTGGATAATCCTTTAATGGATCTCCTGTAGTATCCTGCAAGTCCCATAAAAGACCTTACATCTGTCACATTTCTTAGAGTTGGAAAATTCATAATGGCTTCAATCTTTTCAGGGTCCACAGATATGCCCTCATCTAAGATAATGTGACCCAAATAATGAATTCTATCTTTATAGAATTCACATTTGCTCAACTTTGCATACAACTTATGCTCCCTTAGCAAGTTCAATGTCAATCTTAGATGTTATTCATGCTCTTCCTCATTCTTAGAATAAATGAGAATGTCCTCAAGGAAGACAAGAACAAACTTGTCCAAATACTTGTTGAAGACACTATTCATGAGACACATAAATATAGTTGGTGCATTTGTGAGACCAAATGGTACCGCCAAAAAATCATAGTGTCCATACCTTGTTTTGAAGGATGTCTTATGAATATCTTCATCCTTGATTCTTACCTGATGGTAACCAGACTTCAAGTCAATATTGGAAAATACCTTTGCTCCTCTCATTTGATAAAAAAGATCATTGATTCGAGGTAAAGAATATTTATTCTTCACAGTGACTTTGTTCGGCTGTCTGTAATCAATACACAACCCGATTGTACCATCTTTCTTTTTCACAAACAAAACCGGTTCTCCCCAAGGGGACACACTTGGCCTGATATATTTCTTTTCCAACAACTCTTGTAACTACATCTTCAGATGTAGAAATTCTAGTGTGCTCATCCTGTAGGGTGTCTTAGACACTGGTGTTGATCCTGGCACAAGGTCAATTGTAAAAGCAATGTCTCTTTTTGGAGGGAGTCCTAAAATTTCGTCAAGGAAAACATCCATGAATTCTTGCAATACATGAAATTCCTCCAACCTAGGAGTTTCATTCTCTGTTGCCTCCAAAACATGGGTTGCATGCAACTAGAAGCCTTTCCTACAAAAATTCTTTAGCTACATTGTTGAAATATGCTTAACAGAAATCACCTTTGGAATCTCTCTTACAACCCTTGGGTTTCCTTCTTCATCCATCCATTCAAAAGTATTATTATAACAATCAAGCTTTACGCTGTGAGCTTCTAACCAATCCATTCCAATGATAATATCATAGGAAACAAGTGGTGGAACATTCAAGTATACACAAGTGACTAACCCATCCATGACTAATGGAAACTTCTCTACCACTTCACTAACCTTTATCTTGGTTCCAGTGGCTAGTTGAACTAACCATGATTTGGTATGCTTTAACTTCTTAAAAGTACAAATCTCAACAACTCTAGGAGTAATATAACTATGAGTAGATCCAGGGTCAATCAAAACAGAAACAAATTGCTCAGCAATCTTACCTACAACTTCAACCACATTTGACTGATGATCTTCCTGATGGTCCTCTAGCACTACATAAATTCTAGGGACATTCCTTGCTACTTGACCCGCCGTTTCAACTTCTTGAACATTGTGAGCTTGACTCACATTCCCATTCTGATGCGGACAGTTCATGCGTAGATGGGGTCCTCCACATCCCCAACATTGGAGTGGTTCTCTGATCTCTTTTGGATCTCTTGGCCAGTCTACCATCACTCTAGATGGCTGAGTCACGACTTGTGATGGTTGCCTTTGTTGATTCTGTAAGTGAGAAGGTTTGAAACCTTTCTTCCTTTCGTCAAACTTCTCATTCCTCTTGTCCTTCCACTCCTTATGGCAGTCACGTTTACCTTTAATCTGATCTTAGCAATACTTAGCCTTCCTGATATACTCTTCTATATTTATAGGTTCATCAAACTCAATTATGTCTTTGTAAGACTGAGGTAGCCCACTCAAAAAAATTTGAATTTTCACTTTATCATCTCTGATGTACCTGACATACCTCAACAGCTCCAAGAATTTATTTGCATACTCTTCCATGGTCATCTGCCCCAATCTTAGCTCAGGAAACTCTCTAATCTTGTCATCATAATACTTATCAGAGAGGTACTTCTGCCTGAAATACTTCTGGAACTGCTTCCACACAATCTTCCTTTCATTGATATCCTTCACCTTCCTAAAGTGCTCCCACCATATGGATTCTCTTCCAATCAAGTTGAATATGGATACCCTAGCCTTCATATTTCTAGAGTAGTCATGGACTTTGAAATATTTTCTCATCCCAAGAAACCAAGCTTTAGCTTCTCAATCATTCTTTACCTCACCATCAAAGGTAGGAGGCTTATCCTTCTTGAATTCATCACACGAACTGTTCTGGTAGCGACTCTTTCTCTTATTCTTGTGAGAAGAAGAGTTGGAATCCCAATGGATCCCTCAGAGTCAGATGATCCACTAGGAGACCTTTTCCTTCTTATGGCACCGCTCCTACTTCCCTCTGAATTTATTGTCCGATGCTCACAATTCATCCACATTTGAATTTCTGTCAAACTCTACAACATGGTTGCATTTAGTTGACTCTTCTCTTCATGAGCTTTAATCATTCTCTCATTATCTTCTTTGTATCTTTGCATCTCCACCCTTAGGCTTCTCATGGGGGCTCCAAAATCTGGGGGAGTATCTTGAAATATTCTCCCATTAGACTCTGTATAAGCATTTCCAACTCGGATTGTTTTCCCCATAGCATCTGCCTCATGCTCATAGGGATCATGTGCATCATTCATATCGTAGGTTCTCATGGCTGAGCTCAAAACCAACTTTTCCAAACTGCACTATGACTCTGCAAAAATGTGTTGATAAACATATTTGTTAGTTGTATAACAATTTCATAAATTCAACACACTGGTTAGCTGCAATGTTTCAACCAATAGCTCTGAAAGCTATTCTCTTGGCCCATCCATGCCCAATGTTGTAACCATTAGCTCTGATACCACAATGTAACGTACCCATACCCTGATTATCATGTGGAATTAAAAAATTTATTAAAGAACCCTGGTTCTTCTTTTGAAACACGGGCCGTGGTCGTGAAAACACTCTTCAAGACTCATGCTTAAGCATAGAACCCATTGTAACAGTTGTTTCGCCCTTGACAGATCCCTTCTGCGACTGAAAACACCATTTCCTCACTGAACCTTTCATTTTCGACCTCCGCCTTTCGCATTCCCCTTTCTTCCTTATGTTGCTCAAATCGAGAATCAGAAACATAGCGTGCGACGAAATCATTCAAACCATGTTCCGCCTTCTGCCTTCCTCCTTTCTGCCTTCCGCCTTCGGGACTCGAAAATAGGAACATAACAAATGACAGAATCCTTTATCCATGTTTTCGCCTTCGGTGTTCCTCCCTTCCAACCTCAGAACTCGGGAATAGGAAACTGAATGTGCAATGGAAACATTCAATCGTTGTTGTGCCTTCTGCACTTCCGCTTTCTACCCTTTTGACCTCGAGAATTGGGAATCGAAAACTCAATGTGCGATGGAAACATTTAATCGCTCTTCCACCTTCTTCCTTCTGCACTTCTACTTTCTGACCTGCCAACCTTGGAACTTAGGAATCGGAAACTCAATGTGTGATGAAAACATTTAATCACTCTTCCGCCTTCCGCACTTTCGCTTTCTGCCTTTCGACCTTGGAATGCGGAAAACCGTGAAACGACTACCTTTCCCATCAATTCCCTGCTTTCCGACTTCCAACCTTCCTCTTTCCGACTTTCAACCTCAGAATGCGGAAATCCAACTTCTGGCCTTAAGCTTTTTTTGTTCCGTCGATTTCTACCTTCCTACTTCTGCCTTTTCGCTGTGGCTCAGGATGCGTAAATCCAATTTTTTTTTTTAACTTTTGGTTATTTCTCCATTCCCGCCTTCCGCAGGAGGATCCCAGCAATAAAAAATCCCACATTTTTCCCCATTTCCACGTTTCTTTTTTAGTTTCCTCCTTCCGCAGGTGGATTTCAAGAGGCGGAAACGCTAAGTCAGATGCATTATGACTCTGCAACAGGATTCTAGCCTACAAGAACTTAGGCAAAATGCATTGAAACATATAAGGAATAAACAAATTCAAATGCAGGGACATTCATTCGATAGTAACCTCTACTCTAACTCATTCATAAGCATTCAACATAATCATTTCATTCATAAGCAAATAGATTGTAGAAATAACACAACAGAGAATACTTATATTGAATGATGAAGTTGTCCTGCAACTAGCTATGTTATTGCAACGTTCCACCCAACCATAGGCCAGTGTGTTCATTAATCTCTCAACACCACTGCCACCCCCAAGCTGGGTGTGATTCCCACAAGGAACTAGGGAAAAACAGGCTCACACATAGCCAACACACATCACAACACAACCAAGATAACCCACATTTGGATTTCTCAGGCTGCTAAGGAAGTGATTCACACCTGGTCAAATGCACACCAAGACTCGGCCAAACCAAACAGCAGTTGAGTTTATCAAGATGCTAAGGCAGTGGGGAGTTAGAATTGCTAAGCTGGTGAGCTCAACCTTAGAGATATGGACACCTACACAAGATCTATCTAGCTTGGCATTCCAAAATACCTACACACCCAACACAAGGAAGCATCCCCTTCTCTGCTCAACAGTCCATCAGGTTATGCCTTCCCTTCTAGTGCTCTTCAAGCTTGATCTGTCTATGAGGTTCCTCTCTTCACTATGTTGATTAGCCAATTCTGGGCCTCTTCCACTCCTAAGTATTTCAGACCAAAACAGGGATGCACATCACATAAATCCCACTAGGAAACACAGCAACACAGGCTTCGCTTTGCCGAAACGCATAGCAACGCACTGCTAAACCAAAAACGCTCTGTGACTCTGGATGATGAATAATGCATGATAGTAAATGAACAATAGGATTCTTGAATGAACCACTAACGAGAATAATAACCAAAACGCTCGATGCGACCCATGAAAACAATGGACTAGGCATGGATTCCAAGGTTTACTTGCTTCAAAAGAAAGAACATACTTTCCCAGACTATAGACTTGTAGGTTTGCCTACATACACAATCATACTGCCATGCCTTGCGCTTCCCAAGGAATTAACTGCCTCAGCCAACTTCTAAAAGAAATGAATGATTGAGGACAGATGAAAAAAAGTAGATGAGGGTTCATGGGTTCTCCCATTGACATCTGGTCTCACCCTATTGGCTCAGGAGTTTGACTAACTCCCCTCCCTATACCTTGTGGAATCATGCCCCCATCTCTTTCACATTGCAGTCCCATAGCTAGTTGTGGTATTTTATTAATTGCATTTTTACATGGTGTTACAAAATTTATATTGTGCCTGACTTGGCACCAAAACCATCAGTATCAATCCTGATCACCGATACACACAACACCAAATCAATGGCAGGCCCTTGGCCTTGAGCTCCTTGACATGATTCAAATACAATATATACATCATGTACAATTCCAATACTATGGGGTTGAAACCGGGGTATTACATTCGTCGCCTACCATTTCCTATGGGGGAGCAAAATATTATGTATTATTTGTAGATGAATTTTCTAGAAAGGTTTGAGTCTATGTCCTAAAAAGAAAAGGTGATGTGTTTAATACATTTAAACAATTTAGAGTTAAGGTTGAAAAAAGAACTGGTAGGACAATCAAGTGTTTAAGGATGGATAATGGAGGTGACTTTACTTCTTTGGAGTTTGAAAAATATTGCAAAGATGACGGGATTGTCAAACACAAAACAAATGTTTACACTCCTTAGCAAAATGGCATTGCAGAGCACATGAACATGACTCTTTTAGAAAGAGAAAGGAGCATGCTCAGTAATGATAATTTGGGGCAAGAGTTGTGGGCAAAAGCAGTTTCTACTGCTCGTTATCTAATAAATCGATCACCTTCGATGGAAATAGATTGTAAAATTCCAAAAGAGGTATGGACTGGTCACTCTTGTGATTATTCGAATTTGAAAATCTTTGGTTGTGAAGCTTATGCACTTACTCCTAAAAATCATCGTTCTAAGTTAGACCCTAGATAAAAGAAGTGCATCTTTGTTGGTTATGATGATGTAATGAAAGGATATAGGTTGTGGGATCCTACTAGCCACAAAATTGTCATTAGAAGAGA
The DNA here is from genome assembly GCA_001517045.1 of Pseudotsuga menziesii. Taxonomy (NCBI): domain Eukaryota; kingdom Viridiplantae; phylum Streptophyta; class Pinopsida; order Pinales; family Pinaceae; genus Pseudotsuga; species Pseudotsuga menziesii. The sequence goes on from LPNX011049710.1 coordinate 82,109, forward strand.
TGTATTTTTTTATGAATCTTCTCTAATTAAATCCAAGAGTGTAAGAGTTGATGTGGAACATGAACAGGTAATATCAAAACAACTAATTCAGTTGGAGAACCAATTTCTAATGACTCAAAGAAAGAATAAGAAGTTTATGGTGAGAGAGAAGTCATAGAAGATGAAGAAATACAAGAAGTTGTGGAAACCCCACAACCTACACCAAGAATATCATTAAGGGAGAGAAATCCTCCTAAGAGGTATACTGATTTTCTTTTGTCTGTTTTATTTATTGATGATGGAGAACCTTCTTGTTTTCAGGAAGCCATTGATTGTATTGACAATGCTAAGTGGAAGGTGGCAATTAAAGAATAAATGGATTCTCTAGAGAAAAACAAGACATGGGTATTGGTTAATCCCCCCAAAGTTAGAAAAACGGTTAGGTGTAAATGGGTCTTCAAATTGAAGAAAGGAGTTGATGGTAAGGTTGAAAGATACAAAGCCATATCGGTCGCAAAAGGGTACTCTTAAATGGAAGGTATAGACTATCATGAGATTTTTTCACTAGTCGTTAAGCTTGTATCTATTTGTATTGTGTTAGAATTACTTGCATTACTTGATTTGGAGTTACAGTAACTAGATGTTAAAACAAATTTCTTACATGGATATTTAGATGAGGAGATTTATATGGAACAACTAGAAGGTTTTGTACAATATCAGAAAAGGTAGATTAGTTTTTAAGCTCAAGAAATCATTGTATGGCCTGAAACAGTCGCCCAGGAAATGGTACAAGAAGTTTGATTCTTTCATGGTGAGCCAAGGTTATACTAGAAGAGAGTATGATCATTGTTTATACTTCAAAAAGTTGAATGATATATTCATTATCTTAGTATTGTATATTGATAATATGCTTATTGTGAGAAAAAGCATGGACGAGATTAACAGGTTGAAGGATCAAATGGCTAGGACTTTTGATATGAAGCATCTTGGAGCTAGAAAACAAATCTTGGGTATTGAGATACACAGAGACAGAAAAAATGGTAAGTTAAGTTTTTTCAGGAAAAGTATATTGAGAAAATACTTGAAAGATTCGAAATGAATAAGGCGAAGCCTGTGAATGTTCCTTTGGCTTCCCATTTTAAAATTTCTTCAATTTTATGTCCTAGTAGTGTTGAAGAAAAGGATTATATGTCTCGTTTACCATATTCCAATACAGTAGGATGTTTGATGTATGTAATGGTGTGTACTAGACCTGATATTTCACATGCAGTAGGTGTTGTTAGTAAATACATGGAAAATCCAGAAAAAGAACATTGGAATGCAGTGAAATGGGTGCTTCGTTACTTAAGAGGCACAAGTGACTATTGTATCATCTTTAATAGTAACAATGATTATGTGTGCAGTTTTCTTGATTCAGATTTTGCAGGTGATTTGGACAAGAGAAGGTCTACTTCAGGTTATGTCTTTACTCATGCATGTGGAGCTATAAGCTGGATGTCAAAGATTCAAGACATAGTTTCTTTATTCACTACAGAGGTTGAATACATTTCTACCTCACATGCTTGCAAAGAGGCAATTTGGCTGAGAGGCCTGCTGAGATAAATTGGAAGGTTGCAGAACAATGTGCCTGTCTTTTGTGACAGACAAAGTGCTATTCATTTGGATACAAATCATGTTTATCATAGTAAGACTAAACATATTGATGTAAAATATCGTTTTGTAAGAAAATACATTAGTGAAGGTGGAGTAGATATGAAAAAGGTCCATACTAAAGAAATTTGTGCAGATATGTTCACAAAACCAGTGTTGTTAGAGAAGTTACGTTGGTGTGTAGCTTCTCTTGGTTTGAAGAAAAGGTGATAAATAGTCTTAGTAAAAGTATTAGTAAGGTGGAGATTGTTAAATGACAACTAAAATAATGTGTTTGTGGGAGGTTTCATATTATGGATGTTTACGAGAAGTTTCTCATAACGAGCATAACCGACAATGGTTTACTCATGTAACTAATTTCATGAAGTGTAGAGTGCATGGTTGGGATACGCAAAGTAGAGAGTTGTCTATGAGGTTGAGACCATCTTGTAATCTCTCCTTCTTCATTAATGAGCTTCAATACTTTTCCTGCATCGATGTTTCCCCTTTGAGGTTTTACCACATGAAATGTTGTTGTTAATTGTGTGGATTGATTTAATTTGTCTCTAAAATCTTAACACTACTTGGAAAGAGATGCGAGACAGTGGTATCGATCTCTTCCCATATCTAAATTTATCTATTAAAAGATTTTGATGTTGTCTTTCATTCTTATTGCAAGAGAATTTATCCTTTTGGAGGATTGTTGTGAGCAAATCAAGTTTAAAAAATCTCTTAGCAATAATGATCAGGATAGCTTTAGTGTTGAAATTCATAAATATATATTTTAAGAGAATGAGGCTGAGGAGGTATTTGATAGATTTCAAAAATTTTCTTATAATCCGAGTTGTCATCATCATAAGGGATTCGTTGTTGAAAATCTTGTGAATTTCAACCTTATATTGAAAAACAATAAAAAAAATGTTGTTTTAAATCATTTTGAAGACCATTATTGCAATGAAATTCATGCTGGTAATGAAGAGATTGTTGTAGAATCATTTGATTCTCATAACTTTCAAGAATCTTTAGTTGTCTTTATGATGGTATGTTGTCAGAAAAGGATTTTCAGGATGTTAATATTGGTGGGATGCATGAAGAAACTGTCCAGCATAAACAAGAGTTCATCCAGCATGATGTTTCTCCTTTTAGGATTAATGAAATTATGTTGCAGCCTTCTGATTCTTATGATCATCTTCATATATTGGAGTATGCTAAGGAATTTTCTGCCAAAGAAAATCATCATCAATTGCAATAGTTTTATGCTACCCCTGTTTGTTATAAAGCATATGATGTGCATGAGTTGTTTCAAGGAGATTAAGAGGATAAGGGTCTTATAAACGAAGCAAGAATTGTGATGCAGCCTTCTGATTCGCATGATAATTTTCATATATTGGATGTTGCTAAGGAATTTTCTGCCCAAGAAAATCATCATCAATTGCAAACGTTTTATGCTACCCCTGTTTGTTATAAAGCATATGATGTGCATGAGTTGTTTCAAGGAGATTAAGAGGATCAGGGTCTTAAAAATACAGCAAGAATTACAAAGGAGCAGCTGGTCTTGTAGATCAGTTGGACTCTGTATCATGTTATTCAAGGACAAGTGGCCATCTATAAGTAGACAGTTTTTTCAAAAGATTCCAAGATTGCAGTATTCGGAATAAAATCAAATTGCAATAGTAAGTGCAGGCTTCCCATGGAATTCTTGATGCAATTGTCCTGTTCTTTTTACACCTTTTCACAAAGTTGCAAACAAGAAAATCTCTTCAACAAGCAAACACTTACTTGGCTGCATTGGAAGTTTTCGTATGCATGATTAAGATTGGATTTAACTTATTAGAATAGGAATTGTACATAAATAAGCTCGATCCTCAAGCATTTGTTCTCAGTATGTTGGTGTGCAATAAATAGTAAAAATGAAGACTCCATTCCAACGGAGCACTGGTGCATATTGAAGTTGTTTTCTTTTTCAAAGCATGATGGTATTTATGGGTTCCAGATTTCATAGGGTTTGTAAGAAGGTAAATGATCTGCACATTCTTATTTCCTCACAAGGAGAGCATTATCCCAACCAGATCCAGATGTTGGTACCAAAATCTAACTTATCAAAAAAAAATTGCTCGTTGTCAATCTTACATCAAACTTTTCCAATCCTCTGTCTTCTTAATACCATTAGCCCAGTAAAGTGCTCGGTTTCCAGCAGCGAAATTGGTGGATTTTCAAAAGTGTTCGTTGCAGGAACTTGCCTTCCAATAAACTAAGGTATTCATTACTACTTCCTTGCCTTGTGTGAATTTACCAAAGTGATTTTTTCAAATACCTTTAGCCCCTAGCCAATTTTACGCTCACTTCACCAACTCATGATCCTATGTGTCAAAGATTTCCATTCGTCTAGTCATGTCAAAATTTTAAAGCTAGCTTGTCCTACAATACGTTCTTGTCATCTTACTAGTCAAGATATACTATGTGGTCTCTTTGTTTGTATTTGAATTGTCATTGCTCTTTTCAGTTTTATTTTAAAACAAGATCATTAAAAAATTGTTCTTATAAAATCATTTTTTATATTTTATTTTATTTTAATAATTATTTTTTTTATGAGTTATTGCAGGCTTAAGCCAAATCCATGTCCAAGTCCCACAACCAAATATTTTCAATCCAAACACACTGTCATCTTACTAGTCAAGATATACTATGTGGTCTCTTTGTTTGTATTTGAATTGTCATTGCTCTTTTCAGTTTTATTTTAAAACAAGATCATTAAAAAATTGTTCTTATAAAATCATTTTTTATATTTTATTTTATTTTAATAATAATTTTTTTTATGAGTTATTGCAGGCTTTTTAAGCCAAATCCATGTCCAAGTCCCACAACCAAATATTTTCAATCCAAACACACGTGCTATAAGTTTCCACAAGAGTATTCAATGTTTTTTTGTAAGTAAGTATATATGAGGGATTTGAACTAGTGACCTTCCATTTACAACTTCTCATCTCAATTACTCATTACCAATGTCTCTAACCCCCATGGGCATTTTTTAGTACCCAATGTTAATGTGGCAAGTTCTCATGCGTTTCTTTTAAGCAGACAGTGGTTTCCGAAGCTTCCTCTGAGTAGCACAAAATTAACAAACTATCAATTTAATATCATTTAAAAAAAACATTTTTTCTATCAAATGTTCGATATACCTCCTGTTGAGGAAGAAAGAGGATTTCAAAAAGTTTATGGTAATGAAAATCCTTTATGAAATAGGGGACAATTTCTTCTTTTTTCATGTGATCATGAAAATTTGGCATCGTGGTTGGATCTCTTATAGATCCCTCTATTATGACCATCGTTTCTATAATCTTTGGTTGGGCCACACCAAAACTTTTATCTTGGAAATGGAGTCGACCTTGTCCCGACGTTGATATTTCATTAGAAGTAACCAAGCCTTAAGAGAAGATTGAGAATTCGTATAAGAATGCTCATAGCTATTCGACATGGTTTTTCAGACATGGTACTCGAGAGAATTCATCCAGGAAGAGCATTGTCACATTAGAGCAATCATTTATGGATGGTATCTGTAACCATATTTTTAGTGCTCGGTCGTACTTGAAACCTATGTCAAATTCATGGATTTCATGTAAAAATTGGTCACTAATAAAATTAACAAACTCTGTAGAAGGAGAGAAAATTTATCCTAGTGGTGGGTGCTATTTGAACCAATGTTGCACGACTCGGACTCGGCAAAGACTCGGCTGGCATGTGACTCGTCGACTCGGGAAAGACTCGAAAAGAACTCGAGACAAACTCGGCAAGACCTGACAAATAGGAAAAAACTTAAAATATAGTAAATTTTGGTAAATTATAATTCATCTATATATTATCCTTCAATTATATTTTAATTTTTATAATGCATCCTCATATATATATATATATAATCCTTCAATTATATTTTAATTTTTATAATGCATTCTTATTATATACTTTACTTTTACTCAAATATATATGCATTATATACAATCTTTAGGATTATATATATAATCCTAAAGATTGTATATAATGCATATAGATTTGAGTAAAAGTAAAGTATATAATATATTATAACATATATAGATTTTAACCTATATTATATAATGTTTTATAACCTCGAGGTATTTATCCTTTAACTAAAAAGACAAAACGGAGGGCAACAAAGACAAGAAGCCGCATAGTGGCCATCGACAAGAAGCCCCGTGACTACCAGAATGCAAATGAGTCATTTGAAATGACAATGCCGATAAGATGACACCCGTAAGGAAACCGACGCTCGTAACTTGAAACCGTTGACAGGTCACCCGGTGGGAAACTGTGTCACTGCGATTGGATAAAGCCACCACTCATCATGTCTCTTCAGCGACGAAACTGTGTGACTGCGAGTATGTGCCGAGTCACGGGCGAGTTCGATCGAGTAAGTGTCCAGTTTGGGCGAGTCTCCCAAGTTCTACGATTATTGCTGAGTTGGCGAGTTTGCCGACGAGTATGGGCCGGTTACTCGTTTTCGGGTTTGACTCGGGCAGAATCGCGAGTCTTGGCCGAGTCATGCTTCACTGATTTGAACATTATTATTGGTGCCAAATATATAAATAGGGTTTTCTTTTCAAAACAAAGATTGAGATATCATCCTTAGTGTGGAAGATGGAACTAAGTTGGCACATTAATATTAACATTCAAGGAAACAATTTGAATGTGAGGTTCAAATTTGATCCAGATTCTCAAGGAAAAAGATCAGTGTGCAAATCCTCTTTTTCATCAAGTTCTGTTCAAAGATATTTTCGGCGAACTGGATCAAATATTTCTAAAACTCAAAGCAATTCAATCATCCCAAATTTCAAGCAAAGGTCAAAGGATCAAAACCCATATTTTAAGGCAAAATCAAATTAATATCAAACAATTCTAAATTCCCATATTTGAAGGTGGCAAAGCACATGTCAAATTGATAGTTTTGGTCAAATAAATTGAGTCGTTCCAATCACATCAAGGCATCAAGGTATAGAGTCAATTGGAAAATAGAATACTTGGCAGCATTTCTAGCACATCATGTTAAATGACAACTAAACTAATGTGTTTATGGGAGGTTTTTCATTACAGGTGTTTACGGGAAGTTTCTCATAACGAGCATAACCGTCAAAGGTTTACTCATGTAACTTTTTTTCATGAAGTATATAGTGCATGGTTGGGAATATGTAATTTAATGAGTTGTCTAATAGGTTGAGGCTCGTCATGTGATCTCTTTTTATTCATTAATGAGCTTCAATACTTTTCCTGCGTGGATGTTTCTCCTCTAGGATTTTACCACATGAAATACTGGTGTTTTAATGGAGTTGATATATGTGTGGTTGATGTAATTTGACTCTGAAATATTTAACAAGTGGTATCAAAGCCTGTGTGAAGAGAGACGTTTGGATTTCAGAAGAAGACATGAAGAATATGATAGTAGTGAATACTTCACTGCTGCTGGAAGGTCGTGAGAAAGATCGCTGGAGAAAAGAGTTTTTATGTCTGTCCTGGAGAAGCCTGTACGTGTAGGCACAAATATGGAGAAAGTTGTGTTCTGCGTGGAGCCCCTGGATGAAAGAGAGGTGAGGGCGTTGTTCCGCTTCCTGCACGGCTGGAGGAGAGAAATTTGTTGCTGGAGTCGCTCAAAGATCACGAAGGAGAGGGAACCCGCTACTGAAGAAATTCATCGATGAGGAGTTGCTGCCGTTGAATGAATCTCTGCCTACCGATGCCCACTAAGAATAAGGGTCATTGATTGCTAAAAAAGCGTGGATTGCTCACTTGCTATTGCTAGAGGAGAACGTCGGTGGAGAAATTTTTCATTGTCAGGATACTGAATATGAAGAGGACGGAAGAGGTCCACATATGGAGGATCCTGGAAGAGGTGTCGTCACCGTCGTGGAGGTATTTTTTCATGGAGCCGCAAAAAGGAACATTGCAAACGCTCAGATTTGACAGTGAAGAAGTGAGTTTCTTGGGTATAAAAAAAAATTGTGTTATTTTTTATTGGAAGTTTGGAAATATATATATATATATATATATAATTTCAAGCCATTCAATCCAAGACTATAGTTGGGAGAATATAGTGTTGTTTATTTTGGCTAATATATATATATATATAGATATAAACATTATTTTTTCAACAATGTCTACCACAAAGTTTGAAATTGAAAATTTAATCATAAAAACAATTTTGAACTATGGAAATTAAAGATGCAGGATTTGTTAGTTCAGCAAGGGTTATAGAGAGCCTTAGACAACAACAAAAAAAAGACCTCTAACCATGATAGATGATGAATGGGAGGATTTAGATGCCAAAGCGCTAAGCACAGTTCGATTATGTCTTGTGGATGATGTGTTTTTCAACATTGTTGGAGAAACATCAGCAGCAAGCCTATGGAACAAATTAGAAAGTATGTATATGACCAAATAAATGACAAGCAGAATTTGCTTGAAACGACAATTGTACGGTATGAGAATGAAAGAAGGTACAAAGATAGCAGATCATTTGAATGTTTTTAATACTCTTATTTTCCAATTGAGTAATATGGATATTAAAATTGATGATGAAGATAAAGCAATCAATCTCTTATGCACTTTACCTAAGCCTTAGGGTCAAGCAGTTTCTTCCATTAGCCTTAGTACAACCGATACTTTAGAATTTGACAATGTGATTGGAGCATTATTGTATGAAGAATTAAAGAAGAAAACCAGTCTTGAAACCTCTTCGCTAGAAGCTTTGGTTGTTAGAGGTCGATCCAAATAGAAAGGACAAAAGTCAAGAGGTACTTTCAAGTCTAAATCGAAGGGCATAAAGGGAAAATTAAAATTTTGGGACCATAACAAGACTAGTCATCTCAAGAAAGATTGTTGGAAGAGACAAGAATCCAAGAAGGATGACTCCAAATCAAAGGCAAATTCAGTTAAGTCTTCTGATTCATGTATGGTCGATGAGGTCTTGTCTATTTGTGATATTTCTGAATATAATGAGGAATGGCTATTAGATTTGGGTGCTTCACGCCATATCTGTCCTCATAAATATTGATTTGCTTCATATCAAACAATTAATGATAGAATAGTTCTTTTAGGAGACAACTGTTCATGTAAAAATGTTGGGGTTGGAAGTGTTAAAATTAAAATGTTTGATGGAGTAATAAGAACACTTACAGATGTTAGACATGTACCCGAGTTAAAGAAAATTTTAATTTCTTTGGGAGTATTGGATTATTGTGGTCGTAGGTTTACAGGTTTTTATGGAACTCTAAAAGTTTCCAAGGGTGCTTTAGTGGTCATGAAGGCACAAAGAACATGAAACCTTTACAAACAGGTTGGAAGAACTCAAGTTAATGGTACTACAATAATATTTGAAAAAGAGTCGAGATCCATTCAATTATGGCATCAGCGTATTGGTCATGTGAGTGAAAAGGGACTTCAGGTATTAATGAATCGTAAATTGCTTCCAAATTTGAAAACTATGAATTTGATGTTTTGTAAACATTGTATATTCGGAAAGCAATGTAGAAAAAAATTTAAAGCAGGTAGTCATGTTAGTAAAGGTGTTCTTGACTACATTCATTCTAGAAAGGTTTGGGTCTATGTCTTAAAAAGAAAAATTGTTGTGTTTAATACATTTAAACAATTTAGAGTTATGGTGGAAAAAAGAACTGGAAGGGAAATCAAGTGTTTAAGGATGGATAATGGAGGTGAATTTACTTCTTTAGAGTTTGAAAAATATTGAAAAGATGAAGGGATAGTAAGACACAAAAAAAATGTATACACTCATCAAAAAAATGGCGTTGCAGAGCACATGAACATGACTCTTCTAGAAAGATCAAGGAGCATGCTTAGTAATGCTAATTTGAAGCAAGAGTTGTGGGCAAAAGCAGTTTCTACTGCTTGTTATCTAATAAATCGATCACCATCAATGGCAATTAATTGTAAAATTCCAGAAGAGGTATGGACTGGTCATCCCTATGATTATTTGAATTTGAAAATATTTGGTTGTGAAACTTATGCACTTACTCCTAAAAATCAGCATTCTGAGTTAGACCCTAGATCAAAGAAATGCATTTTTTGTTGGATATGATGATGTAACGAAAGGATATAGATTGTGGAATCCTGTTGCCCACAAAATTTTCATTAGTAGAGATGTAATTTTTTATAAATCTTATCTGATTAAATCGAAACTGTAAGAGTTGATGTGGAACAAGAAAAGGTAATACCAAAACAACTAATTCAGTTGGAGAACCAATCTTCTCATGACTAAAAAAAAAAAAAAAAGTTTCTGATGAGAGAAAAGTCATAGAAGATGAAGAAATTCAAGAAATTGTGGAAGCCCTACAGCCTACACCAAGAAGATCATTAAGGGAGAGAAATCCTCCTAAGAGGTATACTGATTTTGTTTCGTCTGTTTTATTTACTAATGATGGAGAACCTTCTTGTTTCCAGGAATCCATTGATTGTGTTGATAATGTTAAGTGGAAGGTGAAAATGAAAGAAGAATTGGATTCTCTAGAGAAAAACAAGACATGGGAATTGGTTGAACTCCCCAAAGATAGAAACATTGTTGGATGTAAGTGGGTCTTCAAATTGAAGAAAGGAGTTGATGGTAAGGTTGAAAGATACAAAGACAGATTGGTCGCAAAAGGGTACTCTCATATGGAAGGTATAGACTATCATGAGATTTTTTCACCAGTTGTCAAGCTTGTATCTATTCGTATTGTGTTAGCATTAGTTGCATTACTTGATTTGGAGTTAGATCAACTATATGTTAAAACAAATTTATTACATGGATATTTAGATGAGGAGATTTATATGGAACAACCAGAAGGTTTTGTACAGCATCATTAAGGTAGATTAGTTTGCAAGCTCAAGAAATCATTGTATGGTCTGAAACAGTCGCCCGGGAAATGGTACAAGAAGTTGATTATTTCATGGTGAGCCAAGGTTATACTAGAAGTGAGAATGATCATTGTTTGTACTTTAAAAAGTTGAATAATATATTCATTATCTTAGTATTGTATGTTGATGATATGCTTATTGTGAGCAAAAGCATGGATGAGATTAACAGGTTGAAGGCTCAGATGGAAAGAACTTTTGATATGAAGAATCTTGGAGCTGGAAAACAAATATTGGGTATTGAGATACACAGAGACGGAAGAAATGGTAAGCTTAGTTTTTCATAGGAGAAGTATGTTGAGAAAATACTTGAAATATTCGAAATGAATAAGGAAAAACCTATGAATGTTCATTTGGCTTCCCATTTTAAACTTTTGTTCAGGTTTATGTCCTATTAGTGTTGAAGAAAAGGATTATATGTATCATGTACCATATTCCAATACAGCAGGATGTTTAATGTATGAAATGGTGTGTACTAGAACTGATATTTCACATGCAGTAGGTGTTGTTAGTAATTACATGGTAAATCTGGGAAAAGAACATTGGAATGCAGTGAAATGGCTGCTTTGCTACCTAAGAGGCACAAGTGACTATTGTATCACCTTTAATAATAACAATGATTATCCATGTGGTTTTGTTTATTCGGATTTTGCAGGTGATTTGGACAAGAGAAGGTCTAGTTCAGGTTATGTCTTTAGTCTTGCAGGTGGAGCTATAAGTTGGATGTCAATGCTTCAGGAATCAGTTTCTTTATCCACTACAAAGGCTGAATACATTGTTGTCTCACATGCTTGCAAATATGCAATTTGGATGAGAGGTATGCTTAGAGAAATTGGAAGGTTGCAAAACAGTGTGCATGTCTTCTGTGACAATCAAATTGTTATTCATTTGGATACAAATCATGTTTATTATAGTAAGACTAAACATATTGATGTAAAATATCATTTTGTAATACAAGACCTTAGTGAAAGATGGAGTAGATTTGAAAAAGGTCCATACTCAAGAAAATTGTGCAGATATGTTCACAAAACCAGTATTGTTAAAGAGGTTGCGTTGGTGTGTAGCTTCTCTTGGTTTGAAAAAAAGGTGATAAATAGTCTTGGGAAAAGTATTTGTAAATTTTTGTTGTCAAGGTGGAGATTTTTAAATGACAACTAAACTAATGTGTTTATAGGTTTCTCATTACAGGTGTTTACGGGAAATTTATCATAACGGGCATAACCGACAACGGTTTACTCATGTAACTTCTTTCATGAAGTATATAGTGCGTGGTTGGGAGATGTAATGTAATGAGTTGTCTGAGAGGATGAGGGTCTTCATGTAATATCTTCTTCTTCATTAATGAGCTTCAATACTTTTTGTGGGTGGATGTTTCCCCTCTAGGGTTTTACCACATGAAATACCGATGTTTTAATGGAGTTGATATGTGTGTGGTTGATGTAATTTGTCTCTAAGATTTTTAACACATCAAGGATTAGAGTCAATTGGAAAACAGAACACTTGGCAGCAGTGGATGACAATCAAAAGTTCAATTTCATATTCAAAGGCACTTGACAAATAATAAGGAAGCAATTTCAGATTTTTTGTCATTAATTTGAGATTTCTTTTTTAATTGCGTCGAGAGGCACTCTACAGCCCAGTATGGGGGAGATCTTGTAACGTTATGTAACATTACGTAACGTTGTAATGTTACGTAACGTTACATAGATGTCGGCTATAAAAAACAAAACTTTTAATTATCTTCCAAAATAAATGTCGACCACAAAAACAATCTAATATGGGTGAGATGTTGTAATGTTCCTACCTAACAAAATAATAAAAAATTTAATTATTTGCCATAAAAAAATATCCGTGAGAAAAACAACACAATATAGGAGAGATGTTGTAATGTTTCTACTTAACAAAATAATAAAAAATAATAAAAATAAAAAATTGAATTATCCGCTAAAAAAATGTTGGTCATGCACATGGTTTTAAAACCATGTGCAAGGCCTCTTAAAAACCCATGGTTTTATTGTACATGGTTTAGGAGGGTCTTACAAATGGTTTTAAAGCCATGTGCAAGGCCTCCTAAACAACCCATGGTTTTGTTGTACATGGTTTAGGAGGTAGTTGCAAATGGTTTTAATACCATGTGCAAGGCCTCCTAAACAACCCATGATTTTAGGAGGGCCTTGCACATGGTTTTAAAACTATGTATGGGGGAGATGTTTTAATGTTTTCTCCTAACAAAATAAAAAATATTATATGCAGCCATAAATAGAATTAAATATTAATAATAAAAATATTATTTGTGGACCTTAAATAAAAAAATGTGCCTTTTGGTCTGAATCACATTAAAGCTGATAGTTGAGTGCAATACTTAAGAAAAGGTCTGCACCTCCAAATATTTGATCCCTCTCGGCGCTTGATAGAGCCTGGGATTTGGATTTATGCTGGTTTTTAGTTCATTGCTAATTTTGTTTCCTAGGACATAGCAATAGTATGTATTATTGGACTCCGTTGTTTATTTTATCATTTTGGAATGTGAAATTCGATTTCAGAGGGTTGAGAAAGAAGACTATGGAAACAATTTAACTGTGTATTCATTGCAATCCCAATGGGCATTCTTCTTGTAACGTGTAATGATCATATATTCTTGAGAATTTGATATTAGATTGTGAGTTTCTTTGTTTCCCATTATTCACTATTCTTACTTGAATATATTACAATTGTTGAATGTCGTCAACTGACCATGAATTTGGACTCTTTATGCAATGAATTATTCATTACATTTTCCCATAATTCATGTTATTTGTTAAGGTATCTTTATTGGTTAGCCAGGAAATGTTTATGTTTAATGAATGGTATATCATGTGGATTGGCAGTGTTGATCTAATATATTAATAAATCTTTGTGATTCATGTTTGTTGAGTTGTTCTACTATCTTTCATTATGTCATCTTTCTGATCTAGTGTCCAGTTTGATTAATTCATGTTATTTGTTAAAGTATTGCCATTGGTTATCCAGGAAATGCGTATCTTTAATTAATGTTATATCTTGTGGATTGGAAGTTTTGATCTAATATATTTATGTATCTTTGTGATTCATGTTTGTTGTTTTGTTCTTCTATATTTCATTACGGCATCTTTATGATCTAGTGTCCAGTTTGATTGCCTCTCACTCATATATGTTAGTAAAGTGACTCCATGCCCAATGATATTTGTCTTTTCCCCTTTTTCACCGAGTATACTTTGATCTACCAATATCTCATCACCATACAAACAACCAAATATATACTTGTTAAAGTGCATAAACTTTGTGCTTTAGCGGTCAAGTGCAAAATTTAGGAATAACAGTTTGGATAACATTTATATGTTCTCCTCATATATGGTAATACTATAATAGAAGAAGAGTTAATATACACTTCCCCATGCATATTCTTGGATAAAATACTATGCTAAAACAAGGTTCATACGACACTTCTCTAGGTTCCCCTAGATGAGATTTCTTGAGGAAGGGTCGATCGATCCTTCCCTAGGATCCCCCTCAGATGAAAATTATGTCGTAAGAAGGGTTGGCTGACCCTTCGATTGGATACTTCATGACATGGATACCATTATTGAGGAAAGGTTGTTTGACCCTTCTTTTTTATCCTCATCTTGGAAATGTAATTTAAGTAGTTGATTAATCAAATTTTACATAGTCAATAAGACCTTATAGGGAGAGAGATAAGAAGAGGAAGAAGAGGTTTTAAAATTGGCCTCATTGCATGTAATGTTTCATATGAATAGAATTTCTTCTTGAAATATATATTGTATTTTCGTGGTGTTTTTCATTTATGTTATTTAGTTAATGTTACTTCTATGAATTTCATAGTAGATTTTCATGTTTTCTCTTCTCTTATCTTGATATTCAAGCCTTCTAGATCGTATCCCTCAAGATCTGTATCATTGGTATCAGAGTGGTAAGAACACCATGGTAATACATTTTTGAAGCATATTTTACATTCAAATATTATCTGCAATCACCAACCTCCTTTTGGCGCTCTCGAAATACATGTGTTGGGATATACACTATAAGTATCACAATTGATTGACATGCATTACAACGTTTTCCATACTTATATATCATTTCATTATCATAAGAGCATCATACATGGATTTGATTGCATCCATTAGTCTACAACATTTTCAAAAATGGTGCACGGCTCTTGCATTTCCCATGGAGGTTCCATGACCTCTAAAACATCCCATGCCAACCCACTACCCCTTGGAATCCTTTGTGACCCTCTACATTGCATGCTCTTACATCTAAATTTATTGCACCTTCATATGGCCATAGCATGCTTAAAAATTTACTTGTAGAATATTGAATCTTGGGAGGCCTCATTCCATCCATTTTTCAACCTACTCATAATTGTATGGCCAAAATATAAGCATGATAATGGATGGAATGGAGGATGGGCTACTTCTGTAAAATTTAAATGGATGTTTCAAGATCCACAAAATGTTTCAAAGCGTGTACCATATCTCAATGGAAAAAAAATTATATCATATAAAATGGGTTTTTCACAAAATTTCATTTCACTTTCGGTTTTGGGAGATATCATCAATTGAATCTATATAGGTATTTCACATAAGAAGGCCACATGTACCTTGAGTTTCAACTCATTTTTCAATTCTTAGGATAATATAGAACAAAATATATATTCCTATGGAAATATATAATTAGTAGCTCAACGTGGTCTTCAATAGTATTTGATTTCATCACGTATCAAAATATATGGATAAATTTGCGGCACGACATCAACTACTCCAAAAACCATAAATTTTCCATATGAAATTTTATATATGGATTTATTAAATCCTATTGTAATTTTTATTTTTATTTTTATCAATATAATTCAATAGTGAAGAAAAGTACCCAACACATTTTTGGGAGTCATTTCCAGCTTAGTTATGGGTCTAGAAAACCAAGGTTATGAGTAAACAACGCAAAACTCTTCTTTCAGTGCAAATTGGAAACTTGTAAGTATAACATGATCTTCTTTTCTTTTATCATGAATGAAATGATGGGGCCATAATTTTTTAAGGGGAAAGATTTATTGAAATATTAGGGGGGATTATAGTATAAGTATGGATGTAAAATTCAAGTTGTCTTTTTATTAAATATAAATAGGAACATGATGGACATGTAATTTATGGAGAATTAATAAAATTTAACATGGTCAACAAAAAACCTTATAAAAAGGAAGTAGGGAGAGAGTTCATATTGAAAATAATAAGTTCTAAAATTATCCTCATCACATGTAATGGTCCATATTAATATAATCCTTCTTCTCCAACTCTCTCTTGCATTTTCATGGTGTGTTTCATTTATCTACTTTTTCCAATGTTCCTTCTATGAATTTCATAGCAGGTTTGCATGTTTTCTCTCCTCATATCTTGGAATTCAACCTTCCAGATATTATCCTTCAATATTTTGATAGTTCCAAGTCATAGGAAAATAAGGGTAAAGGGAAGTTGAAGGTGTGAGTTTCACAAAATCCCTTGGAACAACATGGATGAATGTTACTCCAAACAATAATTGTTGGATAAGATGAAAGCCTTAAAGTTATACTCTGGCTTGGAATTTTATTCAGAGGAATATAAGGGAAAGTGGATCATTGTCACAGGCGCTAATCCCACCATCACAACCAAATGATCTAGATCTAGAACGGGGAGCAACCCTCCCCTTCATAGATGTTGGTGAAGGGGACTCCACTACATTCCATTGTTGACAAAAATAGCCAAAAGAACCTGATATTAGCTCAGGTATTATGGTTGTGGAGCTTGATCTTCCTTATTCAGATATGTTATTGTTCAGTTGTGTTTGTACCCCATCTTTACTATACACTCGTCCGAGCAGGAAGGTGTGGGGGGTGTGGGGGGTGGAGGGGCAGGGGGGGGATCCCCCCTGGCTGGGGGGTCCAGGGGCCAGCGAGCCCCAACGGGGGTTCTAAGGCGAAGCCAATGAAATATTTTTTTGGGGAAATTTGTTGGCCAACAGTTTACGAGCCCATGGTATTGGGTGACCCATGGTATTTTCCCATGGTAATTCCCCTATAAAATGGAATAATTGTAATACAGTTGTGTATGGTATTGTAGCATTGAAAAATGATCTATGTGATTGTGTGAGAGAGTGAAGAGGAAGTGCAGTGGATTTGTTGCAAGTTGTATCCCTTCATTTTTAGGATGGTATAGTGATAAAGAACTAGCAATTTATGTGTGGATGTAGCCCATCTTGGGTGAAACATGTTATATTGTGTCTCTCTTGTAATGTGTTTATGTGTTTAATATTTGCATCTTATTTATTTGTATTGCTATACGATCATGTTTTTCTAACAAGGTCACCAAGAGATTGAATCTTTAGACAATGTCCCACCCTCAACCATACACCATCAATTGGTTGATTTATGAGATGAGATATATGTGTCAGTCAACAATGCTTTCTATCATATGACATAAATCCCTTCAAACATTAGTTATTGTATGATGTTTCCCTACTTGAATTTTTTATGTTATTTTAGGAAAACCATATATGTAAAAATTCCATGTTTTTTATGAGTCCAAGCCCTGTAGTTTCCTTATTAATCTAGGGGGATAATTCTAGAGGGTACATAAGGTAGTTCTAACTATTGCAATTTCCTTGACCTCGACAAAGCAGTGCTAGAAGGTAATCTCTCATTTTGAGTATTTTTTCCTCTCCACTGTCTAGTCAAAAGGTTTAACAATGGGTCCAGTCAGAAGCTTAACAACGAGTCATTGTGACTTCCATATCCTCAAAAAGAAACTCTCTTCACAACAAAATAAGGTGGATAATATTATAGAGGAATGTGTAGATATCTTTACCTCACCTAAAGGGGTGACCCTACACTACTAGTTTAAACATTCAATTGATCCAATACTTGGTTCTCCTTTACCTAATTTCCCAAATAACAAGCACTCTTCTAGATAATGAAGAAATAAAATTTTAGATTCAAGAGCTTATCCAAAAGGGCCACATTCAACTGAGATCCTCACCTTGTCGAATCCCAATTATGTTGATGCAAAAGAAGAATTCTATTCATTTCAACCATTGCATGTAATGAGGCTAATCTTAGGACCTATTCTTCCTAAATTACCTCTCTCCTTATTACCTTTTAGAAAGGTCTATTATTTACCATATCATCTTTCATTAATTGACTCCATAATTTGCATGCCCACATGTTCCCATTTACATTTAACAAAAATATGACTTTATGACTTTTACATCCAAACTTACTCCATAATTGAGGTAGTTTAATTTTACAATTATCCATTCTCACCCTCTATGAGAATACTCTAGTGGAGGAAAGGTCGAACAACCCTTCCCTTTGCACCTCCTCAATGGAAATACTTTGATGGAGTAAGCGTAGATCGATGTATAATGCCTTACCTAAATAAGGGACTAAAATGTTTCTTAGGTTCCCCTTCGGTGGACTTTTTTCTAGAGGAATGGTTGGATTACCCTTCCACTATATGTCCCTCGACACAAATACAAAACCTTTAAGAAGAGTGAGTGGATCTTCTCCATCTTCACACTCCATGAGAATACTATGCTTGAAGAAGGGTTGGTATATTTTTCAACTAAATATCCCATGAAAAGTATACCATCATTGAGGAAGTATTGATTGATGTTTATTTGTGATCCCTCTCCATGATAATTCTATGCTAGAGGAAGGGTTGGTCGACCCTTCCCTAGAATCCTCCTTATGTAAAAAATATTCATGAGGAAGGCTCAATGATTGTATATCTCCCTGATGAGAATACAATCATTGAGAAAGGATAAACCGACCATTCTCTATGATCCCCATCCATGAGAATACTATGTTAGAATAAGGTTCAATCAACCTTTCCCCAATATCCCCATTATTAAAAAAAATATTGAAATAGGGTTAACCAACCCTTCTTTACCCTCCCCCTCCATGAGAATTCTATGTTGGAGGAGGGGTTGGTCAACCGTTCCTCAATACACCTCTTGATTAGAAAAATATATTAGAGACAATAAAATATTATTTGATGAAGTTTCCTGTACACCTTATGAAACCTCAATCAATGGTAATAAGGTCACTATGACTTTCTACAACCTTAGAATAAGTTACTCTTAAGTCACATTACAATGCTAGAAGTAATTTTGATAATGTTTCCAACAATTTAGACATATCTATTGTAACCAACTACAAATTTGCATGAAATTGCTATAATGCATCCAATGACCCAAATATTTTTCATTTAGAGATATTCATTCCTAAATCTAAAATCATAGATGGCATTGGCATTGACATTGGAAGGACTAAATAATTAAAAGTAATACTATGGAAATACATTTGGCTTATATCCATGTTTGAATATTAATTGATTCAATACCTCAAATCCTACCCTCCATTCAAAATTTGAATCATTAATGCACCAAATGCTGCACAAACATACTAAGTATGTTTTTAAAGAAAATTTGAGAATCAAATCCTCGGTAGGTTGAGGAGGGATTTCAAACCATCTCCAAATTTTATTAAAAATGGAGAAGGAATACAAAGCACCACCTATCCCTTTTGGTGTACATGCACAATCATTTTGCATCTCTTTTACATTTCTAGGGGATAATAGTGCTCCTACTAGAGTTCTCCCCTTAATTTAGGGTCAAGAATGAACTCGCATGGTCAAACCCTCCTTTTAGGGTAAAAGGAACCCTTATTTCCAGTTAGGCACTTTTAAGGATTTTATGCACTTAAGTTAGCATCTTTGGCTTAGCAACTTTGCACCTTATTGTCTATTGTGTCTTAGTTAACTACCTAATGTGCCCTAGTTGGATAATTTGGGATGGTTAAACTTCATTTTCATATACATGACTGATTTAAATACCCCATGAGACAGTTATAGGACCAATTAACTTTTTCCACTCGTGCATGGCTACGATTACTTCCTAAGGAGGACACACTTATCAATTTGGGGCCTAGTTAAACCCTAAAAAACTTTAATGGTCAACATTACTCCCTAAGGAGGGTGCATTTGACCATTCATAGTGATTGCTCTTTAGTTTCATTTATTTTTGTGTGTATGCATGTAATTAATCCTAGATTATTTAACTATATATGTAATATTTCGTCTCATTAATTAAGAACTATAATTCATTTGTTCATGTATTCTATTTAGCATTCAATTGATTAATGGGGACTAATTAGCTTATATATTTACTTGAATTCTCTCTTGATTTCTATGCAATTGTATTTAAGTCCCATCTCTAATGAGATTTCTTTGTTAGGTTTGTGTAGACTATGTTACTATAATGCCTTATTCTTCTATTCTATATATTACTAATTGTATTATCACTCTATTTAGCGTCTAAATCCATTGGTTCAAAATCCCACATGGTATCAAAGCCTTAGTGATTCTAAAGAAGTTGTTTACATGTTTTCAGGTGGAAGACATGGATTAGATTGTAACAATAAGGATGGATCAATCTAAGAAAATAATCTTCACTTCATCCAACTTTTATGAATGGAATTCACATGTAGTGATTATCTTACAGAGAAAAGTCCAGTACAAAATCATTATGAGGATTAAGATTGATGCAAATTCCATTGTGGAAAAGGAAAGATGGTTTAACTAGATGGATTAATATTTTGGATAAATATGTATCTCAATGTCTCCTAACCTCTTATATCACATTTATTTTTTTAACTTCTCCTAATGAAGTTTGGACCATGTTGGAAAGACACTTTGGGAAGCGGGATGAGATGAGAGGACATCAGCTAGAGATTGAGCTCATAGGTTTAAGCTTGAGCGATTTTGACATTATTCAATAATTCTTTAAAAAATTCAAATAATTATTTCTACAACTTAAGTTATGTTGAATATATAAGAAGGCTAAGAAACTAATTCTCTCAATCCTATCCAAATTGAATTCTAAATCTCATAATGGTCAGGTGAAACATCTTCATGACAAGAGAAATATCAAAATACTTGATTGTATTAAGAAATAAGCTAAAAGATTTGAAAATCCATGTTGAGATGAAGGCCATTCACTTGTTGTTATATTTTTCCTCAACATCAACTTCATGGGTACTTGACTTGGGAGCTTCAAATCATATGGTATCATTAATGGACATATTTCCTCCCTTAGATCCATGAACCATCCCTACCGTATTGGGTGATCACCAGTTTCGATAATCCATTCAACTTAGGAAGAATATTCTACATATATAGATCAACAAGTTATTGACATTGATGAATAGGGTGTTGTATATTCAAAAGATAGACCACTTTTTGCACAACAAACTCTTCATCCAACATGCGATCTAGTTGGATATCCAACAAATACATGGTGGACCCACTCACATTCTCAAAGTGGTCTTCATACACTCACTTCTATAAATCCTTTGATGCTCATCCATAGTTACATGGTTACTGTACGAGATCAAAAGTATATTTTAGAAGTTGTAGGAAATCCATATTGGGATGCTAACATAAAGGAATAGCGTCATTCTTTAATTATGACCCAACCTTGGGAGATACATCCCCTACCTCCTAAAATGAAACTTGCATGGTGTAAGTAGATATATTGATCAAATTTTATTACAAATGGACATGAGAGTGATCATGGATGAATATGATTTCCTAACTCTACTCAACACTATCCTCTTGTATTTTTTTTTAGTTTTGTTTTTGGGGGGCGGGGGGGTGGACTTCCCATTGGGTTTTCCTTCTTTTCTCACCTTTAGGGGATAATTTTTAATTACTTGGGTACCTATTATGGGTTCATATTGTTGGTACCTAATTATTTGTTCATCATACTCGCCTAATTTAGGCTTAAGAGGGTGTTGGTGTCCAAAAACACTCGTTTTTTTATCTCTTTTGCTTTTCTAGGGGATAATATTTCTCTACTAGAGTTATCCCCCTAATTTTAGGGTCAAGGGTGCACTCGCATGGTCAAACCCCCTTTTTTGGGGTCAAAGGAACCCTTACAACCAATTAAACACCCTTTTAAAGGTTTTCCCCACTTAAGTTAGTAGTTATAGTGCAATTAATTTCCCAATGCACCCTACTTTGGCTTAGTTAACTACCTAATGCACCTTAGTTGGCTACTTTGCATTAGTTAGACTTCAATTTCACATGCATGACTATGTTAACTACCTCATGAGACAATTATATGGCTAGTTAATCCTAGCCACTCATGAATAGCTAAGATTACTTCCTAAGGAGGGTGCACTTATTAGTTTAAGGCTTAGTTAAACCTTAAAAACACTTGCAACATCAACGTTAGTCCCTAAGTAAGGTGCATTTGACCATTCAAGGTTATTTATCTCAAGGTTCACTTTCTTTTTATGCTTGTGTATGTAATTAGGCCTAGCTTAATTACCTATATATGTAATCTTGCATCTCATTGATCAAGCACTTCTACAACTCATTCAGTGATGTATTTTATTGACCATTCAACTGATTAATGGAGACTACTTAGCTTAGACCTTTACTTAAATTCTCTCTTTATTTTCTATGAATTGTATTGAAGTATCATCTCTAATGAGTTCTCTTTGTTAGGTTATTGAATATTATGTTACTCCATTACTTTCTTCTTAACTTCTATAGATTGCTAGCCTCACATTAAAGGTTTAACTAGTTGCATCTAGCCTTCCATAAAATTAGCAAATTTTAGTTAGCCATAACACTAGCATGGAAGTTTAACTTGAATAGAGACAAAAGAGTTTTATAGTAATAGTGAGCATGTAGATTTAAAAATATCAGCTAGGGAGAAAATTTAACAATAATGGCGAGGGCATGGATTTAGAAATAATAGTGACAGCGTAGGTTTAGCACTAACAATGAGGGTGCAAGTTTGACACTAATAGTGAGGGCACAAGTTTAGAATAAGTAGTGAGGGAAAGAACAAGGGCTCCAAACAATAGAGATGACAAGAATAATATAGTGTATGTTTAACATCAATAGTGATGCCAAGAACGTCCTCTTCAAAGAATAGAAATGAGGACAAAAAGAAACTTCAATAATTGAATATTAAATCAATCAAAACACTTTGAATGGGTCTCCGTTGTCACTCATTAATCCTAAGGTGGAGCTTTTCCTTTCAATTGGTTAGAACACTTTGAATGGGTCTATATTTCCACTTTTCAAGTAAAACACCTTTCTCAAAGCATGAACACTCTTCATTTTAGGGTTTGATAATGTCAACAATTCCATGTGGAATCTCCTCGTCCATAGATATTTCCTCCAAATATATACAAAATGACTTGAACAAATTTCCCTTACCCCAAATACCTCAAAGTTTAAATATGCCTCCTATGTGAAATGTGCCTTGAATAATGTGAAATTACCCAAGGGATATTCTATACTACTCTATATGGCTTCTTGATTATATTAAATTAAGGGTCGGGGCACTAATAATGCTAAGAATTAAGGTCATCGATATGATTACAAGGACAAGGTCATAAATGTAGAGTTATCAAAGAGAGAATATGTATTCCTTATTTTCCTTCTTGAAGAGGGCATTCTCATTAGAGAGGTGGTTCCATGACTATGCAATAAATATTTCACCCTTCTAATAGAAAATTTCTCATCAAAGAAGGGCATACCAACATAAATCACTTCCAAATGACAATTCTCAAAGAAGGGCATCCATCTTCTAAGTCTCTCTTCAAGCTAGCATCATCAATCCACATGGCCCTAAGATCCTAGCTACAATCGATGTGTAGGGAACTCCATCAATGATAAGTAAGAAGTGATACATGCCTCCATGTTGCAACTTGTACTTGTCTTTAAGTATTTTCTATTGTGTTGGTGAGAGAAGAAAACACTTGAGAAACCATTATTGGAGTGAGGAAAAATAAATTATGAAAAATAGGGTTGGAAAACCTTAAAAAATCATCATAGGAATTTAACAAAGAATTTATAAATAAAAGTAAGGTTAGGAAATATGAAACCTAATATTTAGAAACAAAAATTATTGTGAGGGTTGGGACTCTAAAAATTCCAAAAATTGAGGTGGTCCTTATGAGTACAAGAACAAGATCATAAATGTAGAGTTACTAGAACTCAAACACCAATGTATGAAAACCAAAAGGGGACAAATGAAACATATGGTTAGACCCTAGAAAGAAAGCATAACACATCAATATTTAATAAATTCTTGAGAGAACAAGCATTCATAAAGAATACATATTGTCTATCCATGAGGGTTATAATGACCAAGGAAAAGGAAATTGGAAAAGATGAGAGGGAACCTCTTTCAAGTCTTTTTTATTTGATAAGGATAACCCTTTTGAGTTGACAATTTCCATGAATAAGTAAAGAAATGTTTAATGAATAAGAACAAGATGTGGTAAGTTGTTTCTAGTGGAGGAAATAGGTTTTGGAAATTTTTTTCCTAGATGACACACCTCCTAATTGGTTGTCTATAGGAATAAGATAAATTCAGGTCCATACAAGTGAGACCTAATTATCAAAATGATAACGAATATGTGAAGAACAAAATATATGCCATTTCATCTTATGTCCTTAAAGTATCACCTTGTTAAAGAAAAGTCATTAAAAGAATTCATGGTCTATCAATTGATATGGAAGTGTAGTTCTAAAAGATTTCCCTTGCCTTAAATACTTAGAGTATTCAATAATATGTATATTTATTGGTATTATAATTAATAGGTTGAAAGAGGACAATTAATCTTTAAAATGTCATAATATAAATTGAAAATAATTATTTACTCCACTTCTTATACAAAAGGAATTAGTCACAACACACCATGGGGAATGGATAGATCATTGATAAAACAAACAAACAAACCAAAAACAAGGTTATTCCGCTATATATAGTTTTTAAAGGTAAAACAAATCTGTCCATATGCAAAAATAATTCACTCTACATTAAGCACATGATAAGTTCTTTTTATATATGATGCAATGGGGAGTGAATGATGACCATCGCTACTAAGGTAGAGTTCAAATATATGCCCAAACATAGTTTTCATACATGTTACAATATCAATATGAAAATTGTACCAAGGAATATTTGTCCCAAAAGTGGAAAATCAACTTCGTATTCCCTAGCTAATGCTTTTAACTTTCTTGGTCCATGCATATAGTCCTAAATAGTAATAAAAGATCCTTATAAAGGGAATTTTTGGTGTGTGGAATATCTTCATGATATTGTATACACCATTCTAAGGTATTGTGCACCAAGTATGTGTTGCATGTCCATAATGTTAAGAGATGAATCCAATATCCAAATCTCCAATATTATTACAATAGAGTTCTCTAATAGGCGCACATATTGTTTGTTTGCACTAGGTGTGCAAGGGGGTCAGAGGGGGGGTCACCAAGCCTCCCTCTCTAGGGATGTAGGGGGGTCACCAAGTCCACAAGAAAAAATTATCTAGACCCTTCTAGTGTACTTTGGTTCCTTTGAGTACCCTCATATGTATTGCATAAAATGAGAGTGACCCCTTAACATTGTAATACAAGAGAGATAGAAGAAAGAATTGTCAATTTTTTGTTGAATAATAATAAAATATTGAATTTTCCATTGCCCCGTGGTTTTACTTACGTGTATCAAGATTTCCATGTAAATCCCATGTTGTATTGTTATTGTTAATTTTTTTCTTTTTTTATATATTTTTCTAACATTTGGTATCAGAGCTTGAAAAACTCACAGGCATATAGTTTTATGTGAGTAGGATTTGCAATAATGACAAGAGGTTTAACCAAGTTCAAGATTGAGAAGTTTGATGGCAATAATTTATCCTTATGAAAGTTGAATTTGGAGGATTTGTTAGCTTAGAATGACCAAGCCCTAGCCTTGAAAATGGTTGCAAAATAACCAAGCGACATGACAAACGAGGATTGGATCAAGATGGACAGGAAGGTGGTTTCTACATTTCCTTTGTACCTAGTGTACTTTGTTTTGTTCAATGTTGTTGAAGAAAAAAAATTGAATCCCTCTAAGAGACTTGGGAAGTTGTATGAGACTAAATCATCAATAAATAAGGTTTTTCCTAAAAAAAAGCAACTTTATCATCCGAGGATGAAGGAGGGTTCAATTGTGGCATTTCATTTGAATGAGTTTAATACCCTAATCAACAAATTATTCTCTATCAATGTAAAGGTGTAGGATAAGGACATAGCAATGAATTCACTATGTTCCCTCTAGGTTATCTGGGTCATATGGTGGTGACCAACACTAATTCATCATTAGGAACTCTGAAATTTGATGATGTGGTGGCTTCTTTATTGGGAGAAGAGTTTAGGTGAAAATCATATTTGGATCCCTCTACCAGTGAGGCCCTATCTGTGAGAGGGTGATATAGTAAAATACGTCAACAAAGGAGATCACAGTCTAGATCCAAGTCCATATGATGCAAGAAAGGAAATATTGCAATTATGTTGTGGCATCAATGGTTGTACATATGAGTGAAAATTGTTTGAAAACATTCCATGATCGAGGTATGCTTTATGGGATTAATTCTTGTCATTTAGACTTGTGTGAGCTCTATATTCTTTGAAAACAAAAGAGAGTTTGGTTTACTGCAAGCTTCTGTAAGAGTTCTAATGTTTTGTAACTTAGTCAATTTGATATATTTGGACCAGTCCCCACTTTGTCTATAAATAGTGATAGATATTTTCTGAAAAATAAGTTAGAATCCTTTTGAGAAATTTCAAGTGTTCAAGGCACGAGTAGAGAAAAGTGTGGGCATGTCTATTTTATGTCTTAGATATGATAATGGATAAGGATATTGCTCCAAGGAATTTGATAAAAAAATTTCATGTGGAGGAAATTATTATGATAATATTGTTGCATAAACACCACAACCAGGGATGATTTTAGGGGCGAATTTTAGCCCAGTGGGCTATTTTTCCATGTTTTTCTCCCAAAAAACATTCGTCATTTTGCATTTTTTGAAGCCCTATTTCACCCAATTTTGATGGGGTAAAATTTTTTCACCCCAAGCATCGCCAAATTATTATATAAACGATATAAAATCCTTGGAAACTAAAATATTTTTTGAAAAATATCGCCAATCATTTTATAGTTGGTGTTTTAAGAATTGGTAATATTCGCCAACATTTATACACTTTTAAATAAGTATGGTTCCTTAAAATCATCCCTGACCACAACAAAATGGTGTGGCTAAGCAAATGAATTGCACAGTCATGGAACATGTAAGAATCATGTTCAATGCATATATATTTTATAGTGGATTCTAGGTAGAGGTTGTTAATATAGTTACATATCTTATTATTAACATATCACCCACAGCTGCAATGGATGGAAAGATTCCCAAAGAGGTTTAGTGTGGCAAGCCATTTGATTATTCTCATTTGTGTATTTTTTGTTTGATGCATTATCCCATGTTCCTAAAGAAAATAAGTCCAAGCTTGATCCATTAAACAAGGGAATGTGTTTTTCTCAGTTAAGATAGTACAATAAAGGGGTATAGATTGCGGGATTTCGCTAACCACAAGGTAATTGTTTGTCAAGATGATATTTTTAATGGAAAATCCTTGCAAAGGAAGGAGGTACAACAAACAAGTGAGATTGTACAATTGAAGTAGGAATGGGTGAATATGAAAAATGAAGCTTATGGTCAGTATGAAGAATAGTGAGATCAACAACCACAACTCAAAAGATCTATACATCCCAAGAGACATCTAGAAAGGTAATCTTTCGAATTTCAATCTTCTTTTGCTTTGTTAATTGATGATGGTGAACCTAGTTGAATTGAGGAAGCTATAGAATATGAGAATGCAAACATATGGAAGAAATCCATGAATGAATAAATGAAAACCTTAAACGAGAATCAAACATGGGAACTTGTGCATCTCCCACCAAGAAGGAAAGTTGTTGGAAATAAGTGGGTGTATAAAGTAAATAAGAACAATGATGGATTCCTGGAACATTATAAATCTCTATTGGTAGCAAAATTTTATGTGTGAATGTCAAGTATAGATTTTAATGAAATAATATCTTCAATTGTGACGCTTACTACTGTAAGGGTTTCACTTGCACTTGTAGCGACATAGGATTTAGAGTTGGAATAACTAGAAATCTGTATATGGATTGAAACATGCTTTAGGGATGTGGTCCTTAAAATTTGGCAATTTCATGAAGAGCCAAGGTTTCAGTAGAAGTGAAGCTAACCATTGTGCATATTATAAGATGTTTTATGGTGGTAATTTTATTATCTTGTTGTTGTATGTTGATGATATGATGGTTGGAGGCCCTGGCACAAATAAAATTACTGATATCAAGGATCAACTGGCTAGGAAATTTGAAATGAAGGATTTAGGAGAAGTAAAACAAATTTTGGGAATGAAGATACAAAGGGACGGAACAAGTAGGAAATTTGGTTAAAACAAAAGTCATATATAGAAAATATATTTTAGTGCTTAAATATGTAGAATGCAAAACTAGTTAGCACCCCACTTCCTACACACTTCAAGTTCTCTTTTGAAAAATGTCCTAACACAAAAGCAGAGAAGACAAGCATGTATTGTGTATCATATTCATCAAAAGTAGAAAGCCTCATGTTCTCCATGGGGAGCACTAGACCATATATTTCTTAAGTAGTGGGAGTTGTTATCCAGTTCATGGCGATTCCTAGTAAGGAGCATAGGAATGTTATGAAGTGGATACTCGAATATTTAAGGGTCACTCCAAACACTACTATATGCTACAAATAGAAAAATTTAAAATTAAAGGTTTTGCAAATTCAAGTTTTGGTGGAGAGAGATATGGACAAAATTCTACTACATGATATTGGAGTTTTAAGATGGGCGTTTAAGTTGCAACCAATGGTGGCTTTATCAACCAGATTACTAAAGCAAAATATGTGGCAACAACTAAGGTCGGTAAAGAGGCAATATGGCTAGAGTGGCTGATGGATGAATTCAATATAATACAAGGAAATGTCACTTTACACTGTGATAGTCAAAGTGTTATTCACTTAGTGAAGAATCCAACATTTCATGATCACATAAAGCATATTGATATTAAGTACCATTTCATAAGGAAAGTGGTGGAAGAAGATAGGATCTTGTTGGAGAAAATAATATTGATGAGAATACTACAGATATCCTTACAAAGCTAGTCAAGACGAAGAAGTTTAGATGGTGCAAAACTTGTTTGGGATCGCTGAAAAATATGATGAAGGCATCATTGAGCAATGGAACACGGGTGGAAAACATTGGGAAGAAAATTCTTATATATTGACTTCATGTGGGAGAATGTTAGGAGATGAAGCCAATATCCAAATCTCCAATATTATTATTGTATAGTTCTCAACTAGGCGCACGTGTTGTTCATGTGTCGGTGTGTGGAGAGGTTGGAAGGGGGGGCACCATGCCCCCAAAACAAAAAATTATAGATCCTTCTAGTCTATTCTAGTTCCTACTAGAACCCTCATATGTATTGTATAAAAGGGGAGTGACCCCCTCGCATTGTAATACTAGAGAGAGATGAAAGTATTGTTTTTTTTTGTCAAGTAATAATAAAATATCAAAGCTACCATTGCTTCATGGTTTTACCTACGTATAAAAGGGTTTCCATGTAAAACTTGGCTTCTATTGTTATTGTTGTTTGCTTCTGTTCTTATATATTTTTCTAATATGTAAAAATGGTTTAGGGATAAAAACTTGAACTTGGTGACCTAAAATATAAAATTCTAGGGCCCACATGCCATGCATGAGGCATTAGAGAAATCTCTATAAATGGATTCTTTGGACCATTAGAGCAAATTTGAGGTCTAAAATGGGTCTCCTAAAGAAAATAGTAAAATAATAAAATAATATTTATGATTTTTTAGGGATTTAGAGAAAACTACTTTTCTGTTCTTGTTTTCAACATATATCCCTAGCGTTTTACTCAAATTTCGAGTGGGGAGTACTCGTTGGATGCGGAATTAAATTCCACATCCAATGAGTAATCCCGCTGGAAACTTGAGTTAAATGTCAGGGAGATATGTTGAAAATACAAATTAAAAAGTAGTTTTTTTAATGTCAAATATATTATGTCAACCATTATGGTTGACTCTTTTCTTGAAATTCTATTGGTTCTTGAATTCAATGAATCACTTTCTTACGAGCTGGCTCGTTTTCTTATAAGACCCATTTTACACCCCAAATTTTATCTAATGTCCAAAATGGATATGAAAACCATTATGAGGATATACACAATGAAAAACAAGGAACTATGACCTATCATATGCTTCTTTAGAAATCATCGTCAATGTATATGTAGCCTATACCACCTCACATTGACAATGTAAATTTTTTTTGTGCCCTTATGTTTACACTTTACCTTATTTTACAGAATCTCTGTGTATATGCATTTTGTATTCATTGTCTCGAAAGTGATATATGGTACTTATTTTGAGATTTGCAACACTAACAATAATTCTCTATGACCATATCTATTATGGCATAAGTTCATACAATTCCATTTAGGGTTTGTAGGCCACGTATTGTGCCTCAAACCACCACATTGGCCTTAGATGTGGAACGTTTGGCATACAAGTGATATATTCTCAACATTTTTAGGAGTGTCACTTTAGGAATGGTACTTGATATGCATTTTGTTAATGCGCCATGAGTTATGCATGCATGCATTACAAGTGTATTTAGGTCCAAGACTTAAGCTAGGAGATTAAGACCTTTTATTTCCATTTGCATTGTCTTATAAGTTGTATGATCTAATCAAACCTAATATTGAAACTTGTGTTTCCTAAAGGAATTCACTAGGCAATATAGGCATTTTTTTCCACCCTATAATGCCAAAAATTAGTGCATTAAATCATCAAAACTAGAGTAGTTGTCATTTACATATTGAATAAGTGGAGCATGGTGTTTGAATTCAAAGATCGTGATAGCATAGCTAGTGTGAAAAACGCCTTCTCACAATTTCAACTAAGAAAACAATTAGGCCTATATATATTTCCTATAATTATGAAATTTCAATTTCCAATCCATAGATTTTCATGTTTAAGTTCTTTTGTTTATATTTGAATGACACACAATCCTCTACTACTCATATAGACCCATCTAACTATGGTTCTACAAAGCGTGAAGAGAGATCTGGTCCACAAACCATTCACCTACTAAACTACAACACACTTCTCTCTCACCACTATGCTACAACACACTAATGCATGCATTCTCATTTTTTTATTTTTTATGGGAGACCGGCACTTCCCTCTTGCCACTATCCTACAACACACTGATGCGTGCATTCTTTTATTTTATTTATTTATTTATTTATGGGACAATGCACACTTCCCTCTCACGACTATGATATAGCATGATGATGTATGCATACTTGTTTTTTCTTTTTTTGCTTTCTTTTTATGGGACAAACGGACACTTCCTACCCACCTACGCTATAGAAATGTGTCTTCTCGACGCAATGAGGGTGACCCTAAACCATTTAGAAGGGTGAATATAGTGAGATCATAGAAAATAACTTGATATACAGTGGTGAACTTGAAATTGTATGCTTCATAGCAATGGATCTTATGATTGTTTGGGTGAAAAGGCATCATGAGATTTTAATTCATCAATATGGTGGTGAGCAAAACATGAGCAATAGGATTCAAGGGGGAGAACGCGATAGTATGGGAAATCTATACAACTAGACTTAGATCTAGTATGGAAGAATAAAATAAGAGGATTGTTTAATTTGGTTGAAGAACCCAACTGGAATCATTTGAGAAAATTTCAACTCAAAATGGGCCTCCTAAGGAAAATAGTAAAATAATAGTTAAAATAATAAAATAATATGTATTAATTTTGGAGAAATAAAAATAAAAATAAAAATAAAAAAACCTACTTTTTTGTTTGTATTTTCAAAATCTCTCTCTGTGTTTTTACTCAAATTTCGATCGAAAGAGCTCGTTGGATGCGAAATTAAATTCCGCATCCAACAAGTACCCACTCGACATACTTTTGACGGACTATGTTACCCCAAAAACAAGAAATACCTGAAAAAACGTGATGATGACGTGTTTTTACTCAAATTTTGATCGGGAGAGCTCGTTGGATGCAAAATTAAATTCTGCATCCAACGAGTACCCACTCGACATACTTCTGACGAACCCCGCTACCCCAAAAACAAGAAATACTTGGAAAAATAACGTGATGATGTCATCATCATGTTCTTTTTTCAGGTATTTCTTGTTTTTGGGGTAGCGGGGTCTGCCAAAAGTATCCAAATAGGTACTCATTGGATCCGAAATTTAATTATGCATCCAACGAACTCTTCCAATCGAAATTTGAGTAAAAACACAGAGATATGTGTCGAAAATACAAACAAAAAAAGTAGTTTTTTTAAGATACTTATCCCCAAATTTATATTAAAAAAGTGTTTAAGACCTATACGGTATTTCAAATTTAAAGCAATTTCATTGGCTAACACATGATGACATGGAATTTGAATGAAGATTAAAAGGCCCATTTTGAGTTGAAATTTCCTCTAATGTTACACCCCTAAGGTAGGTTACAAAGCCTTAAACTTTGAGGAAATGGGAAACTCAATGTAGCGATGGAAGAAAGTGTGGAAGTTTAAATGTTATTCAAAATATTATATCTTCACTTCGTTGGTCCTCAATAATAATTCACATACTTGGGATATATAAAAGAAAAATAATGTGCATGGACTAGAGAGATTCCCCTTGTGGAAACATAAATGTGAAGAGGTTTACCAATGATTTCTCAAGTGATTAATATACTAAATGGTTTCAATCAATTGAAGAAGGATAAGCCTCCAAAACAAATTATTGTGGGGAATATTAATAATTCTTATGCTTGGGAACATGACCCACATATATGTGAAGTTCGACGAATGATCTTCAAGGACACTCAATCTTCTAAATATAAAGTCGAACTAGGTCAGGTTTCGAACAATTTTGTGTAATTGATGGCATTGAAGTTGACTCTTATTATGGCAATTGAAAACTTTTTTTGGATTCTTCAAATACAATAAATTAGAAGAATAGGGAATGTGCAACGACAATCTATGTACTACGAACCTCATCATAAGAGACCAAATGTATAGTTCACATTTTTATTACCATCTCTTATCATCATGTTTGCAAGGAATATAGAGATTGTCAATGGATTATCAAAGATTGGACTATAGTTAGCACACAACCATTGGATTATCCATGATTAAGATGGCCAATGTTCGGAATACTCCTTTACTCTTATTTTAGTTTGTCTCGACAGTGTCTGAAGCTATTGGTAACAAAGTATTTTATAGAGCTTTCTATATTGACGTAATTTTATTGAGTATCTAGCAATGTTGGTAATGGCAAGACTTTTCCTTGAAAGAGAATTTAAATTATGTTGCTTAATTTTGATGGGATATCGCCCTTTTCAAGACAACACTGTGTTTGTTTGGTTTTCTTATATTCAATTGTGTACAAGAAAAATAGGTTACTGGAGCTTATGATGATCTTTTTTCACTAAATTAGCAATAACACAAAAACTCCAAATTAGGAAATATTGTCATCAAACTAAGTTGCGAAAGAATGAAATTGAACTTAAGATATTTTACCACATGGATGTAATCCACCAAAACATCAATACTTAGCATTCAAGATTGAAATAATATATCTCAATATTCATTCCATCACAAGGAGAAAAATTCATGCTATTTTCATGCTGAAATTTGTCATTGCTCGACACAAATAGTGATATTATATCATTTTGATAATTTTGAAGGCATTATCGATACAATTCAACTATTTGCTATTTGTCATTGGTTAGATTCCTTTGCTTGTTTCATTATAAAATTTTCCATTATTGGGTAAAATTAATGAAGTTATGGCATTAATTGAAGAAGAGTTACACTGTAAAAATAATTCAACTCTCTTCCATTGGTTACATACCTCTTAGCCTTGCATCCCTAAAAATGTTAAAAGCATTACAAATAGAAAACATGGAAAATGTTCACATTAACAAGAACGTGAGATGCAACGTAGCAACTCTTCTTCAAACAAAGATAATGAAAATAGCATAGGAATAAAATGTACAGTATTTTATGTTTGATAAACCAATCATTACGGTGCACTACCCACAATTTATGGCATTTAAATGTAGACTGGGAAATCAAACCTTTGTACATACTATATAAAAATATAAAATTAATACCACATAAATGCATTTACAAGATATCAATCTCAATTAATATCTATTTTAATTTTGTATTAATGAGCTATCATTGATGCGTTTGAGACATAATCTTCTATGAAGCCACTAGAAGAATGTTTTGTTCAATATACTAGTTCAATATATTAGTTCTATGATATCAATAAGTCTCATTCCTCCTAGCGACTTGAGTTCTAACCTTGCAAAATAGTCGAGAGGACACTTAAAATCCAGTCATGCTATGAGTTAGTGTGGCCTAATATGGGTGTATCCCCGAGTGATTTTCGACTGCTTAGATGCCCATGGGTCATGCTTTCTTAGACTATGGGCTATTCTCGCAAGTCACGAACAAACTAGCGAACAAAAATCCTATAATAATAACAACTTAGGAAACCAAATTATCAAAAAATAGCACAAAAATAACAAAAATTTAAAACAAAGGATACAAACAGCATGTAGTGAACCTGCAATAGCGATTTGTAAAAATAAAGGTTTTGGTTTAAAAAATGTTAAAGAAATAATTTTGAAATTAAACACAATGGAAAAAAGGATAACATAGTGAGTTATAGTTTGAACTACAGCAATTCCTGAGATTGAACTACAGCAATTCCTGAGATGTAGAATAGTTGGTGGCGGGGTATGGTTAAGACGCCCCCTAACCTGAAAGGTTGTTGGTTATAATCGTGCAGTTACCAAAAAATCCAACCATGTTAAGGGTTGGTGGGGTCCCGGCCGGGTGCGATCCTCGAGTAATTTTGACTACTTAGATACCCCTGGTTCGTGATAACTCAGCCAATGGCAAACCTGCTAGTCAAGGGGGTTCCACCAATTTGCCAACAAAAAAAGTAGTTTGAACTACAGCATATAAGAATATAAAATATGACACCGCGTAGATAAATTCTTAATTCAAAATTAGGATGGTTAAAAGTCAATATTTTCAGTGCAAGTACGTAGAGAATGATCATGGATTTGATGTAAACTAGAAAACACAACCATTTCCTTCAGTGTCACAAACTATGTATTTTAAGACAATTACTAGTTATAATTGAACGAATTAACACATGCATTACAGTGTACATTGAAGGAGCCTCAATTTATAAATAATACATGGATAAATTCTTAATTCACAATTCACAATGACCATGGTTAAAAATTAGTCGTTCCCATACAAGTACATAGAGAATGATCTTGTCTTAATTTAAATCAGTATGGATCTTAATCCGGATTTATCAAGCACTGAGGAAGATCAAATTTCTTAATGTGTCCATTATCATTTAATTCCATGTCATGTGGTCACTATTTCCTATTAATAGTAAAATTATATATATATACTTCAACGGGCTATCGAGTGCCCCAAACGGATATCGCATGCAAAAGTTATGATCCTGGGAAGTTCATTCTTCAACTAAGCACCTTGGGGCTGCAAACTTTATGACGATTCATCTCCTAGGGTTAGGTTTAGGATTTCTTCATCTCCAAGGATTTATGATAAAGGGCCCTTTGAACTCCTTTTGTATTCAGCTTGTCACAAGTGAACGTAGCATCCACGTCTCTTCTTGTCATGTGGTCACTCTTTCCTATTAATAGTATATTTTATATATATACTTCAACAAAATTTACTCTCTTAGTACTTGATAGATCTAGGTTGCTTTAATTTTTTCAAACGATGTCACATATGTATGTGATAACATCTCTGTTATACTTGGTTGTAGAACACCTTGCTACTCTCAGTGAAATTAGAAAACATAATCATTACCTTCAGTGGCACAAACTGAATATTTTAAGACAATGACTAATTCCAACTAAAAGAATAGTATATAACAACCTCAAAATATATGGTAACTACACAATATAGCACCCTAATAACACCTAAATAATAACATCTAACACCCTCAAAATATATATGGTAACTAAACAATAGAGCGCCCTTTCTGCACTTATGGTCGCAATTGTTTTCTAGCTAAAATTACAATGACTAATACAAACTAGTAGTTAAAGCCATTGTGAAACCAAGGCAAACTTGGACATCAAATTGCGTAGAAGCAAAAGCAACATGCAAATAACACGGTAACGGATGCCTTTCCAAAAGGATCGTGTGTTTTATAGAATTGAAGGCCCTTGGGGAAAAAAACCAGCCAATTCCTAAGGGAAAGATCATCAGGTGCATATCAATATAGATTATAACTTTATCAAATTGCAAATAAAATAAAAGATGGAAGGAAAGCTACTCTATTCTTGCTATTTCTTTAGTCGTTCATTCTATTGACAGACCATATTTAACTGCCAACGGTCAATACCACGAGGTTTTATTAATCTAAAAGGTGGTTAAATAATTAGTTATCCAAAGTGGTACTCTTCAAAAAGTAAAGATATGGATCGGTGTAGAAGTTGACTACTAATTTACAAAAAAGTAACAATTTATGACTAGTCTTCAAATCAATTTCAATGAAACAAGTCTAAGCATTCAATGATTTCACCC
Organism: Pseudotsuga menziesii; assembly: GCA_001517045.1. Classification (NCBI taxonomy): domain Eukaryota; kingdom Viridiplantae; phylum Streptophyta; class Pinopsida; order Pinales; family Pinaceae; genus Pseudotsuga; species Pseudotsuga menziesii. The sequence goes on from LPNX011049710.1 coordinate 118,286, forward strand.
GTCTAGTGAGTTTTTTACCAGAATCTGTTGAAAAAGAAAATTAAATCCGAATTCTATGTTGTTCAAATCATGTTCTGAATATATAAATGGATTCAGTGCCCTCAAATACCCCAGGGCATCTAGATCAAGCAAGCTTAAACATTTTTCTTTGAGATCTTAAATTCTTTTACCAGATTCCATTGAATTAGTGCTAGAAAATGCTGTCAGGAAAGTGCGAAATCATCGAATGTTCAGGCTACGCAATTTCAATGTCCATAAACAAGCATGCTGACATCATGTTTGCCATGCACGTTTAAAATTTATTTGAAGGCTGTCTACATTAAATGCACCCACAAAATACTATCGAAATTGATTGAAATGCAGAAAAAGCAACAGTAAATTTGATTTGTCAGGATTTATTATTGTGCAGCTGGTTGCTACTATAAGCAAGTACAAGGGATGATATAAATACTCTGCACTCATTATAATTAATAAGACAAAATTAAGACTGGTTAGGAATCAGTCATGGAATATGAAATTCACAATATGAAAACTGAAACCGACTGTTCAGACGAGAAGTCATTATTATAGATATTAAATTACTTGTGTTTACAAGACGTAAGAGTAAAAGCATTATAGTTCTCCAATGGATAGGATTGATATTTCCAATCAACAATTTGAACGGCTTCTGCCTAAATACAAATTGACTGGATAAAAATAATCTAAGAAAAAACAATAGGAAAAATTTTAGAACACTCACTAAAATTGGTCAAAATTTACTGACAACCAATCTCATCTCTTCTCAGGTCATTTTATCCTGAATTTGCCGGTGAACATATACAAGGTACTCCACATAAGACGATCCAAGAGCATTTTTGTCCTCCACCATCAATGAAAAGAATAGAAACTCTGCACATCAAACAAAATGCACCCATTCCAGAAGCAAATCAGGACATATCTACTCAACTTACAAGTTTACAGGAGAGCATGATCTCAAAATTTGAAAACAATAGCACCACAAACAAACATCATTTTTAACATTTTAATTGTTCCGAATCATCAATAAGCCTATGATAACTCCTAGGATGATGCTCCTTGAAGTATTCCATGAATCATAGTCACAAAAGCATATCCGCTCAGCTCAGTTCAACATACCTGCTGGTTCTGCTCTCTTACACACTCGTAACCTGTATAAAACAAATTTTCATGTAATTATGCACTATTTGGCTTGCAAGCTATCATTGATTTCACTTTAAAATAACTATAGTTGCATTCATCGACGACTCTTTTATTGTAAGACAAAACAAGCCATCATAAACCATTATATACTCTTACGAATAATAACATGAAATTCCATACCGTAAGTATGAACACCTCTGACGCCTAATTTCATTGACAACTTCATTGAGTTTACTTGAAAGGTCGTTGCCATAATCCTGCAACAGAAACTGCACAAGAACCATACATATGGCATTCATTACACATGATGTCTAACAAACACAATTAATTTGATTAAAACTCTGAAAAGAGAATTTGTTTTGACTATCCTTTTAAGGGGTGGCATTTTAGCATAGTTTTATTTGGTAGTTTTGCTTTCAACACATGAATTTTGATGGAGATCATTATATTATTAAGCATAGGTAAATAAATAGTCTGCGTAGCCACAATAAGAGATAACAAATTACTTTCCCACGACCTGAAAAACATTATATTTTCCAGCTAATCTAAAATGAACTAAATTTTATAAGGGCGTTCACTATTATTACCTTAAATACAATACAAGACCTTCATAGAAAGAGATAATAGTCTAAATTACCATAACGTCCAAAAATTATCAGGAAGAAAATAAATTGTAAATGCATCAGGAAGAAAAGAAATTTTATAAACCTTTCAGTATGAAACTAGATGTGGAATAGTATGATCAAACAATTTTATCAGCAAATGTGACAAAATACAAAGGTTGTGATAACCTGGAATGATTTGAAATTTTGATCTGTTAATATGTGCTCATACGCAAATACTTATTCGTAATTATGAATCTCAGACAGGAAGGTTGTAGCATATCAACCAGTATGAAAACATGCAAGCTTTGCAAAAAGATGAGCCAATCCATCATCTATTGTAACTCATGTATGTTTAAAGTAAAATAAGTTGCAATTTTCAAAGAGAGGTTGAGAGAGACAGAGAGGCCGGCCATGGTTGTAGTGATCGACCATACCTCAAAATTATACAAAATAAAAGGACATCCAAATAGGGCATTTGCACACTACTAGCAACAGGCATCCCAAAAAGATAAAACCAAAATCTTACTGCAACTAGATCATCAAACTTTGGAAAATCAGGCTTCCAAGGTTAATCTTCTTCTTGCACCTTATTTAAAAATTTCCTTTCTGCCTTTTGAAATGAAGAGAGAATTTTAATGTGGAACAAATTCCCAGTCATGGAATCTGCCACTTTATTAATGAGTCAAAAGCTACAACATAGATTTTCACCCTTGTTAATTTAATATATGAATCATAGTTACATATATCAGCGATATATCGCCAACATCGCGATATATTGCGAGTCAAAGGAGCCAGCGATATATCACCACCAAATTATCGCGATAAATTCCCGATTTTTTAATATATCGCGACACTTTAAAATATCGCGATATATTTATCGCGATTCGATGGAAAATATCGGCCTGTTGACAAAAAATTAGTTTTTTTTGCCATAAAGAGGCCGCGTACGGGTTTTTCTAGTTCATTTGCACTTTGCGGCTTGGAGGAAGTGGAGCACTAACGTCTTGGGTGATTTTCAACAAGAGAGGAAGGGGGCAAACCATCAAGCTTCCATTGCCATCTAATCAGGTATGTATTCTTTGAACTTTCATTCTTTTTCTTTTTGCTTGAGATTTGTTGGTTAATGTGGACTTAGTGTAGGGTTTAGGTTTAGATTTAGTGTAGGGTGTAGATTTGCCATTACAATCATAGCCTATAGGGTTTTATCCTTTTAGGTAGGCCACCCTCCATTTCTTTGAATGTTTTAATAATTTCATTGTTTTCAAAATTATAAAGAAGAACATTTTAAAATTTATTCATTTTTGTTTGTTTGTTGTGGCATAGGTGACACAATGCCAAAGCCATTGGATCCAATGTGGGAGTATGGTCAGCCAATTGACCCTAATAATTGGCAAAGGTTGAATTGCAAACTGTGGGAAGGATATTTCTGGTGGAATTAGCCACTTGAAATACCTCCTTGCCAAAATTGTTGGGCATGAAGTGGATGTTTGTCCTGATGTTACCCCAGAACTTAGAAGTGATGCGTAATGCAAACCAATCCATTCTTGACATGGCTAAGAAGAGGGACGAGAAGGAGGAATTCAGAAATGAACTTGCATCTAGAACACAATCACGAACCATGGGAGCCACAAGTGACATGCATTCCTTCTCCTCATCTACACAACCCCCACATTCCACTGTCCCTTCTTCAACCTCACCTTATGTGGCATCGTATTTGAGGCAACCTTCTGTTCGAACCATACTCAAACAAAGGGAGAAGGAAGAGGCGGATAGAGTTGTGACAAAATGTTTTCTATGGGGTGATGTGCCTTTCAACATCGCCAAAAACAACCCCTACTATCATGCCATGTTTCAAGCTGTTGGCGCTGTTGGTCCAGATTATAGGGGGCCTTCCTATAATGATTTGAGAGGGAGACTCCTTGATGAGGAGAAGGTTGATTGCACCCAGAGATTAGATGAGCTCAGACAGTCATGGGCAGCGACCGGTTGCAGTGTTATGTCAGATGAATGGACTGATGGGAAAGGCAGATCCATTATCAATTTCTTGGTCAATTGTCCCAGGGGGACAGTTTTTATCAAATCTGTCGATGCATCTCCCTATGTTAAAGATGCACACTTATTATGTGATTTGCTGGATAAGTTTATCCAATAGATAGGTCCACAATATGTTGTCCAAGTCATTACGGACAACGCTACCAATTATGTTGCTGCTAGGAGGATGCTTATGGAGAGGTATGCAAGCTTGTATTGGACTCCTTGTGCTACCCATTGCATTGATTTGATGCTAGAGGACATGGGAAAACTTCCTTGGATCAAGGAAGTCATTGATTCAGCTCGGAGTGTGACAAAATATATATACAATCATACATATGTTCTTTCACTCATGAGACGCTTCACGGGAAACAAGGAGTTGATGCGTCTTGCAATCACACGATTCGCCACTTCCTTCATTTCTCTTCAGTCTATGCATAAGGTTATGATGGAGTTGCAGCGGATGTTTCTTTCTGATGAGTGGGCATCTTGTGTCTATAGCACCAAACAAGATGGGCAAGCCCTTGCTCGAATGGTGCAATTTGATTTGACTTTTTGGGCACGATTGGAGGAGGTATGTGCCATCAGTGAACCTTTGGTAAAGGTTCTTCGTTTGGTTGATGGTGAAAAGCCCGCAATGGGCTACTTGTATGAGGCCTTGGATAGGGCCAAGGAAGCTATCCATCACTACTATGAGGACAAGGGGGAGGTGGGACTCACAAGACGAGCTGAACTATGGAGTGTGATTGATGAACGATGGAATAATACTCTCCATCGTCCCATTCATGCAGCAGGGCTCTACCTCAACCCCGCTTTCTCTTATGCATGTGGCTTTCAGTTTGATGCTGAGGTCATGGATGGCTTTCTCGAGTGTGTTCAGAGGATGGTGTTAACTCCCTCTGAGCATGCAGAGATTTCTAGACAGATGGAGATCTATAGGATGTCAGGTGGCACTTTTGGCTATGACATGGCTGTCCAGGATAGAACCACAAGGATGCCAGGTAAAATTTGTTTAAAACTTTCAAATTTTGATCTCTTAGATTCTTAATTAATTACCCTTTCATTTCTATGTTTTTTACTTGGTAAAAATTTAATACATTGTAATTTGTAATTTGAATTTTGTCTTACCGTTTACCTTCCTTGTTTTCTTTGTAGATGTGTGGTGGACTAACTATGGTCGCAGAGTCCCAGACTTGCAAAAACTTGCCATTAGAGTGCTAAGTCAAAGTTGCAGCCATCAGGGTGTGAGCGCAATTGGAGTGTCTTTGAGAAGATACACTCCAAGAAGCGCAGAAGGTTAGAATTTTCAATTTAGAAATGTTAAAGTTTAAACTTAAATTTATAATCTTTGCTTCTTTATAATTTTATTAGTTTTGAATATAATTTATTACAATTTTGAATTTGAATTTATCATCATTTATCACCCCCTAACTATGGATCTCATACTAATGCAGGTTACTTTCTCAATGCCTTAACGACATGGTTTATGTCTACTACAATCTAAGGTTGCAAGTGAAACAAATTGAGAAAGTGCCCAATTCAGATGCCATTTCATTGGATGACATTGACACTACCAGCAAATGAAGGGTGGAGAGTCTGAATTTCAGTTCCAATTCTAGCAGTTGGCCTTATTGTCGAAATGATGGCGTAATCTTCACTTGAGGCCAGGTGCCAACTAGATTGGCCTCTTTGGGCTAGCATCCCAACCATAATAGGATGCCTATAAATATACATACTACTACTCTTTTGTAAATCAAATTCATTGAATGATCAAGGATGATAAACACCCAAATGCATTTGTCCATTCGCTCTTCTTGAGGATATTTCTTCTATAGCATGCCTCTCTTGGAGAATTTTCTGTTTTTTGTTGTGGTGATCTCTCTCACTTGGGTGCGTCTATTAGTATGATCTATTATTGTGATCGATGTTGTTATGCTAGCTGCAGTCACACTGTTTCTGGATTACCATTTGTTGATTGGTCATCCTTGATCTACTATCTCCTGTTTGTCTTAACTTGGTAACAGATTATTATGAACTGTTCCCTCTCTATCCTGCACTGGTTAGGGATATTTCAGGTCTAAAACTACGGTTTTTGTTGTCCTGTTTCAGGATAGCATAAGCTTTTTAGGTTTTTTACCCTCTCCGCCACCAGCGCCCTCCTATTTTTTATTTCTTTTTTGTTTTCCCAATGAATTTGAGCAATTCCTCTTGTAAAATGGTGCTATTCTAAGAAAGTGCACCCTATATTTCTCTCTGTTTCAACAAAAATCCACTGCTGTTTTATTGAAAAGCATTGGTGTAACATGGTTTTTCCTATTTTCAGTGTGTTTTCAGAGACCTTTGCCGGTGGCATTATCAGATTTCTTCTTTAGGGATCCTAGAGGGACCCACCTCTCATATTTTGATCTAAAGGTTTGCTTGGTGGAAAAATTTTCTAGGTTATACAATCGATCTGTGAGAAGACTATTAACTAGTATCATTTCTTTACGAGCTATCGAACTAGGATTTCAAGATCATCTTTATTGTAGGGTTTCAATTTCAAACCCTTTCTTGGCCTCTTTAGCAAGTTCTCTTGAAGTCTTCATGAAGACTTTCTTTCACTGGACCAGATGGATTGTTTCTTTGATATACATATCAGGGTACTCCACAGATCAGGCTCTATTAGTTTCAAATGTTCCCCATATTGAATCCACCCTGTTTGGAGACTTTCTCATGTTGTAGATGTTGGTACTTTTTGTATTGGATGCCTTGGTTGGTGATGTGAAGCATAGTTCTCAGCAATTGGAGTTGGTTCATAGTGACTCTTCCAACTTATGTCTGTTTTTTTGTGAAGGGAGTACACTTTCACCTTCTTTGATGCAGTTTACACTTACAAGTTACAGGTCCACAAAATCTTTCCCCATCTCTTCTTGATGACTCTACGGATGATTCTCAACTTCTTGTGATGGATCACTTTGTTTGTGGATATTGGTCTTCCACACTATGATATTTATCCTTATAAGACAAACTATATGCAGTATACTTCAGTAGTTATTTCTTTCAGGCTCCAGCCAAAGACAACCTCTGACAAGTTGTGGAACTGTATTGATGTTCAAACTATGGCATTTCGGGGAGACTCTATCTGTAGATGGCCCATCTTCAGCATTTAGGGGGGAAGGTGAGATCTATGCTTACTCTTCTTGGCCAGCCATCCATCTACAAGGAGAATGTTGTGCATAGAGATAACCCTATGTTGAGATGGGTATTCATTAACTCTGACTTTTTTATTTCGACTATGGCCAACCATCTTTTGGAGTTGGATAAACGCAAAGCAACTCTGACATGTATTTCATCAGCCATCTCACTCCTAGTTGTATTTGAGTTGGGTATTCATAAACCCCCTCTCTTCTATATGTTGAAAAATGACAAAGTTCAGACCTCTGTTCACATACAGCCATTAAGAACTTTGTCAAACATTTAATATACCTTCAATATCAGTTCTCAACAGTAAACACAAGTCATGCACATTTATTAACCATTAAATGGGACTTGACTGTAAGCTAATATACCGGTTATAAAGTACATTTTCAGCAGAAAAAACACACAAACAGCAGACTGTAAAAGCACTTTAACACGGGAATTTTTGGTCAAAATATCACCCTGGGGAAAACCCCACCCGGGGGAAAACGAGTCAAGAGTTTTTTAATTGAGCTTGATAAGAAGATCTGAGTTACACTAGTAATAAATCAGCATACTAAACAGCAGAATATATTTCACAGCAGTCCAACAGTGTGCTTTGTGGAATGTGCCAAGAACCATACAAAGTACAGGCTCAGATTTTTACCTTAAAATATGTGCCCAGAATTAACTGTAGGAAGGCTCTCCTGACAGCAATACTCTCCGCAATTTTTGTGCACTGTTACAGTACTCACTTGCACAGACTGTATGCTAAGCTATCAATACGACCCCCTTTAGTTTGTGAAAATTACGCCTTCATAACTGTTGTGCAGACCAGCAGGGTTCTCTAGACATTTGTGCCACCTTTCTTGCTCAGAATTGAACCCTCTTACTGCCGTAGGGAACAGCATTCTATGCCATTCATCAACCTTGAGATGCATGTCTCCAATATCTCTTGGAAAGTGCACCCTTCCTTGCTGCTCCACCACCTCTTTTCTTCACTGCTCAAACTCCCTTTTCTCTCTCTCTCATGAAACTCGAGCCATTCAAGAGACTGCTCTCTTTGCAATGTGTGCCTCTTCACTCTTCAACTTCTCTTAAATAATAATAAAAATGAAGTCTCATTCTCCTTTTATTTTACTCATTAGGGGAACGCCTAGGGCTGAGATTAGATTTTGGCCACAAGATCTAAGGTTGTGATTTAATCTCAAGATGACTTAAATCTCTTAAGTCATGACTATATAAAAAAATGAAAAGTCACTTTTACCCTAAATATCAAAAAGTACACTTTATAATTTAAAAGTCACTTTATAAACTTAATAAAGTACATCTCACTTTCTAATTATAAATACATATCATAAAGTACTTTAATAAATGCTCTCATAAAGTCACTTTATGACATTTAATGAGACTACATCATCTCAGACCCCTGCACCTAGGCACCTAATGCAGAAATACCTCCAAGCTACAAAAACCAACACTCCCTCTTAGCCATCTCATCAGCCATCTCACTCCTAGTTGTATTTGAGTTGGGTATTCATAAACCCCCTCTCTTCTATTAGTTGAAAAATGACAGTTCAGACCTCTGTTCACATACAGCCACTAAGAACTTTGTCAAACATTTAATATACCTTCAATATCAGCTCTCAACAGTAAACACAAGTCATGCACATTTATTAACCATTAAATGGGACTTGACTGTAAGCTATTATACCGGTTATAAAGTACATTTTCAGCGGAAAATACACACAAACAGCAGACTGTAAAAGCACTTTAACACGGGAATTTTTGGTCAAAATATCACCCTGGAAAAACCCCACCCTGGGGAAAACCAGTCAAGAGTTTTTTAATTGAGCTTGATAAGAAGATCCGAGTTACACTAGTAATAAATCAGCATACTAAACAGCAGAATATAATTCACAGCAGTCCAACAGTGTGCTTTGTGGAATGTGCCAAGAACCATACACAGTACAGGCTCAGATTTTTACCTTAAAATATGTGCCCAGAATTAACTGTAGCAAGGCTCTCCTGACAGCAATACTCTCCGCAATTTCTGTGCACTGTTACAGTACTCACTTGCATGGACTGTATGCTCTTTACTCAACGAAACCAGCACCTTCAATTATGTACTTTACTTGGCCTCGATTTCTGTGCCAAGCTATCAATACGACCCCCTTTAGTTTGTGAAAATTATGCCTCCTTAACTGTTGTACAGACCAGCAGGGTTCTCTAGAAGTTTGTGCCACCTATCTTGCTCAGAATTGAACCCTCTTACTGCTGTAGGGAACAGCATTCCATGCCATTCATCAACCTTGAGATGCATGTCTCCAATATCTCTTGGAAAGTGCACCCTTCCTTGCTGCTCCACCACCTCTTTTCTTCACGGCTCAAACTCCCTTTTCTCTCTCTCTCATGAAACTCGAGCCATTCAAGAGACTGCTCTCTTTGCAATGTGTGCCTCTTCTCCTTTTATTTTACTCATTAGGGTAACTCCTAGGTCTTTTCATCTTCTAGGGCTGAGATTAGATTTTGGCCACAAGATCTAAGGCTGTGATTTAATCTCAAGATGACTTAAATCTCTTAAGTCGTGACTATATTAAAAATCACATCTTATGAAAAGTCACTTTTACCCTAAATATCAAAAAGTACACTTTATAATTTAAAAGTCACTTTATAAACTTAATAAAGTACATCTCACTTTCTAATTATAAATTCATATCATAAAGTACTTTAATAAATGCTCTCATAAAGTCACTTTATGACATTTAATGAGACTACATCATCTCGGACCCCTGCACCTAGGCACCTAATGCAGAAGTACCTCCAAGCTACAAAAACCAACACTCCCTCTTAGCGAGGGAGGTACTGCTGGCATCTGATCCACCTGGCTATGTCTCCAACCACTGCTCTCCAAGAGCTGAATGTCCCTCAACCACCTGCTCTGGATCATGTGTTGGAGTTCTGTGCTAGACCACTTTGAACTGAGAGTTTTGCTCACTCTCTCGCTCATCCTTAAGAGTCATCTCGTACCAGCTCAGTCTCCTCACAAAGCTGTAAGAATCCTCTCCACTGGCTGCTATCACTAAGTCTGATCTCCCACCAAACTCACCATCCAAAGGTCTACCCAGTACTCAGTATGTCTTGCCTAGCAATCTCGCTGCACCCAGGCCCCCACTCACCAGATAGATGAAAACTCATTTCCAAGTGAAGGATCACATATCTGTCATCTTGCAAAGTCGACATTGATCAGCTTTGGAACAAGCAAAACTCTGCCAACCTCCAAATAACCTCCAGACTCGAGTTGGAGAACACTTCCAACACCTACTTCATGGGTACCGACATACCCATCCTCTGTAAGTATAACTCTGTCTATGTCTGTTAACTATATGAACATTGCTCATATTCCTGTCATATGGCATGTTGCTCTGCCATCTATGTACCATGCTCCAGTGTCTACACACTCGGTTACACTATTGCCTGAAAGAACTGAGACAAGCAAGAATTCTATCTCAAATTTCTTTGCATACTCTTCCACTTCAACTGAAGTGGCAGCAACGAACTCTTACACTTCTTCTTGTTCTTCTTCATGTTGGGACTCTACCCAACATAGTGACCATAACCCTAGCAAGCAAATCATCCCACTTTGTTCATGTCCTTCTCGGACTTGGCTCCAGTACTTGTGCCTCCCTTCTTCTTCTTGCCCTCCTTCACTCTAAGCGCTACATTCTCCTCATCTTCCTCACTGTTTGATGAGTTATCATGCACATATCCTGCTAACAGATAATTGGGTCCACTTTTGTATTGAGTTGGATCATCACAAACCCAACTTCTCTTCTTTCAACTATGGCTGGCAAGACATTGAGTTGGGTAAGACCACTGTGTTTTCAACTATAGCATATCTTCTTAGAGTTGCATACTGCTTCATCTTCCCTCCAAAAAGATGTGTAGTAAATGTGCAGTATGGTTGGGATGTGTTTTCCAAACCTCCTCCATTGAATGAGTAGTTCAATCGTAATATTTTCCAGCAAATGAACAGTTATGTGGAAGCATTCCTCCAGCATATGAGTAATTCAGCTAAATTACCAAGATCTATTAGAATTTGACAGCTGCAAAACCAAGATCACTAGAAGAAAGACAAAGCGTAAAAACAGCGTGTGGAGCTCGTTTATCCACGACGATCACAAAGATCGTCACCCAACCATAGACAAAAGAATATCACCCTCGAGCTCGCCCTTCCAAGAGATAAATCGATTAAAGATGAGTACTTCCAGATTGCAGTAGCACAAACCCAAGAAAAACAAAAGAAAACTCTCCAAGATTGAAGAAGCCCAGCAAACCTCCTCTCCAGCTGTTGTAGCAAACCTCTCTAGCAGAGGGAGAACTTGTATTGCAGTGCCCAAGTTGCAGCGTCCAAAATGAGGAGAGGTGCCCCCTATTTATATTGATTTCTTGCTAGAAAAATCTAATTTTTCATTGGGGCCGACTTGACAGTTTTACTGGGGTCAACTTGTCAATTAAATAAATAAAAAAATATTTTCTTATTTATTTATTTTGTTTTCTTTCAAGGCCGACCTATGAGGATGATCTGGATCCACCAGATTTAGCCAGGATCCGGATTCACCTAGGATACGTCAAGTACAAAAATATAACATATCCAAAGTTTATAATCAAAACCCTAAGTTACTGGAAACATTGTTAGCATGACTAGGAAACTCCATTCCCCATTTTGGATATTGAAATGGAGGGGATACGGCACTAAAACGATAGTGATACGTTTCAAGCCAGTACAGATATTTCAGGTTGTATGGATACGTTTCAGGCAATTCGTGATACATTTCAAACAAATCTTGATACGTTTCAGGCAGATCTTGATACGTTGCGTGGAAATCATGATAAGTTTCACACCAAAACTTAAACGTATCAAGCAAATCATGACGCATTTCATCTCTTTTAACTTCTAAGAATTGATTTTTTAAATTTGTATTGGTGTTAACTGAAACTTTAAAGGGCCCACTACCCCTTCAACAAGTCCAATCTAGTACACAAAGTGGTTCCTCTCTCAAAAACACACTGAAACTTGAAAATGATTTGCAGCCAGCGGCCCAACAGACTTGCTAGAACGACAGGTTGAGAGACTTGCTGGTTTAGTGCTTGAGCAATGGGTGAAGGCGTGAAGCTATTTTTAATTGCAGGTATGACCTTTTTGTTCTTGCTTGGCTGTTGATTTTGTTTCAATATGAAAGTCTCAGAAGCTCAGCAATCAACCCCATACTTATAAAATATATTTAAAAAAAAAATGAACCATGAGCCTCTTGTCCAAGTTAAAACCACATAAAATTTACCACCCGCGACTTAACTTTGAAGTTTCAACTTAAAATGTTAAAGTCTGAATATTGACGTGTGAGCAAGTGTGAGAAAAGCACATATACAGCGTTAATCTTGGGTTGAGTCTTGGGTTGAATGAGAATCCATTGTATCATCGCTCTCAGGCTTTAACTCTATAACAACTTTTAACTTTGGTTAAGCCATGTTTTCCAGGCCAAAACTGTAGTGCTTAGTGGACTTTTATTTTTTTAACTGAGTTTAAATGAATCTGAGACTGAATAAAACAATTTGTTGCTTTTAATCTCAATCCAAAAAGCAGCCACCAAATTCTAAAATTCTCAGCTCTGGAAAAGATAATAATTAAATTATTAATATATCAATGTATCATCATTTTGCTATTAGATACTATGTCCAATTGTCAATAACCCTAGATTTTCTATTAGATAATATATATATATCATTTCCACGCTGTCTCATATCCGGCTTTTATGAAAATTTGTCGTATTCATTCCGCCCGGTATCCGTTTTCGTTTCCGTTTCCACTTCAGTACAAGTTAGTCAAAACCATTCTTGAAAATTGAAATCATTAAATAATATATATATATATATATATATATATATATATATATATATATATATTTAATTATTAAATTTATATAAATTTGTTGAAATCATTATATAATTAATCTATATATTTTTAAATTATTAAATTTACAGTCAAGTTATCAAATTTAGGTATATTGTAATTATGAAAGCAACTTTATATAAATATTATATATCACTTACTTTATATTCATTTTATAAATATATATATTTATGTTAATATATATTATAGATACATAATAAACTATTTCACTGTCAACATGACATGCTTACTCTGCGCCCTGATCACCGATGTTCAGAATAAAGTAAGCACTACATGAAAGCAGTAGACTCAACTAACAAGCCAAGGCAAGGTAAAGGACCACATAAAAAACAGAGGTAGCGGAAGTGAGGGCACCAAAGGTTGATCTGCCTGCGTATATCCAATTGACTGAGTGAAAAAACTCACTTTTTAATATTAATTGCTTGAACGATTATGAATTTAGTCAAGGCAAGAGCGTCTTTAGGTAAGAAGTCGGATTATCCAATGGAAGATAGCGCCATTTTTTCGGCCGACTGAATATCCAAATGAAGGGCATATACCACCGCAACATCCACACGATACACATCACATTCAATCAGAGGGCACATTCCACAGCATTTCCTAACATGGCCATAAAAAAATTTCACGAAAAGTTAATTATTAAAGGGCGACAACTGGGTTGATGTGTGTCTCCTGTGTCTCCTTCACGGGAACCGTGTCTCCTCCACAGGATCCGTTTCTCCTTTGTGAGATCCATTTCCAAAATTCAATGGAACTGTTCAGCTAGTGGATCTTGGCAGATCTGAATCCAAATCCGGATCAGAACCGTGGATCCATGAATCCAGGACCTGACCCCCAGAGATCTGGTAACACAGCAATTCAATGATCAGGGATGCACAGATCAAAGTTGATTCCTATATAGGATGTTTCTTGCACTTCTTTATTGAATGGGAAATTCAGTATCATACTCTCCTAGGTGATGCGCAGTTTCATGGCATCATTCTTCGAGCAGATTATTGGGTCATATTTCCCTAGATGGACAGATCAGAATCATATATCCCTAGATTATGAGTAGTTCAATGATGGCATCTCTTCAGGAGTTGCACAATTCTGTGTTGATGATGGTTGGGTATCCATTAACCCTTCCACATTTTGTATTAAGTTGGATCATAAAAAACACACACTTTCTTATTGTAGGTACATCTATCACTCTATTGAGTTGGGTATGCCCACTCCATTTGTTACTTGTAATTCAGCATCTTTGTCCATAACCCCATGCTCAGATTGAGGGGATTTGTTGAAATGATCGTGTAATATCCACTTGAGACCATGTTCTGACCCACTATTGGGTGTATTGACCACTTCAATGAGCCTACATATGGGTAAGATAGTAAGTTACCCCCTTTATTATTTATGGTTGTTCTGGCTAAGGTTGAACTAGTCACCCTCTTGGGGCTAGGTTTCAAACCCTAATAGGATGCGTATAAATGTCAGTGCAAACAATTGACGATTTTTTGCCAACATCGTGAAAAAATCGTGATTGGTGAGAACCTCCCAAAAAAATCACCACAAAAAAATTTGTGAGCTCTGGAAAAAAATGGATCATGATCTTTTTCAATAAATAAAAAAAATGCCTAAAAATCACAGCATGATTTTAGGTGTCTTGGTCAATTTGGGTTGTTTTCGTTATTTCTCTTAGCAATTGTTGGGAAATGAGAGGGAAAGGGTTTACCATCATAAACAACCAGGTTTAGAAAGACCAAATCATTGTTATCATCACTATCAAAGATAGTTTTATTGGAGCACAGATCAATTGCCATTTGCCTATGGTGTTGATATTCTCGTATTCAAGGTATTTCTCTAAATTCCACCTTAACTACTTATTTTCTAGATTTACACAAAGTTTTCAAATTCCATGTTGATTGCCTCTTATTATCATTTTTCATGGTTCATAAAACAATCTAGAGGTCTGTATTTTTTTACAAGCAAGCTGTTTTTTTTTCAGAAATGTTTGATTTTACCACTTGGCTAAAATCCTAGAGCATGAAATTGGGATTTGTAGTGCATTAACCACAGATTTTCTAAGCTTCCAATGTTTCTAATTATGAAAAGGATAAAAAGAGGGAAGGGGAATCCACTACCGAAGTTGTACTTGTCGCTAGAGTGGCTAGATACTCAAGAACCACAGGCAAACCTGGAACTCAAGGCAATAAAAGGGACCCCATGAATTCACCTTCTATGAGGACCTCACCTTTCTGTGTTCCATGAACTGGATAAAGGTCACAACTTCCATTCAATCAGTGGTTAGAAGCATAGAAGAAAGAATCGGCGAAAAATCACCGAGGTCACGAAAAATCACGATTTTTCGAGGCCGGCGATTTTTTCTAGCGAAAAAATCGCATAGCACAATTTTTGGTAAACATTGACGATTTTTAGGAACAAATCGCGCAACGATGGTTGACTACGGCTCAGCGTCTACAGGCGGATTCGGGGAGGATAAAAACGATTTTTTGATCTATTTTTTTTTACCAGTTGTTGCCTGCCGTGTGGGTCATGACCATGAGCACTGAGCACCCGTGGGCCGTGAGCACCGAGCTACTCCTTCAAATTCGAGGACCGTGAGCACTGAGCACCCGTGGGCCGTGAGCACTGAGCAGCAGCCAACTAGAGGACGCCGACAGCAGTGGCCGTGAATACCCTTCGACGTTTGTGAGTGGTGACTAAGCTTGCTGGAGGGAGCCGTGAGCTCGTGACTATCCAAGCCATCAAGTTCATGAGCTTGCTGGAGGGAGCCATGAGCCCGTGACTGTCCAAGCCGTCAAGTTCGTGAGCTTGTTGCGAGTTGTGTGGGAACCTGGAGTAGTGAGGGACCGAGGGTTTGAAGTTTGAACTCTGTTGTAGTGTGCAGTGTGCAGTTGCACTGTGTTGTGACTCGTGTGTAGTGGGGGTTTGCAACTGTCATCAAACTTCAACATTCCTATTCCAAGTTCCCAATTCCAACACTTCCAGGCATGTAGAGTCTAGACTTCAATTAAAATTTTAATTCTGAGGATTGTATTAGCAGCTAGCTACTGTGGGATAATCATGATTCATAATATATGTGTTGACACTGGACAATTGAATATAGAGATTTTTTAAGATTGTAAACAGAACAAGGTTCTTGATGAGGCATGGATGCTCATTCTCTATTAAGATTGTAAACTTAGAAGCATACTAGTTAGTAATTACAGAGAACAAATTTTTGGATTTTACAATCTTAAAATTTTTAATTTTTACAATTTTAATTTTTAACAATCAATTTTTACATATTTTACAATCTTAAAATTTTTAATTTTTAGAATTTTAACAATCAATTTATTATTTTAGTGTTGATGATTTTATCATTTATAGAAGGCCTAGAGCTACTAGCCGTGTGCTTTGGTTTGTTCTTTGGGTTTAATGTTTTTTTTTGTTTTTTTGCAGTCACAGGTTTGAGTTTTGTGGCTATACATTTCCATTGCAAAAATGCCAAAGGCATTGGATCATTTTCGACAATATGCTGACCCTGAAGATGGAACAAACCGACAACGATTGAATTGCAAGTTGTGTGGACAACATATGACAGGAGGCATTAGCAGGTTGAAGTACCATTTGGCAAAACTCCCTGGCCATGATTTGGGGCTTTGTAGTGCAATTACCCCCGAGATTATGAGAATGGCCCATGATGCAATTCACTCGAAGCATAGAAAAGGGAAGAGTCGGCTACAAATAGAGTTCAACTTGCTACAGGTGGAGGGGCTAGGACTTTAGGGACATATGATTATGGTCATCCGGATCCCACTGAAGATAGTGTAGGGGGCTCCACGGCCATTGGTTCAGCTTCCATGAGTGCTACTGCCTCATCTTTCTTTGTGGCACGAAATAGCATCAAGTCCATGGTTAAAAAAAGGGAGAAGGAAGAAGCAGATAGGGTTATGGGGAGGATGTTTTTCTAGAGTGACTTGCCGCTTACAATAACAAGAAACAATCCTTTTTTTCAGCCTATGTGTGATGCCATTGCTATTGTTGGCCCAGGGTATAAGTGCCCTACATATGAGGCGATTCAAGGCCCAATTCTTCAAGCAGAGAAGAAAGACATCAACACTAGATTGGAGGAATTCAAACAGTCATGGGAGATATCTGGATGCACATTGATGTCTGATGGTTGGTCAAATGCGAAGGGTAGGACCCTTCTCAATTTCTTGGTGCAGTGCCCTAAAGGTACCATGTTTATCAAATCCGTTGATGCATCGGCACAGGGAAAAGAAGCAGCATTGTTATGTGAGTTGTTGGATGGGGTCCTTCAGGAGATTGGTGTGGACAATGTGGTGCAGATCATAACAGATAATGCGGCCAATTATGTGGTTGCTGGTGGATTTCTTATGGAGAGGCACCCCTCACTATTTTGGAGTCCACTGCACATTGTATTGATTTGATGCTAGAGGATGTAGGGAAAATTCCCTTCATCAAGGAGGTTGTTGATCAGGCTAGGAGTATCACCCAATTCATATATAACCATGCTTGGGTTCTTAGCCTCATGAGGAGATGCACGAGAAACAGGGAATTGTTGTGCCCTGGAATCACACGATTTGCCACCAACTTCATTTCTCTTCAGTCTTTGCTTCAAGTTCAATTTGAGCTGAAGCAAATGTTTGTTTGTGATGAGAGGCGAGATTGCACATATAGTAGGAGAGAGGATGGGAAAGCCATTGCTAGATTGGTTTACACCGACTCTTTTTGGGAAGGAGTGGAGAAAGTGTGCTCAATCAGTGAACCTTTGGTAAAGGTTTTGAGATTAGTTGACAATGACAAGCCCGTTATGGGATATTTGTGTGAGAACATGGATAGGGCCAAAGAGTCTATTCGGTCTTATTATGTGGAGAAGGGTACCCCTGGACACAATAGACACATGATGCTATGGGAGTTGATTGATACACGGTGGACCGAGATGCTCCATCGACCTATTCATGCAGCTGCATTTTTCCTCAACCCTGCCTTTTCCTACAAGTGTAAGTTTGATTTTGATGAAGAGGTTTTGGAAGGGCTTATCGAATGTATGAATAGGATGGTACATAATTTTGAGACTCGAGAGAGTATTACTCGTGAGATGGAGATGTATCGGGAGGCTACTAGACTATTTGGCTATGCCGATGTTGTTCGTGCAAGGAACAATTTGACTCCAAGTAAGTGATTGCAAATTAGAATTTATTTTTATTTTGAACTTCAAATTCTTAAATTTTAATTGTGTTTTATCATTTATCATTTTATTTGAAATTTGAATTATATAATCTGATTCTCTTTCTTTCTTGTTTATTGTAGGTGTTTGGTGGAGGACATATGGTGCAAGGGCACCAAATTTAAAAAAATTTGCCATTTGAGTCCTAAGCCAAACCTGTAGCTCTTATGGATGTGAGCGTAATTAGAGTGTCTTTGATAAAATACACTCAAAGAAACGCACCAGGTAAGAACTTTATCAAAGCAATTAAATTCGTTGAAATTTAAGATCCTCTTTCATATTGTTTTCCTATGGCCTCAAGATTCAAGACTTATTAAATCTTTTTATCACCCTCTTACAGGTTGGATTTCCCATGCCTGAATGATTTGGTATATGTCCACTACAATCTTCGACTGTGGATGAAGCAGGTGGAGAGATCACCCGATGTGAATGCCATTTGCTTGGAAAATATTGATGTACTGTCCAAGTGGAGGGTGGAGGTTGAGTTACCTATCATGGAGGAGGCACCTGCATGGTTAGATGAGGAGCAGCAGCAGCAGGGGTAGGAGGATGAGGAGGAGCAAGAGGAGGAACAGGAGGAGGAGGTGGAGCGCTTTGACCCAGAGGACTTCATGGAGGCTGATGTGGCTTCATCAGCACCACCTTCTACACTGGTCGATGCATCTACTCCCTCATTGGCACCAAGTCCATCATTGGCACCGAGTCCCTCATTAACACCGACTACACGGCCAAGACCTTCTACTGTCAGGGGGCAACCTGGCAAACAGCCCATGATCTTTTCCCGTAAAAGGCGAAGAGGGCATTGATTTATATTTCAGAGACAGATAGTTAGCTACTAGTTTTGTGATGTCATTTTGTATTGGACCATTGATTTCCCACTTTTGAGTACTACTGGACAACTATATTCAGAGTCCATACTTTCAGTATTGACTTTTATGTCTCATATTATATTTGGCATGCCTACATGATATATATCAGTGTTTTTTCTATATTTATGTGCCAATGTATTTATTTGATGTCATTGTTGCTTTATATGCTTAAAATTGTGAAAAAAATGAATATATTTTGTGTTTTTCAATATTTATCGCGGTTTGCCGATTTTTTTCGCCGACGTTGCCGAGAAGATGTTTTCTGGACCCTTGTCGATTTTTTGCCGATGTCGATGTTTTCTTCTATGGTTAAAAGAAAGGAAAAGCAAGAAGTAGATTGGGTTATGGGGAGGCATCTTTTCTAGAGTGTCATACCTTTCAGCATCACAAAGACCAATCCATTTTTCCAGCCAATCTATGATGCTATTGTTGGTCCAAGGTATAAGTGCCCTACTACGAGGGGAGTCATGGAGCCAATTTTGCAAGAAGAAAAGATGACATCAATATTAGATTAGAGGATCTAAAGAAATCATGGGATTCCATTGAATACACCATGATGTCCAATGGTTGCACAAATGGGAAGGGTAGGACCCTCCTTAATTTCTTGGTACATTGTCCACGTAATATAGTATATATATTAAATACATTGATGTGTTGACAAATGTTAAAAGATGCGACATTGTTGTGTGAATTGATGGATGGGTTCATCCGAGAGATTAGTTTGTAACATGTGCAAAAAATAACAAATAATGCAACTAATTATGTGGTTGTGGAAGAGTCGCAAATGAAGAGGCACCCCACATTGTTATGGACTCCATGTGCTGCCTATTGTATTGATTTGATGCTCGAGGATGTGAAAAATATCCTGCATCGAGGAGATCATTGATCAAGTTAGAAACATCACAAAATTCATATATAACCATGTATTTATAATTTTATTCTTAGCCTTATAAGGAAATTCTCAAGAAATAGGGAGTTGTTGTGTCCTACAATCACACAGTTTCTTGGTAGATTGGTTTCTATTTGGTTTATGCTCCAATGTCAATATGAGTTCAAGTAGATGTTTGTTTGTGATGAGTGGCACAATTGTGCATTTAGCGGAAGACAAGATGGCAAAGCCATCACTAAACTAGTGTATAACTAATTCCTTTTAGGAAGGACAACAAGAACATAAGATGCATGCACAGTTAGCAAACCTTTGGTAAAGATTCTCTGCTTGGTTGATGAGCATAATCCCAAAAAGGGCTACTTGTATAAGGCTATGGATAGGACCAAAGAAGTTATCCAATCATATTATGTGGACAAGGATATCTTCGAATTTGATAAACACATGATGATCTAGGATTTGATTGATAGTCAATGGACTAGGTTGCTCCATCTACCCATTCATGCAGTAGTACTTTTCCTCAACCCCGCCTATGCTCACTCATGCAACTTTGATTTTGATGGTGAGGTGATAGAAGGGCTCTTGTCATGTCTTCAAAGTGCTCACATAACAATTTTGAATTAATCACAACATGTAGATGTATCGAGAGGCTAGCGAACCATTTCTCTTCCTTGATGTTATCAATGAAAGGAGTATTTTGATGCCATGTAAGGCACAACAATTTAAAATTTTAATTGTGTTTTATTTGAAAGTTGAATTATATTTTAATGAAATGTAATTGAAATATTTTTTTAAATTTGTTGTAGAAGTTTACAAAAACACCAAATTTACAAAAACATGTCATTCAAGTCCTTGGTGAAACCATAGCGCTACAAGGTGCAACCGTAATTAACGTGTGTTTGAAAACATAATTTCAAAAAAGCTCAAGATGTTAGAACTTCAACTAAGCAATTACAATTATTATAATTTATGACCCTTTGAAATATTTATGACCCTCAAGACTCGTTAAATTTATTTATGAGCCTGTTACAGGTTGGATTTCCAATGTCTTAATTAGTTGGTATATGTCCACTATAATCTCTAACTATGGATCAAGTAGGTGGACAAGACACCTAATGTGGTCACCAGTTCCTTGGACATATTAGCGTATTGTCTAAGTGGATGCTGGAGTACAAGGCACCTGCCGTAGAGAAGGCACTTGCATTGTTACAGGAGGTGCATCAATAACAAGCACAAGGGGTAGAGGTGGAGCAACAACAATGGGGGCAAACGGAATTTAACATCAAGGGTGGTGATGAGGCAGCATCAACATCACCTTATACACATATTGATACAACTAAACCAACTAGTTGCACTGAGAAAGTGCATTTCTACAGCCAGGGTGGGGGGAAGTGTCTGTCTATCCCATAAAAATTAAAAATTAAAAATAAGAATGTCATGGAGCCCAGGTTGAGCGGGGGGGTGGGGGGTATCCATCTGTCCCATAAAAATAATAAAATAAATAAATAAAAATAAGAATGTGTCCATCAGTGTGTTGTCGTTTAGTGGTGAAAGGTTTGTGGATTTTATCCTTCTCGGCGCTTTGTAGAATCAGAGTTAGATGGGTCTACACTGGTTAGTGTCAGATACATGATGCATGAACTTCTAGTGGCAAATGAACCATGACATTTTCCTGTAAAGGGGGGAGAGATCATTGATAATGGATTCGTAATAAATATATTTTCCATTGTAGATGACTCATGCTGATGAGATACATTACATATGCGATGTCATTTTGTATTGGTTGTCCACTTTTGAGTCGTTGATTACACAACTACCAAGTTTCAGGAATCAGTATCGACATTGACGTATCATTTTTTATTTGGCATCCACTAAATCACATATAAGTTATAACTATAATTTTTCCATATTTATCTGCCAATATGTTTGTTTGATGTTCTTGTTGTTTAAATGTTTGAAAATTTGTAAAAACTGAGTTTATTTTGTATTTTCTAATGCTTGCCACAGTATGCCAATTTTTTCGGTCAATGTTGTTGAGAAGTTGTATTCTGAACCCTCGCTGGTTTTTTGTCGAAGCCAATTTTTTCAACAATGATAATTATGCATACACTTCTCATTCGTGTATGTATATTTATAATTCTGTGGCCCAAAACCAATGATTAGGTAGTTGCAGTAGTACGATTTGGCAGGGGATTTTCCTTTAAAGTCCAACTTTGGTTTCTACGACTTTGTGATTTCAAGTTATCAGGTCATTAATTGCCCTTTATGACTCTATATCAGTGACCTTTTTCTGTCACCTGTATTTCTTGTAATGTGCTATCTGTACATGTTAAAAAATTCAAAAACATATTTACCAAAAAAAGGACTATGCCAGAAAATTGAGACAACATTAAGAAAACTTCCGAAAATCCTGTATTTCTAGTATGCATGACTGAGGATATCATAAGAAGAACCCTCGTGTTATCAGTCAAAATTCAATGAAAACTTAGAATTCAAATTTAAATGCCAATCATGAAAAGTAGTCTTGCTTGAAAACTCATTTTAAAAAGAAAATGAGCCACGCACCTGGTCAGAAACAGCATCCACTGATGGCACCCCAAAAAGTTGTTGCACAACTTCAGCACTCACAGTCTTCCCTACATATATTAAAGCATCTTCCCCGTTTTCCAAAAGAAAGACTCCATTATTATCTATATGTTCACTTGAGAGTGGGACTGATGATGGCAACACACCGGTAACTGTGTCCTGCTAAAGCAATAGAAGATACAATGATTCATTACACAATATATGAAAGCAAGGATCAAGCCCTAATACAAGGGTCAAAAGTCTAACAGTTAGGACTAAGAAAAATATCACATAATTAACCTTCAGTGTCAAGTTATGAATTGCAAACATTCGAGGATACACTAATGGAACTGCCAAAGAGGCAGAAATAGATGCCACTCGAGTTATCCAATAAGAGCGATCATCAATGCGCACATCAGAACGTAGCCCAATACTTTTTGTCAACGCTGTTGGAAATCAAATTCAAGTAGAAATTAGCCAAATGTTGTGCTGGTTATTAAGTATTAACAAAATAAATGGCTGAGGAAAAGAATAATATGCCCTAACAATTGCAGGCCAAATGATAAAAACATTGTGCTCCAAACTGGCAATGCTCCAAAACCAAAGTAAATAGACCCAATATACACATAATCATCACCTCTCAAAATACTTTCAGTAACTAATTTAAATTGCTACAAAACAGGCTCACTTCCTATCATCATGTAGAAGAATACATAAAAACTGACCCTGAGGCACACCCTAAACAATATATCGCATTGATAGAGAGGTTCCAATATTAAAGGGAATCTTTGGATTCTTACATTTTGAAGCAACCTATGTAATCTATGCTACAAAATTTAAGAAAACTTTCAGCTGATTGTTTAAACATCAAAGCATACGTCATTTCAAAAATAAAGAAGAAAAGCAACAAGACAACTATGAAATGGATCACTTTTCCAATGGTTGATAATTTCTGCAGCATGTACCTAGTGTATAAAGTGGTAAAAGCTTGAGAGCCTCTGGTAGAATAAGCTGTCCAGAGGATGAAGCAGTTGCACAAAATTTGCGATATGTATGAAGAATGCTAACACAAAGGCCTGTCATCTGTTCTCTTACTTGAACAAGTGGTGTAGTTGATATTTCGTTCCCAGCTGCAAAAAAAGAAAGACATTGTTCAAGTCCTTCTCATTCAAGAATATCATGGAAAAAACATACATCATACAAAGGAAAAAATTAAACTAGAAAACATCAAAACAACATATATGCATGCTTTTTGTAGTGATGTTTTCTCCTAGCATCAAGTTTCAATGTAAAACACTGACTAGTAAAGATCGTTGTCAAAAATGTTACCAGGCATCTACCTACTTTTATCCACAGAAAACCCCAGCTTACCTTGTTTCAAGAAATAAGTAAACTGAGCATCTAGGTCAGCCCCACGGAAAAGATTGCTCAGCACACTAGTACATGGAAGCGAAAGAGTTGTAACCCGTATTCTTCGTTGGCCAAACACTGTTGTGTAAAGAACTGCACACTAAAAAAACAAAAGAAATAAATGAGATAAGGTACCAAGTACCACCTCCACTTGCAAAGTGGCCATGCATGCCATTCTATATAACAAAGAAGCAGCTCCTGCCATAGTGATGTACAGTTTGTGATATTTTCATCTTAGCAAATATCCATAACAAAGAACTAATGGATTGGCCTTTCTAATTACAACCAAGGATATAACTATCTCATCCAGCTTTACCTGAAAAGAGCATTCGGAACCTTCTTGAAACTTGTCATCATGCTTGAATGTGACCATTATAGTTTTATCACAATCAATCTGTTCATGAGATTCAAATACATTTAATCAACATCTATAATAAAGACCGCATTTGAAAATTTTCTGATGAGAATAGAAGCACAAATCACATTTTACCATAATGTGAAATGAACCTATCTTATCTGGTTGTTTTTCATAACACGAAGAGAAATAAAAATGAACAATTAATGTCCACAAGTACCCAAAAGCACTTAATGGGGTTTTGAACATACATGCATTGCATTCCATCTGTGTCAACATTGAGGGGGCAGAAGCTCGTGTCCCATCTAAGGCAATTAACTTGAGAACTAATTAAGTAGTCATAAAAGTTTAGTGTAATATTCAATACATAAAGTAGAGAGACCCAGAAAAAGTAATGGGGAGGATTAGCCTGGGGGTGGTAAAAGATTGAGATAGCAACAATGTATGTCCTAACATTAGCAATGCAAGGGGAAAAGGAGCTGGAGATGCACTGGAGTGCTCAGTACCATCTGAGATAAGACTACCCATTGGTGTTATCTTCTCTTGTGAAGTTTTCTGGATCTTGGGGTTACCCAATTGATAGTGAGCTTTTTGACTGACATCTGTGCTCCTTCATTCTTTGCAAGATGGTGCCTTCTACCCAGGCTACTGTTGTTAGGATCAAATATAATGATGTTATTACTCAATCCTGGAGCTTAAAAGCTGTACCCTCAGGTGCAGAAATTCTCACCAATAAAGATTAACCTACTTAATAATAAATACAAAATTGCTATGCATTTCAAATCTAGACACCAGAAGAAAGTAGGAAGCAAGTTGTGTGAATCCTATAAGAGAGTAGCATCTGCATCTGCCTCTGTTTCAGCTTCTTCCGAACATAACTGGCATACCAGAAATTTCCACTCCATAATTTGAGTTGTCTCAACTCATAAATTAGTGTCAGTTGCCTCAACCCATATACAAGAGGACATCAGATCTGCTTAGGAAGGTCAATACATTCCAATAGAGGGAAGAAATTGCTGGAATTTTAGTACCTCAGAAAATGTATGACAGAGTGCCTTTAATGGTAGCAGCAAGTAGAGGTGATGTGTGCAGATCTGTACAGCAGCAAAGCAAACCTCGTCCAGCAGAGTTCTGTACAACAGTATAGCAACTCCCTACAGCCCTCCCTCCTGCAATTCTGTACAGTAGTAATGAAGGTGCAGGAACCTTTATGGTTAGAGACAGAGGGTGCAACTGCACACATGCCAAAAGCATGCATGGGCCATACTCAGTTTATATCCAGTTTAGATGCCCTTTATATTATTTCTGGTTTTTCTTTAGTTAGAATTTGAGTGCATTAAGTTTCTAATTTAAGTATGCATGAATAAGTTAGGTAAAGCACACACAGCATGATTCAGCTTGGTGAAGAGCATGCAGCCTAGTAGTTAAGGCACAGATCTCAAGGAGGATGCATGCTTGCGTGCCTCAGATCATCTCCAGGTGAGGAACTATTGTGCATTTGTCCAGATTCGTTATACCTATTCTTCTTCTCAATCTATAAAAGAGAAGGCAAAGGTATAGATTTATGAAGTCAGTTTTCAAAGTATGAATAACTGGTGATAGCTTGCTATAGTTTCACATATGGTCTTCAAGGAAGAATGATGGAATCTATTAATCTAATGATCATAACCATAATGTCCTTTAGATCAGTATAGATCCATCTTAAATGGGGATCTACCAAGCGCCGAGAGGGATCAAATCTCTCAAGGTGCAAACCCTTCGTCAACATTTGCACTCTAAAAGGGGTTTTCCCCTTATTTTATATATGTCATTGTAAATATTTTAAATCTAATTTGAGCTGACATGTTAATTTTTATACTATTTTATTATTTTTATAAAGGACACATCAGCTCAAGGATCAGCACAGAAGGAGCTACACATCCCCCAACTGGGCTGTAGAACTAGAATGCGCCTCTCGGCGCAAAAAGTGTTTTTATGATAGCAAAAAATGAGTGAACTTGGGAGTTAATAATGTGTCTTAGTCACGTAAGTTACATCATTACAGAATGTTGGTTTCCAGCAAGAGTAATCTCTCTCCTGAGACTTATGTTGAATGTATCCATTTTATATTGAATAGTATATTATCAACACTCTCTGTCAGCAACTGTGGGTTACATTCATAGTTGTGTAATCTTATACATTAAAATGGAAATAAAAATCTGCAAATACAGATATACGAACCGCTGCAAGATCCACGTCTGTTGGAATTCTCTTGCAAAAATTGCCGAAGTAGTCTTGGACTTGCAAGCCCTGCAGTGCCAACCCATAAAGAAAGTAACAACAGACGAATCTAGCTTTTAGTGTGGTAAAGAATTCTAGAATATACTAAGCACTCCTTCAAGTTCAAATCCACAAGCATCAAGGAAAAAAAGACTAATCGTTCCTTGAAATCCACAAACATGAAGGAAAAAAAGAGTGATTTCAGGTTCCAACTTTACCTGACTGCATCTTACACGCATAACTGCCTCAAACCCTTGAGGTCTTGTAACATTCCATCTCAAATCATTGTATAGTTTTGCAGAATCAGCAATAGCCGAAAAGGGATAATAGTAATAAACCTGAAGAATAGACTCAGTTAATAAAGGGAATATTCACTACATATCAAATTCCAAGTAAACAAAGAGAGGCTTGCATGGTATATAAATAACACAGTGAAGAGCAGTACCTGTCCCCCAGTAGTCCTTGGAACAACAGATATTGATGCAATATCTATGTAACTTTGGGTGGTTAGAAACAAGTCTACACAAACCTGACAACAACAGTCAAACTTTCGATCAAACGACATTCTAGTTGGTCAGAAGCGAAATGACAATCAAGAATCAAAAGCAAGCTTAGCAGAAATAAGTTCTGCACGCAGTTGAAATTTTTGACAGGAAATATCAAAACTGAAAGGGTATCCATTTCAAAGCTTTTAGAGCACGTTTACCTGAAACTCAGCAAACTCTATTGCCATAGTCTTCAGGGTCTTGTCTGCAGGTTGAAGCAATTTATGTACCTCCTGAAATTATGACAAGTACAGCAGATAATCAAAATTCCAAATGACTACTTGAACAGATGTAGGATGATAAACTTGCATCAGTTACTCCTTATAATGAATTGATTTCCTGCATTTGTTTTGTTACAAGATATAAGTTTAACTGTTTAAGTATTATAAGTGACCGATAAAATGCATTTTAATGTGTATATAAATGGAATAAATAATTAACATGTTCATTTTGGAAGTGATCAACCACAATATACTCTCTATGTTATCCTATCTTACACTATGTGAGATGGATAAGATACCAGATCAGTGGACAATGTAGGATAATATGAAACCTGGCTTAACATTCTTCATTGTATTATTTTTTTTAAATGTTGAAGTCACTCGGCATAAATATACCATCTCAATAAAGCTTGCCTGCCAAACAGATGTAGCATTTAAAGTTTTAAATTCAATAATTGAAAGTTCATTAGAATATAGATAGTATAATATTTGATTATAGAGGCTTAATTTGTTTTACCATTCAATTATCAACCTTTATGTCCCATCAAAATTCTTTATTTTAGTCAGCACTTCATACCCTTAAGCATATGGTATTCATAGTACAATATCAAACAAAATATTAGCTTAACTAGTCAGGGCAAAGAGGTACATTCTCTCGACTGAAATCAATTTAATCAGTAGATTAATCCAGAGACATTTTCTTGACATGTTTATAAAGGCATAGCAAGGAAGAAGTTTAGAGTAAGAAGTTAAGAACCCCAATTGACTACCTTTCTCCATGGGTGTGTTGTTCTAAGCAGCTTAGAGTTTAACATGTTCAAAACATCACCTTTATTACCAACCAATATAAACTCTTTGTATTCTAAGAAGAAAAAACCACAGGCTCCCAAACAACATCAATATCCTATATTCAGAAAACTCAAGGGAAAGGCCTTATGTTGTATAAAAGCTATTCTTTGACCTTGCAAGAAAAGAAGCAGCAACCCTTGGACAATTGTGTTTGAAAGCTGGGTTGGCTGTGATATCACACCCTTCTACATTTTAGGTCATGATTCCACAATTGACAATCTAAAGGGCAAGCAAATTTACAAAAAGAAAAAAGATAGTAGCTTATTTTGACAGATGAATCTACATAATAAACAGTACTTGTGTACAAATAAAAATACATAATAAACAATACTTGTGTGTTAGAGATGCACCGTGCATTATCTTCCTATATTTTTAAGAAACCAAGAAAATTAAATGGACTGCAAACCAAAAATACAAATTCTGATTTAGACTGACAGAGTAAATATAAATCCCATGACACGATTTTAATACCAGCTACATAACAAGAAATTTATTTCCTACCTTTTCCCCTGCACTTACGTTTGCCCTCCCTTCCGCCTCTCTAGCAGAAAGAGCTGCAATTCCAACTGATGGTAGCACTGTGCATAAAATGTAAGAAAGGTTAAGAAAAGCTTTTTGTTTTTTGTTTCCTAAACCAATTCAAGTAATTCAGATCCAGAATAAACAATATCATAAGCAGCTTCTAGTCCCAAAATATGAAAAAATTGGAACCGATAACAAGAAGACTAGCCTAGCAAACCTTCCAGTTTATGTTAGACGACAAAAACTGCATCCATGGTTAAATCAATTATAACATCTCAATGGAGCGATTAAAATTATGTTGAAATTGACATCCTTGGAAAAGCCGTCAAAATAGACAAGGTTCAAATGAATCCAACTGTAAATCAAAGAAAATATTCTCCACCTGGCAAGAAAGGAAGAAAAATACAAACAATTTCCTGAAGTAATAACAAAAACAGATCCTTTGTAATTATCACCTTGTGACAGAATCTGAGAATACTAACATCAAATACATGTGTGATCAGAAATAGTGTGTCCTCATGAAGCATCTTGCATCTTCTCTTTGAACTTTGAAGCATGGTATTGTTGGGTATGTGTTATATTCTCTGCATGATTACCCACCCTCTGGCAGGGGTTCGGGAGCTGGCCCCCCAAAAAAAATTGGGCTATTTTTCACCCCACTTTTGGCTGTTTTTGGCCAATGGTTTTGAGCCCGTTGTATTCTGATTCCGGTTTAGGAATTAGGGTTGCAGAGGTTGGTAAAGACCTATATATTGTATAGTAAACAGTTGAGTTAACACACTGAAATAAACAAAGAGAGCAGTGAAGCTCTAGTTAAGCTCATTTTTCCCGGTTAAGGGTTTCCGGGGTAAAATCTCTATATAATGTGTGTCCACTATTGATTTACTTTCTGTTTATGCTTAAGAATTGTATGCATTGTTACACTTAATCAGGTTTAGAACTATGTTGCACGAAACTCCTACAATGCCCATGTACCGGTACCGGAAACTCACAGAAACTCAAGAACTTCTAAGAAACCTCAAAGGGCCCATGAGCAGCTTGAGACCCATTGGAAATCTAAAATCCCCTAGTTTATGGAAAATCAAAATAAATTAACTTCTAAATCGTTTCTAAACCTACCTACAAATTAACCTCTCATTCTTATTTTGTTGTGAGATAATGTGTTATTAAAAGAAACTATATATATAAATATATATATACTGTGTTTCCCTTGGCGTACCCATTTTGGGGGGGGGCACATTTCCAAGCGTTCCCATTTCCGAAACTTCTACAGGTTTCCACATTTCGGGCAACTTAGGTTTAGAACTAACATGCATGTAGAAGTTAGAACCATGCCATGGGAGCCTCTTAAAGCATGGTATGTAAAGCCAGCGAATCTGTCTTTAAGTTTTATACTGCTTTGGAGACTTCCGCAAATTTGTCCAGAGAGTTCCGGCGAGATTTGAGCATTCCACAGTAGATTATCACTTGGTTTGGGCCATCCTTCCATCCATAATCTATGTAACTCCATAAACTCCACACGACAAACAGACAAGTAAGAAGGGGCATACCCTTAAATAGCCCTTTAAGGGGTGTACACAAGAGGCCAACCTTCCTTAAACCATCCGTTTGGAAAATAGAGAATTACCCACCTACTACATTCCCCATCAATAGGTGTATTCATGATAAAATTTCATAAGCCGACTTGAGTAACACTCGGACTGGACGTCATTAACCCATGTCACTGAAAGTCCTCCATTTCTTTATCACTACCATTCCAAAAGCATTTTGAAACTTTTCCTCGCCACCTTGGAAGTTACCTAGCATGAGCAATCACTTATATTTTCAGCTTACAACAAATTTCCTCTCAAACTTTCATCTTTCCTCCTGATTTCTTTTTACATTTCTCAGTTTCTTAGGACTGCTTTAAATAATTAATCTAACTGTTCTAAATCCATTCTAGAAATATGTTTCTTAGTTAACATTGGATACCTATACTTCAAAGCATTTTATCCATCATATCCCATACAGACATCTAAACATTTTCTGTAGTTGTACTCATCCTTTGCAACACAATGATCCCTCAAACTCCTAAAACCCGGAAATAAGTTTCAGCGCCATTTTCATTTTCCTCTGCCAAAATGTTCTCAGCAAGAAATTTACAAACTCAAAGTGAAGCAAACTGACAAACTCATTATCACCAGATAGGTAACATGCTAATGGTTGCAACTATTTGCATTTAGGGCCCATCTTTGAGAAATGTATACTTGAACTCCTCCCATGTTTATCTGGCATTCTATAGTATGTGTACGATATTTTCTGATAGTCTTACTGGCTTAAATGCCTATTAATAGTCACCTTGCATATGGAGATAACACAGAAAACGATATTAAGGAAGCTTTAACTAGCATCTTACTAGCCACAACCATAGTAAGAGGGTTCCACGTTTATCCATGTTGAAATTCAAAATTTGCGGTTTTTCAAAGGCATAGATTAAATACGTTTTAGGTTGCTGTTTCTTGTTAAGTTCATATAAATCCTCACACTACTGCACATCACTACTGCACATCACTTGTTCTCCTATCCAACCTGCTCTCGCTCTCATTATTTGAGAGCTTTGGTGGCTCAAGTCTCAACGTTCAGGTGTCAGGCCACGTGATTCTCTTCTTGATGCCTGCTAACAACGGCTCAATTCTCTTCCTGGCACCTACTAATGATGCCCTGATTCTCTTCCTGCTAACGCAACATGTTCATTTCTTCCCTCCCATTGTTATACTATCCACATGTTAATGGAGCATAAGCATTTATTTGATCCCAATGCACCACAGTGTTCAAGGCATATGTTACATAATAATTAATAATAATTTAGGAAGCTTACTTTAGAATAACAAAAGCTTATATAATAAGTACAATAACAATAACATTTATATTCATATACTATATAGTATAATCTATCAATTATATTATTTATTATAAATGATATATATTTATTTATTGTGTGTATATTTATTTTTATTTTTTTCACAAAATAAATTATTTTATATTGATATTTCCTAGATGGAAATCAAATATACATTGGTATGTCCTTGAAGGGACTCAGATTCTGCTACATCCCTGCATGTTCCAAAAGCAAAAACAAAAACAGAAAGATAACATGAATGACTTAATACAGTCCTCCTCATTTGACAAAAAATGAAGCATTACTCATTAACCTGTGCAGTTATACTGACTTCTAGTTCCAGACTATTGTGATCATACCATAGTTTCATGTTGAAATCCTATTATCATCTGAACTAATACAATGATTTTCAGAACCTGAAATGAGAGCTCCTCCTCTGTACTCACATAGGCGGAGAGAGCCCTCCTGCGTGACCAGGGCCTTTTTAGAAAATAAGTCTGCTTGGGTATTGAGTTCATGATATATGTGAAGAAAAAAGAGATGGAATCAAAAGTATCTATTACCTCCTCCACTTGATTCATGATAGCAACTAGGCGCAAGTTTCAAATGCTGCAATGATAATTTCCCCAATCAACAGTTTTGAGTCATCAAACACCTAGAAATGATTCATGCCACTCTTCTCTGCCTCTTTTAAAGAAGCCCAAAGTGCTAGAAATTCTGCCCTGCTGTTGGAGCCTTTCCCAGCAGCATAATTTAAAATAAAATGATAATTAGAGTTTAAGAAGAGCACAGGCCCTGCCCCACATAAACCTGGATTGCCTTGGCTAGCAACGTCAAAAAATCCCCGTTAGATTTCATGATTAATACTTGCCATTACTAGGGCTCTCACAGATTTATGTTTATGTAATATACCAAATTGTTCTATATTGATGTTGTATAGGGTTTTGCAATGATGTTTGGTCTTTATTCAAGTGTTTGATAGACAATTTGGCAAATAGTCAGTTTGCATGAATAATAATAATGTTGCATGCTATTGCATGTCCCTGAGAAAGAATATATTCAGATCTACAATGTAAATATGATCAAAATCGAAGCATGAACGTACCAATGAGATGTACGGGAGTAGGCCAAGCTTATATAGCAGACATGCAGACCATGTATCAACTCTAGGTCACCAGGGTTGTAGCAGCTCCAAAGCTCAATTCGCCCATGCAAGCTCACACCCCTCTCTGGATGGAAGACTGATAGAAAACCTCCAGGAATGCCAATCTGGATCCCAATAAGCAGTAGTAGGATCAATATTAATTCGTCCAGTGGATGAGATGAAGAATAGAAGCCCAATTGATCAGATGAATGTGCCCCCAAAGATCCAGTAAGGAAGAAGGCGCCCATCAGATTTGAATGAAGAAGAATACGCCCTTCAAATGATGGTAGAGCAATACACCCGTTGATTTTTGTCCCTAGGAAAGTGTTCCCCTAGTGACTTTTGTCTAAATCATTTAAAGGGGAAACTTAAAGTGACCCTTGCAATTAATAACTTGAGATGAGTTTTAATTTTCACTTTAGAGAATAAAGTGACTTTTGATAAATTTAAGTGAGGTGAGTGAAATTAATTTTGGAGAGAATTAAAAGTGCATTTAATCTCATCCTTCCATCTAATTCATTTTGGGCCCTTGGATTAGATGACTATTAAGCTTCCTCATTTAGACACCAGAAAGGCAAGGGAAGGCATTAGAGTCTCAACTCTCATTCTGTTTTTCATGAGAGTTGGGGAGCACAGAAGGAGAAAAAATTGCAAGCTGAGAGAGAAGAGCAGAGGGCACGTTTCCCAAGACCGTACAGCAGCAGAAATTACAGTCCATACAGTGGGCACAAAAATCGAGGCCATTTGTACAGTACGTACAATACAACAATGGGCACAAAAATCGAGGCAGCTCGTACAGTCTGTTTGGCACGATTTTCACTGTAAAATTTCTGAATTCAGTCAATTTTGCTGAGCACTGTGGTTGAGATAAGTTTATCTCTCTTTTTTTGTCGTACTTTGATTTTATTGCAGAAAATAAAATTCTCTCTAGAACAGGTTTTCCCCGAAGGTCGAGGGTCTTGCCTGGGTTATTTGACCAAAAATTTATGAGTCTGATTTTTTTTGTGTGACTCTTTTTTTTAATTGCTACTCATTAAAAGTAGTAAAATTCTTCATGTGTTTCAGTCATAAATTGTTTATGAGAAATGACTTAATTTGCAGCTGAAAGTAAATTGGATTGGGCATTAAACAATGATGAAAATTGTGGTTGAAACCGGGTTAAGGGAATGCTGAGAAATTTACATGGTATCAGAGCTTTGTTAGAGAAAGAGCAGAATTTTACACAGTGAAAAATTTCAGACTGTCAGTGGGCAGCACCTTGTTGAGACTTGAACTTGGCAGTGAAAATGGCAACAGGACTTAGGTTGGAGGATAGGCTCGATGGGGCTGGGAATTTTGTCCCATGGAAAGCTAGACTAGTGCTTATATTGGAGGAAAATGAGTTATGAGATGAAGTGGTTAACAATACAACATCAAATCATATTGTTGTTCCTACTTCCACCGATGCACAAGCACCTTCTGCCTTCAACAAAAAGGACATTAAGGCTAGAAGGATCATTCTAGATGCAGTTAAAGATCATGTGATCCCACACATCTCTAGTAAAACCCATTCATATTAGATGTGGGATGCTTTGACCAGCTTGTTTCAAAGCTCAAATGAAAATAGGAAAATGATTTTGAGAGAGAAATTGAAGAGTATCAAGATGGTCTAAGCTGAGGGAGTGATTCCCTACCTTCCTAGGATCTCTCAGGTGAGAGATGAGCTTGCAGCAGTAGGGGAGGTTATTTTTGGTCCTGAGCTAGTGCGGACAGCTTTGAATGGGATTGCAAAGCCTTCGGTTGTTTTTGTGGAGGCTATAGTAGCCAGGGAGAACTTGTCTTCTTGGGACAGACTTTGGGATGATTTTGTTTAAGAGGAGACCCGGAGAGGTCTTGTGCAGGGTAGCTCTTGTACTAGAATGGAGGATGAGGAGAATGTGGCTTTGACTGCCAAGGGAAAGAAGAAGTTCAAGAGGGGCCCCAAGAAGGGTGGGGCTAATCAACAAGATGGACAGAGGAAGGATTTGAGCACTGTAAAGTGCTTTGCTTGTCAGAAGCTTGGGCACTATGTTGGACAGTGCCCACAGAAGAAGAAGTAGCAGCGAATAGCAGCTTCAGCAAAGGTTGAGGATTTTACAACTAGATTTGAGAGAGTTTTCTCTCTGTGTTGAGCATGTTGATAGAGAGAGAGCATCCATCATCACCAGTGCAGACATTTATATTGAGAGGGAGTATTCTTTGTTGACTAGCCATTCTTTCAGTGCATCCACCACCAACACATGGTATATTGGCAATGGAGCTTCGAGCCACATGACAGGTGCTCAAGGGATGTTCTCTAAGCTTCCACAAGAAGGGATAGATGTGGAGGTCGTGTTGGGGGATGACACAGTTGTCAGAGTTGTTGGGCATGTGACCATTATATTTCAGAGAGAGTCCATGAGTCCCATGACTTTAAGGCACGTATTGTTTGTACATGGGCAGAAGAACAACTTGATATCAATTTCCATGATCAAGGATAGGGGTCTTGGGGTGTCCTTTCTAGATGGACATGTGCGCGTATTCCCCAATACTGCAGGATCTTCTGCCTCCTACACCATTGGATTCAGATATGGGAAACTGTACAAGCTCTTGTTTCAGCACCAGTATGCTTTGACACATAGTAACGACAGTGACCTTTTTGAGCTATGGCATAGGAGGATGGCTCATCTGCATCATCCAGCTTTGAGGATGTTGAGGTACATGGTTACAGGTTTGCCTGAGTTCAACACTGAGCACAGTGATGTATGCAGGGGATGCACTTTGGGAAAGTACACCAAGACTGTTTTTACGAGCATTGATAGCAGGTCAGCAAGAATACTTGATTCGATACATTCTGACTTGTGTGGTTCTATGTCATCTGTTTCTCTAAGAGGTTTTGAGAGTTATGTGACATTTATCGATGACCATTCCAAGAAGACCTGGATCTACTTTCTGAGGAGCAAGAAATCTGGGGAGGTCTTACAGAGGTTCCAAGAGTTCAAAGCTCTTGTGGAGAACCAGACTGGGAGGAGGATTCAGGCACTCAGATCAGATAATGGGGGTGAGTATACCTCCAAGGAGTTCGATGAGTATTGCAGAAAGGAGGGCATTCAGAGACGATTGAATAAAATATTCCAATCAGAGATTCAACAATTTAATGAACAATATTCCAATCAATTCAAGACCAACCAAGGATATATTGAAAGAGTTTTATTTCACTTTTATCTCATTCTCAATTGCCATGTTCATCAAAAGAATAAGCAAGATAAAATAAGATACGATAATTTTATCAATGTCCAACAAAATGACCACATGGTAAGTCAATGGGACTGTTGGGTACAATGATGTCAATACAAAGTGGGAACACTAAGATGGCTCATACAAAAAGGCAATATGCAGAAAGTAAAGGATGGATTTAATTTAAAACCTAAAAAAACAAACTTTGAAAGGGGAGAAACGAGCCAAAAGAAAAAAAGGAGAAAGATGTAAAATAGGGATGGATCCAAGATATGGAATACAAATAGTGATGCAAGCACATCATGGTCCACTAGATCTATCTCTCCTAACATATGACGCCTATGGAGAAAGCTCAAGATAGAGAGTTGTCTAGAAGAAGAGCAAGAGGAGAGTCTAGATTGTGCACTATGTTATTTCCCAAAGTAGGTGGCATGTTACTGGGTCCTAGATGATAGTCCCATTGCTGGTATGGATTTGGACTAGCAATTCCACAAATCTCTCTAAGAAGTAGGGTTGGTCCCTCATATCTACACTAATCTGAAGTAGGAGGCAAGGCTATTATCAATATGTCCCTTAGTGCCCCTAGAAGATGGGACAACCATAAAAGAGGAAGTGAGCCTATGAGTAAAAGTTGGACTGGGATGTGGATGAAGGGTATTGAATTAGAGCTCAAGGGCCTCCTACATGTATAAGGCTAGGCATCGTTGGAGAAGGCACCTGAAGAGATTGGAAAGAGTTGTGGCTCTCTAAATAAACAATTGAGCATCCCTCAGATCTTGTATTAAGTGCTACAATGGAAAATGAAGTGCTCCTATGTCTCAACATCTCGAAGATGGCATAGTTAGCAGATCCTATCTAACCCGTAAATCTCGTGATCTATTTCCACCCGAAGTCTATGTGAATCCACATTGAACTAGCCCAAGAAATGCAAAGAGTGTGCACACAATGACGAAGTATGTAATGAGGTCAAACAATGACCTTGTCACTCAACTCCATTAAGCACTCAACTTAGTAAGCCATATTAGGACGTAACTCACCCAAATGACCTTGTCCCTCAACTCCATTAAGTGCTCAACTTCGAAAACCATATTAGAACATAACACGCCCTGAGGGTTAATCCTGTTAATTTTTCCTAGAAGCATCGAGAGCCATTCTCTTAGGAGAATGGGGCCACCTGGTCCGGGACCACGGTGAAGACTCAACCTAGTGTTGAGTGACCATTATGTTGAATGGTAGATATCTGGTTTGGGACCATGATATAGACCCAGCTCTGCCCTGGATAGACTCAACCCAGTGTTGAGTGACCATTCTTTTGAATGGTAGACATCTGGTCCGAGAACACGATATGTACCAATCTAGAACTAGTAGACTCATCTTAGTTCAAAGTAGCCATTCTCTTGGAGAATGGAGGCACCTGGTCTGTTACCAAGAAGGAACTATAAGCCCTAGAATGGGTCTAGGCATGTGTGGCACTCTGACCCTTGATCTATGGGCTTTGTGTACTTCTCCAAGGATTAGCTACCCTTAGTTAAGTTACCCTAGCACCAGATCTAGGTGTCACACAGAGTGTGAGATAAAAGCATTAGTAACTCTCTTGGTTTATGATGATGTACTTTTGGAATCAAAAAGACCACAGGTAATGACCACAGTGGCACTTGGAAAAAGGCTAAAGTCAAAAGTCAAAGATAAATAAGGACTTTTGGTAAAATTCAAAAATACCTAAAAGGACCTTTTTGGTAAAATGGTAAAAGTAAAATTAGGACAAGAATAAAATATTATTATTTTATCTTTCCTAATTTTGGCCAACTTACAAGTGAATGAAGATTATAAAAGAAGATAAAGTCTTCTCATTATTACACACTCAAGTTTGCTCTCACAGGTGAATCTGCTATTGCTGAAGATTCCATTGAAGACTGTTTTATGTTTTTTAGGCATCCATCTCTCTCTCAGCTAACCCTCAGCTAGGGTTTTCATCAACAAAACTATCCTCGGCAATTTTCGGCAGCCTTACCTTTTTCTCAGCAGCCTCATCATCTTCTCGGCAGTCCTCCTCACCAACTACTTTCTTGGCACCGTGGGCAGCTCTGTGGGCCCTACAACAGAGCCCGGGAGCAAATCTAAGCTCCCACAGTAGGCCTGGAAGCCACCACAGTAGGCCTAACTTTCTTCTACATCCATGGGCTGCTAAATAGCAGATTCCGGCTGTCTGTATAGACCTCGCGCTGCTAAATAGCAGACCTCGAGAGGCTCCGGGCAGGCTTTAAAGCCTCGGCCCATCCTACATGGGATTTCCCATCATCTCAGCAGCAGCAGAAGGCTGCCCAAACAGTCACGAGAAGTCACGGGCAAAGGCAATAAGACTTTCGAGTAGGAGAGAGGTCAACGAATAGGAGTAAAGAAGTTTCCAGGAAGGGCAGAAGTCAACAGGCAAACTGTGACAAAGATCCGGGCAGCTGATGAGATCCAAGCAGGTTAAAAGTTAATTCTGGGCAGCCAGTTTTAACTTCTGGGCAGTCAATTTTTTATTTTTGGGTTGGCCCTAATTTCTCTGTGCAGATCTGATAAATGTTGTACAAACTGGTTTTTGACAGTCCTTGTTATTTCTGAGCAGAGTTGGAAATTTGAGCATCTAGGGCTTGAAACTATTGCTTTGATTTTTTGAGAAAATTTGACTGTAACTGTGGTTAAACCCAGATTTGGGTTTGAGGAACTTTTTGAAGAATTTCCTAAGTCATCTCACTTACGAGATGAGCTACTAATGCTTTTTGGGGTTTTTGTCCTTTGAAGGTTTCCCCACTGAAAAACTCGTGTCCATTGTGTTGATGTGATGAATGTTATTTTACTGCACTTGTTATCTGTTTAAGTTAATCTGCAAATTTTTAAGTATTTCTGCTAATGCTAAAATTCAACAAATCCAAGTGACCTATACAAACTGCGTGTAAATGTTATCACAGATGATCCTATTCATCTTTTTCCTAGTAGGTAAGTGGTGACCAAGTGCATCCAAGGATCATCTAAATAATGAAGCACCACTTGTCTAGTACTCACGAGTATGGATGAGTCGACCTCTGGAACAGGTACTCACTGTAAACTCACCCCAAACTCGTCAAAACCGGCATACTCGCCAGACTCGCCGTGACTCAGGTTACTCGCTGCAAACTCGACCATGACTCACTTGGACTCAGCATGGCACAAGAAATAAAGCCCCCTACAGACCTCGAAGAAGAAGAAAAAAAAACTCGGACTTCAAATTTTAGAATGCCTTTGAATGCAACAAGAAGCTCATCAATTCCAAGCTTAGTGTTGGGAATATGAAGCCACTATCGGTCTTTTCAATAAATTATTTAATTAATTTATTATGTAAATAGATATCACAAGATCATTGTCATGTAGTCATATCTTTGGATTTGGTATATTATTAGAACATAAGTCGATTATTA
This sequence comes from Pseudotsuga menziesii, assembly GCA_001517045.1. Classification (NCBI taxonomy): domain Eukaryota; kingdom Viridiplantae; phylum Streptophyta; class Pinopsida; order Pinales; family Pinaceae; genus Pseudotsuga; species Pseudotsuga menziesii. The sequence continues at coordinate 157,617 of LPNX011049710.1, forward strand.
AGCTCCCAAAGGAAAATAATACATCAAGCTCAATGCCTATGGATGATATAATACAACAAGAAATAACCCAATTGTATAGTGCAACAAGGAGGGTTTATGAGCTTTCAGTCACACCACTAGTATAAAGTAATATAATAATAATAATATGTATTATTATTATTATTATTAGTGGTAATAAAACCTAAGCCAAGATTATACACTAATAGGTGTCCCATGTTTTCTCTATCATGTGCATTAGTGTAAGGCAATGGCCAATGGTAGAGTGTCATAGATTGTAGTTTTATAAACTATATAGATTGGAAATGCCATTAACCTCTTTTTTTTGCCCAAAATTTACCATATTTTAAGTTTTTTCCTATTTTCTGCATCTTGTCGAGTTTATCCCGGATCTTTCCCAAGTCGACAAGTCATATGCCAGCCGAGTCTTTGTCGAATCAAAGTCATCCAACATCGATCTAAACAGAGGAGGCCAGTCCATCAAATACACACAAAGTGTGAAAGGCCTGAGACCCCCACAATCTGAGAATGAGCGAGCACAGCACAAAGATAGAGCTAAAGCAATGGACTGCAATGAGTAGTGTGCCACTTACAGATACCAATCAAGGCAACAGCCTTTACGAAAGGTCACAAAGTAGAGATGGAAATGGCAAGTTTAAAGAGAAAATCTAGGTTGTGTTGAAAAACCATTTGTATGTAGGAATTTTAAAAAAATTGCAGCATATATCAGACATAAGCATACATCTAAATAAGTACGGATTTCTAAAGGTAAGACAATCACAAAGACAACACAAGATACCCTGGGAAATCCTCTTGGCGTAGAAAACCCAGCCAAAACTTCTCTTGACATTCTTCAACAAAGTACAATACCAGTAAAAGCCTCCTTGACTAATAACCTTGAACTTAGAGTGTTGAAACAATGCCTCTGTTTCAGCACTTACAAACTTGATTAACAGTTGATATCATACTTACAGTAACAGCTTGATAATGACCCCATAGTTGACTGTCATAACCTCTTATTGTAGCAGACATATGATAGTTATTGTAGCAGCCTCATCACCTATGTTTCAGCAGTAGAACAACAAGAGTACTAGTCATAAAACAGCAAGAAAATACAAGGTATAACTCAGCATTATAGCAACAGGAGACTTCACCCGAATTGTGTGTCCAAATGGTGAGGAGCAGCTTCCTTTTATACTTGGGGTTGGTTTCCCTAAGCTGCCCCCTACGTACACCTTAAGAAGCCCTCCCTCTAGAACCGCCCTAAGCAGCTGCCCTAGGTCTGCCCTAAGTTGGCCTCTAATCAACCCTTTATAAGGTTGACACATGGCATGTGTTTGACACTTGGCAAGAGGTATTGATATTTGGTAAGAGGTACTGTCCTTTTGTCCTTGGGAATATGCATATACACAGGACAACCAAATATCCTTAGATGACTAACATCTGGAACTTCACCTGAAAACACTTCTTTTGGAATTTTATTTTTAAGTACTTTATGAGGACTTATATTCTGAACATATACAGCAGTCCTTGATGCTTCTACCCAAAGGTACATTGATAAGTCATGATCATGAATCATGGATTTAACTGCTTCCATAATTGATCAGTTCTTTCTTTCTGCAACACCATTTTGCTGAGGATTGTAAGGAGTAGAAAGCTCCCACTTAATCCCAGCTTCTCTACGGAATGCCTTGAATTCACCTGATGTGAATTCTCCTCCATTATCGGATGTTCAAATCTTTATAATTCTCTCAAAAAGACTTTCAACAAGAGCTTTAAATTCTTTAAACTTACTAAACACTGCATCTTTATTCTTTCAGAAATAAATCCAAATTTTGCGAGAAAATTCATCAATGAACAAAACATAGTAAACATATCTGCTGAGTGAAGTAGCCGACATATGTCCACATACATCTAAATGAATTAGATCTAGAACTCCTTTTGCTTTACTGTCACTGCTTGGAAAAGGCTTCCTCACGTTCTTTCCTTGTGCACAACCTTTGCATATTCTATCATGAAACACTTGAATCTTTGGAAGTCCTTTCACCATCTTGTTAACAATTGGTAAGGATTTATAGTGGATATGAGCAAACCTTCTGTGCCAGAGTTCAAATGGATTTATAGTAGTATTGTGGACTAATGCTTGATTTGTCTCTCCTTTTAACTTGTACAATCCATCTTCATGAATACCAATCATAACAGCATCATACATAATCTTACCTCTTGGCCACATAAGCACTTGGTCATCAACAAAAGCTACACGGTATTACCATATAATTGGTAACATGTTTTTTAGAGGTTTTCTAAGCCCATCTACAGTCACTTGTATGCTACAAAATGTCAATTCTTCGTTCTGCAGGGCAGAATCATACTTAAAGAGCATCCCTTACTGCTAAGATCAGGTTGCAATCAAATTTATCCTAAGTTGCCAGGAAACTTGGGTACGGGTAGGGGACGCCACTTTTTGAAAAAGAGTACTTGGGTACGTCAGGGATACTGTGTATATATATATATGATAGTCACATCCTACATGCATATAGATTTCTTCATAAATTATGAATCATGATTCATAATTATAAATTCGATGATTATTTGAACAATGAACATTCAGATTGAAAATTTGAAACATAAAATTTGATAAATCATAGACTCAGTAGATATCAATTAGAAGACTGGAAGTTACATAAAATTTGATAAATCATTGTACCAGGCAGCTGTAACAGAGAATCAAACTCAGACATGAAAGTACACTTGAAATCTTATTTTAAACACCTCTTTGTACTGTTGTTACATGCAATAAAAATTTGAAAATTGCCAAATATATCCTTGCGTTGATGTGAGTGTATTTCTCAATATTAAATACATATGTATATTTTTTATGTACACATTTGGTAGTCAAATTATGTTCCATGAGTGCTGAACACAAAACCATAAAAACATTCATTGTAAATCAATGTAAAATCAATCTACCAGATTTGGACAATATTCGGTTGAATTTGAACAGTGTTACAAAGTGTTTGGCATAAGTACTGAACCAGACTCTATAAGTAGTTAGCAAAAAATTAATTCAGATTTGGTGGGGGGTCATTACATTTTCCCCAATGAATTGCATTTTATTGAGTCGGTCGTACCCCCTAAGTACCCAAACGTGGGGTACGAAGTACCCAAACATGGGGTATGGCATACCATTTCGCCTATAAGTACCCCTTTTTTTATAATGGAGTCTCGGGTACGTGGACCTGGTATGGGGTACGTTAGGGTACGGCAGGAGACCTATCCTACGAGTACCCAAGTACCCAGTACAGTTATGTGTACCCTACCCCCGGGTACAGGTACCCTGGCAACATAGAATTTATCTTATGCAGGAAGCTCCTTTCTGGAGTTGTTACAAGCCAAAGTTCTCCAAGTTTCCATGCACATCAACAGAACTATTTTTTGCAGGCAAGGGAACTTGTTTTAGCAGAGGAGTTTTCAACCAGACAACATCCTATCAGACAAAAGCATGAATGTTGAAGAACATTAGAACACCAGCATATAGATCAGTTTAAATTATGTCATTTGATGGAAGTCCTGTAAGAATAAGTGTGAAATATGTAGAATTTGAGATCAGACGATCACGTACAGGAAACATGAGCACATTCAGAAATTTCATCTGATCAACAGCTCTCGCAGACTTGTCCATATTGTTGCACCAGAGAATGATTATCATGGGTTATGAATATCATGATAACCCAGTGGTGGAGATATCACTACCACCAACATATCGGGTGGACACCACAGGTATGCTTGACAGATCTCGAAGACAAGTCCAAGAAAATCATGGGGTTCGAGACTGAGTTGGCCAAGCTCCACGATATCTATAGCACAATTTTTCTTAAGAGAAATCAATATCTGATATGTAGAATCGTGGCGGTATTCTTGCTGCATCAAACAACAACGTTTACCACGCATTAGCAATATGCTAGAGATATGTTTTTCTAAAAACATGAACCATTGTTTCCACCCTTCATAGCTTTTGTCTGCTATTGGAGCGGGCCATGATCCGTCCAAATTGGAAACACCAGTTCAAAGTTAAAGGGATTCAATTGATCGCAGGAAGCCACTCGTGGAGCTTTGGGAGCAGATCACAGATCAGTGATATCATTATCCACGTATCACATTATTGGCAGCCAAATAGAAAACAAAATCGTGGACCCGATTTTCTCGTCTGACCAACTGATGGAAATCACTTTCTTTTTTGAAAACAGTTAGGCAGTTGTGTGCAAAGTGTTTGGCGTCTCTGATAGAAACCAGTCAATCAATTAAAACTCGGTGGGATAGATGGCTACCAATCAACTCGTCGATTTTATCCAAAGCCAAGCCCCGATTTTAGTGGCAGCTCTGCACTACTTCGTGAGTCTTCAACGCTCCACGTATCAAATTGAGTGGTGGTTTACGATTACAGGGTAAACTTGGTAGCAGCCGGATGACCCACGTATCATTTCTCTTAAGTGGCAGTTGTGTACTGAGATATTTTTTTTCAAAAGCTTGGTGTTCAGCAAATTGACCAGTTACAGAGCAATTCGCGTTTTCTTTGGATCAACACTTGACCCCACGACTAACAGACGACTTTCTCTATTGGATGGTTGAGTGTGGGCAGTTTTCACAATTTCTGAAATGGAAACACCATTAGCGTCATCTAAATTGAGTCGTGTTTTGGGCCTGATATTACTCATTTAATGGGCCATGGGGCATCACCAGTCGAGTTTGCTTGACCACCAATCGTTGGGAGTTCAGATATGTGTGAGTTTATTGGCAGCCAATTACCCTGTTCGTTGGTAGAAGATAATCCACTAAATAGATCGACTTTGGTCTAACCATTGTGCAATTTTGATATCATTGCCTTAAGTTGTTGTATGAATCCATGGAATCCATCCACGTCAAAGTACCAACTCAAAGTGCTAAAGATCTGATTGAAATGTCCATCGTTTTTGCCAGCTCCATTGGCACTTTTGTTTGAATGAGTGTTGTAAAACTTTAGTCAAAAAGGTAGCAAGTGCACTTTAATAAAGTCTTTGGGATAGTAGATCAAGCTAAAGTGATAGTTACACTTTAGTCAAGTATGAGTTCTTTTAAAGTAATGTTGGCCATGTAGTAGTTAAATGAGAAAAAGTGGGATCTAAGCTTCATCCATCTTTTTCCCATTTTAAATTATTATTTTATTTTTGCTTTTGAAAGAGAGAATAGCTTTTTGGGTCTATAAAAAGACTTTCCTTCTCCATTTTAAAGGATGGAAAAAACTGGGAGGATTTTTCCCTGGAGCTTAATAGAAAAAAATATCATTATGGTTTTTATGGATGTGTAATTGAGCACTCATCTAGTGTGTGGCATGAAGTTGTGGAGCTTCAATGAATGTGTGATAGTTGCTAGAAGTATTTTCTATGTTTGCGTCGGAGACCATAAACGGATGCTATCATCTTATTGGAAGGTGGAAATCCTTAGCAGTTGCTAGCCTTTTCCCTTTGTAAGCGTGCATACACTGGCATTGATGTTTACATTTAATTTAGTTTGATTGTGTAGTATCGATCTTTTGTGTGATAGCACATCTTCTACAATTAGGAAGAAGTCAATCTAGTAGCCGTACCATTGACTAATCAGGGTTTGCTCAATCATGCGAGCTCTCCTCCTTAGTTACACATATGACACAAGGCCCTCATGAGTTCTCCTTTCCATCAACATTCAATTTATACCTATATGCTACAACCATTTCTCTAAGAAAGCCTCTTCGTTTCACCTGGTCCGTCATTGCATTTGCCTTAGTGATCCTAACCTTAGGGAAGCCCGCCTTGAGTTGGAGAAGAGCCAACATGAAGCAAGGAAGAAAGGAGTGTGGTGACAGTGGTTGCTCTTTTTGCAGTTGCCATTGGGTCGGTGTACCTGCTTTTGGGCTTTGACACAGGCACGCCGATCAGGAATGGCAACATTTTTTGGCGTCTTTGTCGAGGACAAAGTCCAGTTCCCGAATTTTGAAGACTATGCTTCATAGATTTTTGTGGGAGATCATATTGCAGATCCCAAATCTCACATGGCGACTCCACGAAGGGACGAAGCCCTTGTCCTTTTGAAGTCTAAAGACATTTTGGGGTGTAGAGGTGAGCACACTCATAAATCAGAAGGATTTCAAGCTCACCTTGGCGACTCCACAGTTTCATTTGAGGTATGATTATATGCATATTGCAGATTCAGTACTTCCTTATTTAAGAAAATGGATGATAGAGAGGAGAAACTTCGTGCTCTTTTGCACGAAGCCTTCACCCCACTAGATTGATAGGTGTCCATAGATTTCCTAATGGTTGCTATAAAAGAGTACTTAGAATTGTTCCAGAGTTCTTCGGAAATGGCGAGGACTCGACAATCCATCATATTGTGTCTTTCTGCAAGTTGATGGCAGCTATCAAGGTTTACCATGAGGATGATCTTATGATTGTATTTGCTTTAACCTTGGAGGGAGATGCACAAAGTTGGTTCAATGACCTTTGGGACGAAGGCATAGGCTCAGTGGCAAAGTTTTTTTTAAGAAGTTTATCCTTCGTTGGCATGAAGGAACAGTTGATGAGATTGAGCAGCTAGCCAAAGAGTATGATGGCCTCCTCCACAGGACACAACTTGATTCTGAAGAGGAGATCCATGAAGAACATTATGAAGATGAAAGAGGTCATCCTAAAGAAAAGATCATTGAAGACCCGATTGAGGAAGCATTACAAGAACCCTTGGTTGAAGGCATTACTGAAGAGCTTCTTGACATTGCCATTAAAAATATGGAGCTGCCCCAAATTTATGTCACTAAAGATATTCCTAAACAACTTCATGTTGAGGATTTGGACTTGCCTCAAGTTCATCACATTGAAGGTAATACTATTTGTTTTGCATATCAGCTTGAGCAATTTGACAGTGGAGGGTTGTATATGAGCCCTATCAACTAGTGGATAGAGGCTTCTTGTGCACATTTTGATTCTTTCCTATTATAACTTCAGTGATCTCTTGCCTCCTAACAATCTGATGTTTCAATTCAGCCTTATTCATGAGCAGATTACAGGACAAAGTCATGTTATGATATCTTTATTTTCTCGAACCAAGCACAGAAAAAAGCAAGTTGGCATAGATAAGATGCAGGAATAGCTTCACTGGTTGTATCATTACACTTAGCAGTCTTGCTAAATTTGATAGAATAGGTAGATAGGATGAATAAGCTCTTGCAAGAGCATTTACATTTAACAGTTTTTTCATTATGCATTGTTTCTATTTCAAGTTTATAATAAGCAGGTGGTTGGATGTGAATTGAACCATCCCCACTGCACGGTTAGTTGGTCTGCAATACCCAAAAGTTGAGGTTCTCATGTACTCTCAAGGAGAGCACACGTCCCCATATGGAGCCAGATGTTACCACCTAATTAGTAGCATGTTTTTTAGAGGTTGTCTAAGCCCATCTACAGTCACCTGTATGCTACAAAATGTCAATTCTTCGCGCTGTAGGGCAGAATCAAACTTAAAGAGCATCCCTTACTGCTAAGATCAGGTTGCAATCAAATTTATCTTATGAAAGAAATTCCTTTCTCGAGTTGTTATAAACCAAAGTTCTCCAAGTTTCCATGCACATCAACAAAATATTTTTTTGCAGGCGAGGAAACCTATTTTAGCAGAGGAGTTTTCAACCAAACGACATCTTATCATACAAAAGCATGAATGTTGAAGAACATTAGCACACCAGCATATAGATCAATTTAAAGCTAAGTCACCTGACACGGGGACATGGGACACGAAAATACAAGAGTCCGACACGGACACAGTGACCCCCGGAATCAGGACACGTAGGATACGTTTTATATACATATATTTTTTTTTTAAATATATATTAAAATTTAAAAATATAGACATATAGATCCAAAAATATTTAGAAACTAGAACAATTACAAATATTCAATAGAAATTAGAATAAAAACACATTAATGATCATTGATTACTATTAGTAATTACACATTTGCCATTCACAAGTCACGATTCACAACACATTTGTCATTCACAAATCACAATGAGACACATAGATGCATGTCGGAACCATATTTCTCATTAAGTCATCAAAATCAAAATGTATACAATGTACATACTAGTACTACATATATGTCGAAATGCCACTAAGCATTGGCAAATGCCAAAATAGACTAAAGTCTAATAGTAAATACAAAAAGGGGTGGATCAAGATGGGAGAATCCCATATGTCAGTAGTCCTCCTCCATGCCTGAATCAACATCAACATACTCATCACTGCCCTGATCCTCATCCTCCTCCCCCTCCTCCTCCTCTCTGCCCATCTGATGACCTGCATCTCCTGCTGTGGAGGATGACCCCTCCATACGATCACTATCATCAAAAGTGACCGGCTCTAGCACTGGAGCATTAAGATCCATGTTGGCTAATGCCAACTCAATACTACTGTCCAAACCCATATCATCAGGAAAAACATCCCACATCTTTGTCTTTCCCTTCACCCACTCCTCCCTCTTCCTGTAAATAAGACGAAGGTTGGAGTGCACATACACCATTGACTCTGCCCTGGACTGCTCAAGCCTGCTCTTCTTCACACTGTACAAGTTCCCATATGTGCTCCAATTCCTCTCACAACAAGAGGATGATGTAACTTGAGAGATGATCCTCAAGGCTAACTTCTGTAGAATAGGGGATGTTGCCCCAAGAGTTGCCCACCAAGCATAGGGTTTCTTACCCCCCCTATCTCTAAGCACATCATAGCCTCCAAATCTCCCAGTGCCAGTGGAAAAATCTACAAAGCCCTCCTCCGTCTCCTCAAGCATGTCGCTATCCTGAAATAGCCGTCTAAGTGCTATCTTCCTCCCATGTGCAATCTCTGCATCCATGTGAGGACTCTGTGTGAGGCCCCCGATCCACCAGTGAGCCGCTCCTGAGTGTAGAACTTGGGGTTCAAGGAGTGGGCCAAGCAATGCAAAGGTCTGCAATTCTTATCCCACCTGGAGATAAGAATATCCCGAATAATGGTCCATAAGTTCTCTGTCGATGTCCCATACTCGGGACACTCATTTTCCATGACAATGGACCTCATGGACTCAATCATGGAATCCCACCCCTCATAAACCTCTGCTAGGATGGGCTGGTCCGTGTCTGCAACCGCAACAAAGAAATTATGGGCTCCATGATCTTAATGCTAAGATCTACCGTGTCCCACCAACCATCATCTAACACCCTGTCCTTCACCTTTTGTGAAGCAACCTAATCCGTCCTCCAAAAAGACCAAAACTCTGAAATCACCATGGACCCAAGAGCGGTTTTGACCTCCCTCAACCTCTTCAACATGATGAATGAGGAAGCAAACCGAGTATCTGCAATCTTCAGCAATGAAAGCTGTGTACTGTTTGTAGATGGTGAGGACATTTGTGTGGTTTTGTACAAAGTTACGGATATGGCGTGCATCCTCAATAAGGGTGCCAATCCATGTCACATCCGAAGCAATGGCTTTCGGTGCTAAATTCAAGGAATGGACAATGCAAGGTGTCCAAAAAACCTATAAGAGCAATAAAAGCATGTATCAATGAGTCTACAACACTAACATTGCAATGACCAAATTCAAACAATGAGCAGATTAGAAATGAAAGAATGAACATACCTGTGGATATTTAGCTTCCACAATCATGCCAGCAGCCTTGCAAATAGGTGCATTGTCCGTGATGATTTGTACACACGAATCAACACCTACTTCTTCAATGGTTTTGATGAATAAATCACCCATAAATTGTGCATCCTTGTATTTCCCAAGAGCATCCACCGCTTTCAAGAACAACGGTCCATTTTGGGAAGATACCAAGAAATTGATGAGTAGATGGCGTGCGGGATCCGTCCATCCATCAGAAACAATACTCACTCCAGATGAGGGCCATGTTGCTCTAATTGGCTCAAGGATTTTATCGACCTCCTTCTTTGCTTTAACCAACAATGTGGTTCTAAGATTCTCTGAACCAAGAGGCACATAACCACTTGGAGCTCGTTCCAAGATAGTTTGAACCATCTCAAAATACAATGGTGACCGTGCAACATTGAATGAGATGAAGTTGAGGTAGAAGAAAAATGCAATGGTAAGGTCTACCTCTTCTCGCGCCTCTTGTTGGAAAATCCTATCCATTGGACCACCTGTAGATTGCCTCTTTCGTGTTTGATAAGTATCTCCACGCCCATGAATGCTAGGTGGAAATGGAGTCTTGGTGCTAGAGGGCTTCCTCAAAAATGGAAGAGGATCATCCTCTTTTTTCTTGCTTGCTGCTGCCACCTTCCCTAAGCCAACATTATCCTCTCTTTCCATATCCCTCCTTTGGTTAGCAGTCACCGCTTTGCATGAAGAAATCCCACAAGAAGGAAAGGCCAACAAATGGCCCTTAACCCGGAAATATGTGCTCATGAACTCATGGTTGCAAAAATTGCATCTCCAAGACACATTGCCTCCCCCACCAAGCTTTGACCCGAGCCCATCTTTCCTTGTCACATACTTCCACAAAGGGTATTTTTTTTCTTGGGCTTGTTGTCTTGCTAAAACAGGGTTATATGGAGTATGAGCTCCACTAGCAGCCGATGGAGCACTTGACGGAGGAGGAGAACCGGTTGTGCTTGGTGGAATAGGAGGGGAGGCCCTAGATGGTGCATTTCTCCCTTTCCTTTGACCCCTACCTCCTCCCCTAGCTGATTGAGACATTCCTTTTCTTGTGTGATGGTTGAGCTTGCAATCCTCTCCACAAATCCACCGGAATGCACTTGGAAACGCTTGGAAACAATGGATAGCCTTCAAATCTCCTTCAAAACTCCTTCACCTACACATAAAACTCACTCTCAATCAATTGCTTCCTTCCAAATGACAAATAGAAAGACAAAAAATTGAATTTAAGTGAACACGGCTGTCTTTTTTGGCAGGTTACGTGTCTTGTTTTCGGGACACGATGGAAGTTCGTGTCCGATTCGTTGGGGAGTTCGTGTCCCGATTTAGGATTCGACCGAAGGTCGAATCGGCCTCGTGTCGGACATGAATCGTGTCCGATTCGTTCCCCACGAGACACGAGGGGGGTAAAGGACGAATCCGGTTTCTTAGATTTAAAGTATGTCATTTGATGGAAGTCCTATACGAATAAGTGAGAAATATGTAGAATTTGACATCAGACGATCACCTATAGGAAACATGAGCACATTCAAAAATTTCATCTGATCAGGAGCTCTCACATACTTGTCCAAATTGTTGCATCAAAGAATGATTCTCATGGGTTATGAATATCATGATAACCCAGGGGTGGAGATATCACTACCGCCAACATATCGAGTGGACACCACAGGTATACTCGACAGACCTCGAAGACAAGTCCAAGAAAATCATGGGGTTCGAGACTGAGCTGGCCAAGCTCCACGAGATCTCTAGCATGCTTTTTCTTAAGAGAAATCAATCTCTGATATGTAGAATCATGGCGGTATTCTTGTTGCAGCAAACAACAACAAGTACCGCGCATTGGCAATATGCTAGAGATATGTTTTTCTAAAAATGTGAACCATTGTTCCCACCCTTCATCACTTTTGTCTGCTATTGGAGAGTGCCATGATCCGTCCAAATTAGAAACACCAGTTCAAAGTTAAAGGGATTCAATTGATCGCAAGAAGCCGCTCATGGAGCTTTGGAAGCAGATCACAAATCAATGATGTCATCATCCACATATCACATTATTGGCAGCCAAATAGAAGACAAAATCGTGGACCCGATTTTCTCATCTGACCGACTGATGGAAACCACTTTCTTTTTTGAAAGCAGTTAGGCAACTATGTGCAAAGTGTTTGGCGTGAAAGCAACCAGTCAATTAATTAAAACTTGGTGGGATAGATGGCTACCAATCAACTCGCTGATTTTATCTAATGCCAAGCCCCGAGTTAAGTGGCAATTTTGTACTCCTTCGTGAGTCTTCAACGCTCCATGTATCAAATTGAGTGGTGGTTTACGATTACAAGGTAAACTTGGTAGCAGCCGGATGACCCACGTATCATTTCTCTTAAGTGGCAGTTGTGTACTGAGATATTTTTTTCAAAAGCTTGGTGTTCAGCAAATTGACCAGTTACATAGCAATTCACCTTTTCTTTGGATCAACACTTGACCTCACGACTGACAGTCGACTTTCTCTATTGGATAGCTGAGTGGGGGCAGTTTTCACGATTTCTGAAATGGAAATACCATTAGCGTCATCTAAATTGAGTCGTGTTTTGGGTCGAATATTACTGATTTAATGGACCACGGGGCATCACCTATCGAGTTTGCTTAACCACCAATCGCTAGGAATTCAGATGTGTGTGAGTTTATTGGTACTCAATTACCCTATTCATTGGTAAAAGGATCATCTACTAAATAGATCGACTTTGGTCTAACCATTGTGCAATTTCGATATATTCACCTTTAGATGTTGTATGAAGCCATGGAATCCATCCACGTCAAAGTACCAACTCAAAGTGTTAAAGATCCGATTGAAATGTCCATCGTTTTTGTCAACTGCCATTGGCACTTTTGTGTGAATGAGTGTTGTAAGCCTTTAGTCAAAAAGGTAGCAAGTACACTTTAATAAAGTCTTTGGGATAGTAGATCAAGCTAAAGTGATAGTTACACTTTAGTCAAGTATGAGTTCTTTTAAAGAAATGTCGGCCATGTAGTCGTTAAATGAGAAAAAGTGGATCTAAACTTCATCCATCTTTTTCCCATTTTAAATTGTTATTTTATATTTGCTTTTGAAAAAAAGAATGGCTTTTCGGGTCTATAAAAAGACTTGCCTTCTTCATTGTAAAGGATGGAAAAAACTGGGAGGATTTTCCCCCAGAGCTTAATAGAAAAAAATATCATTATGGTTTTTATGGATGTGTAATTGAGCACTCATCTAGTGTGTGGCGTGTGGAACTTCAATGAATGTGTGATAGTTGCTAGAAGTCTTTTCTATGTTTGCGTCGAAGACCATAAACAGATTCTATCATCTTATTGGAAGGTGAAAATCCTTAACAGCTACTAGCCTTTTCCCTTTGTAAGCGTGCATACACGGCATTGATGTTTACATTTAATCTAGTTTGATTGTGTAGTATCGATCTTTTGTTTGCGTAGCGCATCTTCTGTAATTAGGAAGAACTAAATCTAGTAGCCGCACCATTGACTAATCAGGGTTTGCTCAATCGTGCGAGCTTTCCCCCTTAGTCACATATGACACAAGGCTCTCGTGAGTTCTCCTTTTGACTCCATTTATACCTTTGATGTAATGGCACTAGTTCATTTTTGAGGATTGATCTTTCCCTCTTTTCCATCAACATTCAATTCATACCTATGCTACAACCGTTTCTCTAAGGCAACCTCTTCGTTTCACTTGGTCCGTCATTGCATATGCCTTAGTGATCCTAACCTTAGGGAAGCCCCCATTGAGTTGGAAAAGAGCCAACCTGAAGCAAGGACAAGGAGTGTGGTGACAGTGGCTGCTCCTTTCGCAGTTGTCATCAGGCCGATGTGCCTACTTTTGGGATTTGACACATGCATGCCGGTTAGGAGCAGCAACGCACATAATCCTTTTTCTTCCAATCCTAGTATAGATAGAAGGTTCTTTTGCAGACCAGGTAAATATAAGACATTTTCCATTTTCAAATTTTTTCTTGAATCTAAATTGTTAAAAGCATTCTGAATGCCCTTAATAGGATAGGAAGAGATATCACCCAATCTTACCTGATGAGGAGAATCCTTTGTAGTCAGACTCGAAAGAAAGTCTTTAAAACCAGTCATGTGTCTATGACACCACTATCCACCAGCAAAGTTTCATCACCATAACTTACTGAATTTGTAAGAGCTGCTACCAACACGTATTCTTCATCTAAATCTTCTTCTTTTTCTCTCTTGAAGGCAGGTTCATCATCTTCAGCAATATGAGAGTGATGTCTCTTGCTTTTCTTCCTTTCTTTGACATCTTTAATGAAAGGACAATCTCTAGCAAGACGTCCCAACTTTTCACAACAATAACATTTGAGTTTAGAATAGTATCTCTTACCTTTATCAAATTTTGGAAACTTCTTCTTTGGAGGATGACTTTCCTTCTTTTTCTTTCCTTTTCTAAATTGGGCTGCAAGAGCTTGGTCCTCATCATCACTTAGTTTTTCTTCTCTTCCTCCCAATCTTGCTTCTTCTTGGGCACACTCTTCCCACAGCCTACTAAACTTTATTAACTTTCTTCTTGAACAGATACCTCTTACTAATGCGTCCCATGACTTCGAAAGTCCATTGGGAGTAGTCAGTAGTCATTGGGAGTAGTCTCTGCTCCTTCAACTGAGTCACGAATAAGTACAATTTGTTCATTGATCTAAGAAATTCTTGTGAAGAAGGCATGAATAGATTCAGACTTCTGCATCTTTGCATTTTTTTAGTTGAGTCCTCAAAGTCATCTTCTTGTTTATGTTCCTTCCTTCATATAAGTGAGATAGAGCATCGAACATCTTTGGGAGTCTGCATAGATGATATATGAGGAATATGATGATCTTTTACAGAATCTGCAATTATTCGTTTTGCCCTTACCAGATTCTTCTTGTACTTGACTTTAGCTTCTTCATCTTGAGGTTTTGCAACCTCTTCTTGAACATAATCTGATAAGTCATTTTCATCCAACACAAGAGATATATGTACTTCCAGGCTCTTAAGTTATCAGGTCCCTCAAGTTTCTCATCAAGCTTAGTTCTTGACAACATCTTGTCTTTGATTCTGATTTCCTTCAAAACTGAAATACTACCCTCCTTCACAAATCTAACAACTCTCTGCAGAAATGGCTTCCTTTAGGGAAGCTATGATACCATGTTGAAAAAACAGGTGTATGTAGGAATTTTAAAAAATTTGCAGCATATATCAGACATAAGCATACATCTAAATAAGTACGGACCACTGAAGGTAAGACAACACAAGATTACCCTGGGAAACCCTCTTGGCGTAGAAAACCCAGCCAAAACCTCTCTTGATATTCTTCAACAAAGTACAATACCAGTACACGACTTCTTGACTAATAACCTTGAACTTAGAGTGCTGAAACAATACCTCTGTTTCAGCACATACAAACTTCATTAACAGTTGATATCATACATACAGTAACAATCTGATAATGACCCCAAAGTTGACTGTCATAACCTCTTACTGTATCAGACTTATGATAGTTACTGTAGCAGCCTCAGCACCTCTGTTTCAGCAGTAGAGCAGTAGGATTACTAGTCATATAACAGCAAGAGAATACAAGGTATAACTCAGCCGTATAGCAGCAGGAGACTTGACCAGAATTGTGTGTCCAAATGGTGAAGGGCAGCCTCCTTTTATACTTGGGGTTGGCTGCCCTAAGCAGCCCTCTAGGACCGCCATAAGCTGGCCTCTAAGCAGCCCTCTATAAGGTTGACACATGGCATGTGTTTGACACTTGGCTTGAGTTTGACACTTTGCAAGAGGTATTGAACTGGGGCGATGCAAGAGTGTCGTGTGACCTTTCTTCTGAACAAAGACTACAATCCACAAATTCTAACTCTTACCAATATAGTATACACCATTTGTAATAACATCAGACCATAAGCTGTATAGAAGAAGGAGAAGGTAAATCCTTTTAAATGCATTCTCAAAATACAGATGACGCTCCTGCAAGAAAAAATCAAGACAAATTCCTCTGCCATGTTGAATGAACAGTGAAAACACATTTAGAAAAATTCATCTTATCATTATTAATTACACTTTAAAATTTGAGATAATGTAAATTATCTTCTTGATATTAACTGGTTGAAAGGATGCTTGTTCATGACATACTTGACACAGACCAAATAAAAGTTCACAAGGATTAAACAGCCATTCTTGTCTGCACATGTATGTATAAGCCTCAACAAACTGGAATTTGGGGAGAGTTCTCTAGGTATCAGGTGCCTAGTAAAGTTTCCTGGTGAAGATCATCTAAAGAAAAGCATGTCAGTATTTTCAACCAGAAATTAAAGTAATTTCTATGGGAGGTCCTCTGCTTTTAAGGATTACAATTGAGGGCTGTACTCATTAACACCAGAAGTTTTGATACAGCAGAACCTATAAATTTATAATTGACAGAATGTAGACAGCCTATAACATCAGTCCATAAATAAAAATAAGCAACCTTCCGTTAAGACACTTAGTACACAATGGAGAAAAATATATTTGCTTCTGACATAACCATTGACATGCATGTTCAAATCTTAGTAAATACAATAAATATTAAAATATGAAATTGGGTGATAAAATTCAATAAGACTAAGAAAGTAAACAATGAAAACAAACTACATTTTGTGTCCTCTGCTTGACTGCCTTTATAAATATACAATCCTTAAGACGGACTTTTAGGAATGGTAAATATGTCAACTAACCTGACTGGAAAACTAGTAGTTTCCCCCCCGTGGACTTCACTGCTAGGAAGGCACCCTTAAAATAACAAACAGACAAAACCTTAAAAATCATAAAAGCAGAAAGGGAAAGCCACAAAAAATAAACAAGGAAGTGCAGAATATGAGAAGAGTGCAACCTTGATAGCTGCACCAAATGCTGATTCAGGAATCCTGTTGTTTTGAAACATAGTTGGAATACTTTCAAGAAGTTGTTCTAGATGTTGACGACACTGTATTCAAAGAACAATTTGAAATTGTTTCATAAACAACAGTTACCTAAATAAGGTTAAGAAACTATATCCAAAAGACTTACATTATAACACTTAATTCAAATGAATTCAAAATTATGGTGAGACTAACCTCACGGAGTGGAACAATGAGTTCTGTCTCAAGAGGGGTGTACACATCTTGCACATCAGGAACAACAAGCATTGAAGGCTGAAAAAATAAAAAATAAATTAAGGGAAAGGCTAGCAGTCTGCAAAACCTGCATTTCAGGCTTTCCTACAAATGCACTGTTAAATAATATGCATTAATGGAATGTAACACTACAGAATGTCAAGTTTATATCTACGCATGCATATAAGTGACAAGTCAACCATTATCTATCATGAAATTTAGCAAGAAATATAAGATTCTATACCCATTATGACCTAGCAATCATTGAAAGATATCAATAGCAAGATTCAAAGATACATACTATACAGGATGGAACCTTATGGAATAAGTAGAAGGAACTTCTCTATGTGTGTGTATCATTGAGGCAATCAGGATTCAGGATTGTATTGATAAGGAGACCCAGATTCAAATCTTTCTAAGTGGGTGCAGATAAGGCCAGGTGCAAGTGCTGGATGCTTATGATGGCATAGAAATACCTTTCATAGCGGAAGCTTTGCCAAAGGAGTGCTAAGTTAATATAAGCAGCATTTTCAAGAAACAAAAAAAATAAATGGAAGGAACTTCCCTACAAGCTGAATTTCAAACATGGATACTATTAGAAGGAATTCATATAAGAGTTTTAACTATAAAATCTGAAAAATCAATAAAAATAGCAAGAGGAGAGGAAAAACACGTAGAACTAACCCAAAATGTACATCCCAAAATAAGTTGCTCTTAGAATTAATCAAAAATGTACATCATACCGAAACTTTAAAAAAAAACAATATGAGGTATGGTGAAGAGAGAAGAACTCAAAACGTGCTACCTGCATGTTTTCACTGTTTAAGAAATTATTTAATCTCTACATAATAGTTTGAACCAACATTAAAAAACTGGACTCGAGAATAAATGTCCAGGGATCAAAAAATTGGCAAGCATTAAAAAATTCACTTTTTGTCCTCCTATTGATTTTTTTCGCATCCCTAAGATTTTTTGGAAAAAGATCATTTTTTGCTGGGTGATTTCTCAGCTACGGGAATAATTAGGAAAATATTAAAAAAAAATTGAGGTGTTAGTGATTTTTCAAAACCAGTTTGAACCTATGATCATCGTAGCCATTCACAAAAACCAACTCTAGGTTGTTGACAAAGAATTCCTATGATAACCCTACACCTAAACATACTCCTCGCCTTCTCCATCAGCATCCAACTCATCCTTTCTGCGACTCATTCCATTGTTTTGCCATTCCACGCTTCTTACAAAATTCCTCAAACTCATTTCCACAGAACTCTCCACCGTTATATGTCCTCAACACCTTTATTTTATTCTGTCTGATTTTCTACAAGAGCTCTAAACTTTTTAAATTTAACAAAAACCTCATATTTCTTATGGAGGAAATAGACCCATGTGTTTCTTGAGATATCATCAATGAATTTAACATAATACGAAGATTACCTAGTGATAGAACAAGAACATGTCCAAACACATTACTCTATATTAACTCCAATATTCCTTTTGCTCTTGTAGCACCAAACTAGAATCTCACCCGATTTTGTTTACCATACATATAATGTTCAAAAAGGTCAAAATCTAATGAGCAAGTAGACATACCTTCAATATTTATAGATTTGTACTTTTTCGTATAATGCCCAACTTTGAGGCATTTCTAGCATTTATTTTCAAATTTTCCTAGAGATTTAGATTTACATCTAGACTTGGATATGCCCCTAAAAGACTTATAAAGTTATATTTCCTCTCTTGGGAACAATCTCTCACATATAAAACATCCTTTGTCACACCCTCCATAGATTTTATTCTCATTTCCTCGAATAACAAGGATGCAACTGCAGGAAATGTTGGTTTTCCTTGTTTTGAGTTTCTAGGGTAATTCTTTAAGTGGTGTGTGTGTGAACCATTGTTAATTCTTGTAATTAGATTTTTTTGGGTATTGCTTTCCTTAAACAAGTTTATCAAAACTCTTCATTTTGTATTAGAGCGAGGTTATTGGCTTCAAGGGGCACGTTGTTGCTAGGGTTAGCTCATCTTGTGAAGAGCAAGGTATCTTGGATCTACCATAAATTTGTGTTGGAGTGGGAGCTTTGAGGAATGAATCTTGTGCAAGGAAACCAGCAAGCAGTTTAAGAATAGAGATATAGAAGATAAACGACCAAAGCTTTGAGTTATGGAAGCCAAAGATGGAAGAGCTTCTTGTAGACAGAGAACGATGCATTGCTATGGGTTTAGGTATAAATCCCACTAGTATGTTCAAAGAAGAATGGGAGAAGTGTTGAACACAATGGCCACACTGAGAAGGGGGGTGAATCAGTGTGAGAGCAATTTAAACCTTTTCACCTTCAATTAATCAATCAAAGTTTATCAAGCATTATATTATCAATTACATGAGGTTCTAAATACAAGAATTATCTAAATACATTACTGAGAAAACCAATCACAAACATAATCTAAATACAAGAATTATCTTTTTGTATTATCTTTTATGTTTACAATACAATATTATAGCATCCAAAACCCAAATCCATTAACCCGGATTAGATTACAACCCCATTCCTTAATCAAAATTAGATTACAATGGGTTGAAAAAACATTAGCTGAAATCAGGCTAAAAACAAACCAAAACAAACCCATTTAAACCCCTTTTGCTCTAGAAACCCACGAAGAGTACAACACATGTCCAATACCTTGTGCTAGAGAGGAGCTAGCCTAAAGTGAGAGGAAGCTACTGAGGTGACATTGGATATCCTTCCTAAGTTGCACAAAACTAACACCCTAATGTTTGGAACTTTACACTTTATGGATGCTAGATTTTGTTGTAACGCTCTCCAAACCCCTATCTAGGCAAACTATAAAAACCCTATCTCAACCAAGGAACTCCAACACATAAGACTCACTCTAACACGTCCTTTAACGAAAGATATTCTCTTCTTTTTTTTAACAAATACAACCCGAGTGTTTATCACCAAACACTAATTTTCACCAAACAGTCTTCTTTGGGTAGAAACCTTAACCCTAGTAATCTTGAAGAAACCCTACCACTCCAAGACAAGAGAGACCAAGTACATAAGAAAATCTATGAGAGAAAAAAGAGCAATCGTCACCAATTCCTTCTTCACAACAATAAAGCCCTATAATCTCACAAGGATCAAACTCTAGCAAACACATCTCCTCTAGACTTCATAACTCCTCTGGTTCATGAAGAAAACATAGTGATATCCTCCAAGAAGCTAAGTACAATGAAAAGAGTACAAAATGGTTATGAGGATTATGAATGAAAGGACTCTCTCCTTCCTCTATATATATCACAAATAAGGGAGGCCAACAATACAATGTGGACCCAATCCGTTGCAAGCAACCTAAAATGAGCACTTGTAGGCCAACACAAGGGAGAAGCTACACTCTAAAGAACTTGTGTCATGCTCAAAGGCGATGTTGCACACAATAAGGGCTCCAAGATGATGTAGTTACACAAAGCAAGTGCACATCACTACATGACAAGCCTCCATGAACTCCATTGGTCCTCCTAAGCAAAGACTCCATTGGGTCAATTTCTCCCTACAAGAACATTGTTGCAAATCAAGTATCTTGAAACCAACTCCAACCCTTCAAACAGGAATCCAAGCACCTAATGCCCTAATCTAGAACGCATAATGCTCCTCTTCTCAAGTAGGGTGTTCTCCAACTAGGTGAACTATCCATATGGCCATCCTGAAGGCCATAGACCAAACTATCAAGAGAACTCTAAAACACTCAAGGGAAGAATACCAAGCCAACACCTATCTAAGGTCACCCAATCAGTAAGCAAGCTATCTAAACCATCAAAATGCATCACAAACCATCTCCCATGCATCTCCAACCATCCAAGGGCTAAACATACACCATGTACTACAAAATTCAAATCTCCTAAAGCACCCCAAATATGGTGTAAACACTTTTAGAGCAGCCCAAAAAAATAACAAATTGAACCACCTAAAGGTTTCCATGAAGGTTGTGTGATAGGGAAACTCCATCACAAATCCTAAGGTCTGATAAAGTAAGTCAAGCTTCTGAGCTTCTTGAGTTGTTTCATAGTGATATTTGTCGGTCTATGACTATCTTGGACAAGTCAAGTACTTCCTCACCTTTGATGATGATTTCTCCATCTTTCTTTTGACATACACCATTCAATCCAAGGATGAAGCTTTTGGGAAATAGAATGAATTAAGTGAAAATCAAAGCAAGAAAAGAAATTAAGTGGTATGAGGACTAACGGAAAAACAAAATGTACTCTCAAAGATTTCAAACATTTCACAATTCTCATGCCATCTATTCGCAAAGGATTGTTCCCTACACTCCACAACATAATGGAGTAGTTGGATGGAAACATAGAGCTATTATGGAGATTGCCAAATGCATGCTTCAATCTAAGCCAATGGAGCTTAAACTCTAGGGAGAAGAGGTAATTTTGTACATTCCAAATCATCAATTCAACACCTACTTATGTTATTCAAGCTACAATCTATATGAGAAATGGTATGGAAACAAACCTTCAATTTCACATCCCTTGGATCAAGTGCATGGACCCATATTCTTAGTGAAAAGGGAAACAAACTAAGTTGCACGAAACAAGGACAACAGGAAACTCGACTCTCCAAAAATGGAAACACTGGGGGAGGCATCGTATATATATATATATAAACACATTATCTTGCACAAAAAATAATAATGGCACACATAAATGAAATTTTAGAAGGAAACCATGACTATATCATTGATTACATATACAACAATGTATCTTTTTAAAATGTAAAAAAAAGCAATTTTTGAGCCCATTTAAGGGACCTACAGTCCTCTTAGTTGCCTGCACAAGACCACAAAAAGAAGAATTGATGTCGAAATACTACCCACACGAGCCGAAACATTGCCGAAACGTTGGTGGTTGTACCATATGGTGTTTCGCAATTGTGAAACTCCATACGATATGGCTACAAACATTTCGACAGTGTTTCGTACCGATTTCAACATTTCAGGAAGTTTCCATTACTGATACGCCTATTACCTAGGTGTTTCCTGCAACATAGGAAACAAATCAAAACCTGTAAATCACTACTACATTCAAGTGGGCTACAACGAAGTTTCTAAGGCATATAAATCTATACGATCCTTCCACTCACAAGGTGATTGGATTTAGACATACTATCTTTGAAAATGTTCCAAGTCATGGTCTACCAAGGTCTTTCCCATTGCTTCTTATAGATAATTCCCAACATGTTTCAATGGACCTTTCTCCTTCACATTATGATGTCGATCTTCCTCTTAACCTAACAAATCTTTCCTCAAACACTCTTCCTACAATGACTAAGTTCATAGATGATGATGACAAGGGCCTTATTTATGAGTCACTCCAATCCTACGGAAATCCCTTCACCTACACTCTTGTAGTAGCTAAGCACTACAATGATAATGAAGAAGACTTCTTGATCGATCCATCTAATCCAACTCTTCTTTCTCTTGTCTATGCCCAAGCGAGCCATATCCATTCTTTCATATTCGATCAAAATTTCTTGCACCAAATGGGAAATTGGAGCATCGCCAAATGCTTCGCTCATTGCAGGCCCTTCTTATTAAAGTCGATGACATGCCCACTAAACTGAAGCTCCATTTACCACTTACACTACAATGCACCATCAATGTTGCCAAAGATCCCACTAGGTACTTGTGTGAGAGAAATGACTTCTCTCTATAGCCCCCTATTCAAATTAAGGGGTGGTGTTGAAAATAGGGATGTAATATTCACTTTCGACCACAAACGAACATATATGGTATCATTATTATATTTGTAGGCATGGTTAAGGCTGACCTTGTATTTTTAGTATATGTGGGCCCAAAAAACCCTATTGAGAAAAGCACCATAACTTTGAGTAGAGTATTTATACATCCACTTTCCTTTGCATTTCTCATTCAAGCAATTCATCCATCTCATTATTGCCTAAGGGTGACTATCAAGTTTTCTCATTATTGTTGGTTGCTTTTCACTTTATTGCAGAATTCAGGGATGTGTTGATTCGATTCAATTCTCTCTATATCTCTTGTGAAATTCATCAACACTTCCATTTGTATGCAAGGCTTCAAACAAAAGTGGTTCTTTTTTTTGATAAAGTGCTTCAAAATTCTATTAATATACATAATGAAAGTTCATGCATTTCATACAAAAAAGGCCATGAGCTAACGCCACAAGGAAAAACTACCTAGCCTATCAAAAAATGTCATGCAAGGCTTCCAAAATAAAGAGTCATAACAGTCCATAGTGTTCGAGGCAAAAAGAAATAAACACAAGTAAATAGGCCTACCAACCAAAGAAAACGAGAAGATCAAGAAGCCATTGCAACCAAGCCCATTGCAGAAGGGGAAACCTTTGTCCTCAAACTGAGGCCCCCATCCTTCAATGGCAAACTCAAGATCGGCCATAATGGGATCCATCCCACATTGCCTTACATCAACACATCATGATGCCCCAGTGCAAAGATTGTTAGAGAGAGAGTCAAAAACTTTTGGAACTGAGGGAGCTCTAGGCCGTAGGAGGAGGCCAAAAACCCTTCCTTTCGTTATCCTTGTTCTTTAATTTCACTAGTTTTTGCTCTCCCATCACCCTAAAGTTCAGCTTGGACTTTTCATGGTGGGAGGCCAATATGTTGCTGCTAGGACAAAAATGATTGTGATGTAGATAAATCCACCTAAAATAATGAATGCCAAAGAGTAAATGTGTGTTGGTCTTGGACTATAAATGAGCCAAATATTGCCCGAGTTCTGAAGTGATTGTTGGGCTACGGAATTCTAAACGTTGCACTACCATGCAACGTCACCTAAAGGATATCAGTAGTCAAGGATCTCAGATAGAAAATTACCTTGCCTTGGTAAAGAACAATACCCGGGAGATGATAAAATGTTGCATTAGAGGAAATTTGGGGTCTAAAATGGGCCTTATAAGAAAGCGTGCATGGATGAATATGATTGTTTTTTATTAAAAGTATTTTGAGCTAGATTTCTCCAACCAATAGAATTTCAATAATGTTGGTCAACCATTATGGTTGAGTTGGACATTTAGAAGTCAATAGTTCTTATGTGTCATATTTTTATTGGATATAACTAACACCATATGAAACTCATATTGTTTAAGCTTGTGAAAAGTTCATCTTGAAATATGATAGATATACCATTAGCATTAATTAGATATAATTTTTTTATATTATCATTGATTCCAACTCCTTTAACACATAAATTTCATATTAATTAAAATGATAGTGGAGCCTTTTTTAAATACTAAAAACATTTATACATTTAATATTAAAAAAACATTAATTTTAAATAGAGTTATTACATTCTTTTTTAATTTTAAATATATTTAAATATTACATTCTTGAATAATTAAATTAAAACTTTAGTAATATAAAATAAAAATTTATATTATTATTTAAAAATGTGTTATTAGAAAAAATATAATTATATTTAAAATCTAAATATACTTCATTACGATATTGTAAAGTGGTTAAAACATTTAAATACTAATGTAAAAATAAAATAAAATAAAATAAATTTAATATTACTAAATAATATATAATAAATCTTAAATAAAAATTAAAATAATAAAAATATAAAGTTTTACCACATTTTTATCAATATTTGACCTAAATCCAACTTTTCCCGAGTCCCACCAAATTCGGTTCATTTCAAAACTAAAAGCAATTAATTCTTGTATTGAACAAAATTCTTTATTCCCGCTAAAAAATCCCTTCCAATTACATGGATTCCTCTGGGCAAATTTTGGTCCTGTGAACAAACTTACTGGGGATAAAACTCCCATAAGATAAACAACAATAGTTCCTAGAAAATATTAAAAAATAAAAGTAGAAATATAATATATGATTATATGAATGTTTTTTAATTTTCTGTTTTTTGCAATTTTTAAATATTTATTATTAAATATAAAATAAAACAATAATTTTAGTATATGATTTCTTAAATTGTTAAACATAAAAATATAACAATAAAATATTTAATTATATTTAAAGTGGGACCACCTAACTTGAATTATTACGGGCAGTAAAAGAATCTATATAGTTTGGGTGGTTGCTTAGTTGGCTTTACGGCTCATACAACTTAATGTCAGGCTACCCATATTTAAATTTTAAAATAAAATTTATATTAAATAATAAAAGTGGTTTTTTTCTACTATTTTTAATATTGTTATTTTATTAGTTAGTTTTTGAGTTTTACATTTTATTAAAAATTTTAGAAAAGTAGTTGTAAATTTATAAAAAAAATTATAATATAAATTTCAAATTTTTATCACTATATCATTTATTGTGTGTGCATGAGAATCCAAACCCTTCATTAATATTTTCAACCACATCTCCTAACTCTTCACTAACCCAACATACTTGTCAACTACCATTAATGAGACAATATAGGTTGACCATCACTAATAACAACTTTAAATGTGGCTGTTTTTATTATTTTCCGTAGGAGGCCAATTTTAGACCCTGAATTTCCTCTAATGGCTTGAGAAACCTGCGGGGAAGATGTTTGATTGGCTTTAGTCTTACAGTAATGTAGACATGTTGGGTTTGATATAGACTGTTTGTTGAAATATTTTGCCCTTCTTTTATAGTCTGGCTCAAGGTGGTATCCATAGATTATGCCTACAGTTTGGCGGTGAATTGCATATACGAAGTCGGCTTCCATGTGAACAGTTTGATCTTTCTGATATATCTAATTTTACAATTTCAAACTATTGGAACCTAATCCGTTAGGGTTAGGTGAAGACAGCGAGTCATCTCGAAAGTCCAAGAGACTCCTTGGGAATGTGAAACCAAGAGTCACATTATTCTATCTTAATGGAATAATGCACTTTCATGCCTAATCTCTTTTGTATTTGTTTGTCTCTGCCTATTTCTGCTTGTATTCCCATCTAGGCATCCCAACAATGTTATCAAAGCTAAGAATAGCTTTGTGGCATATGCTATTCTGCAAAGATTCCTCTAGACCTGCCACTATGTCTCCTATCATCTTTGCCAAACCTACAACCCACTCCCTGGTCTGCTTGTCAATATTATAAGACCTACAAACCCTAATACCAGTGCATGCCCAAACCTGGGTATCCTCTTCCACTGCTTTACGGTGCGAGAGCTATTGCTCATGAAGTGAAATTTTGAATTACATCTCGGTAGAACCTCCTTTCCTCATCCCGTGGCCTCATCCCATAATGAGTAAAGACTGAGACCTCATCGCATAAGGAGTGAAGACTAAGAGTTGTGAGTGGATTTGAGTGAAGACAGAGACCTATGCATGGAGTTGAGAAGAAGCACGTCTCTACATACAATGGTGAATCTGTGTGGATATCTGTGTATATCTGTGTATATCTCTATATAATCTATGGTTTGTATATAGTGGTGTATTTGTCGTTGGTACGATAATCAAGGTTTGGGTTGCCAAGTTTTCCTTTCCTAGCCATTTGGAATAGTCACCAACTAACCCTAACTACAAAATTACAAATGTTCTCCTTGTTTGCTTCACTTTGCCCTCAACCGTAACTTGTCTGGGTTCATTCTTTCCTTCCATCTTTGCGTAAGAGCATGGTTTTGTGTTTCTTCTCTATATATGGGAGCTTCACGATCCGATGACCTAAATACTACCTTCTACTCTGCGCTCCACCTTCAGTTTTGTGTGGGGTGCCTCTCCACAATTGCAACCACAATCCATATATTCAGTGTAAGCCTTTCTAAACGAATGCATGCTTCATTCTCAATGGAATCTATCTCATCGAAGAGTGCCTTCGTCTTGTTGTGGTAACTTGGTAAGCAAACAACGATAACAATCAACCTTGAACTTGATCTAGCAATGCTTCATACTCAGCTAAATTCCTCTCGTTGAGGAGTGCCTTTGTCTTGCTATGTTTTTGTATGTAAATGTTGGCGGCTAGCTTCTTGTATTCTCTGCACAAGGTTGGTGTATGGCGACACCTCTACAGATTCTACACATGTGACTCAGTGCTAAAGAACAAGGGCTCTCCACGTTCATATATTGACAAGACCTTTGAAACAACATGATGTGCGGCTCTGGATTACGAATTGCATAGTGCCCCCAAGCATGTGATTGGACAACTCCTATTTCTCTCCATGCAGCCTCATCTAGAAGTTTGATCATCGCGGATTTTTTAGGAATCATCTAATAAGGAAGTATAACAAGCATGTACTTGCACGTATCATCGTAGTGTTTTTATGAATATTCAATAACTTCTTCATCCTCATCCGACCTATCCTCCATATTTTCATACAATAAATGGATGGAATCTGAAAACCAAACCAAAAGAATTGCAATATTGGTCATATGCACTTTTGGTGCATATAGGCTGGTTAAGATTCCATTAATAGTAGAAGAACTGAGTCTATGTTGTAGAACAGATTGCATTAATCATTCGATACAGGGGCTATAGCCTATTACAAAGACACTTGTGTGAATATTGTACTAGGAAGCTTTAAATTCACTGCAGTTTGTGCTACTCTTCTATTTGTATATAGCTATTTGAAGCAGAAATTCTCCAAAAAGATAATAGACTTTGCAACAAGTAGAGACCGATATGTTGCCTTAGCTTCTTTAAAACGATCAAGCCTTACCAATAAAGAACTGAACTTCCAACTGCAGTTTCAAGATTGGTAGACACGAGCAGTTTTAAGAGTGAGTCAACTCCAATTTCAAGAGTTTTCAATCCTTGGTCACAACCTTTGGTTTGTTACATGCAATTGTCGTTTCGACTTCCTTAGGAATTTTCGCTAATATTTTTTTAACCCATGATTTCTTGTTGCACTTTGAGTGGTTTCACTCTTCATTGATGTCATCTCATGAAGGTTTTTGTTGGTTTTGTAAAGTCTGTTTTGAAATATTAAGTTCATTGGGCTTCTCAAAATTATGAAATTATGAAATTGAGTTGAATGTGAGGAGCATCAATTACTCAATTTTATTGCAAAGATTGGTATTGCAGAGAATCCTCGTGGGGAAAGAAATTGCATTGCGAGAAGAAACTGGTTAGAGGTGTTGGCCTATTTGTTTCAGTGGCCTTGACACCACATCAAATAAATCTAAGGTAAAGCATTTATTTTTGAAGACCAATATTGTATCTTCCAAAACTCATTTGCTTGTACTCATCAGCATAGAGTTGAATTGTAATTGGGTGCACCCTCGATTGAACTCGACACCCTTTCATTTTTTGAGTTAGAGTTTTTGTTGTTGAGTCTTGATTTGAAAGGGTGGAGTTGCAAAAAACCCTTTGCATCTTTTATCAATCTTTAAATGGCTCAGACTAGAAGATTATGAGAGTTATTGAACACTCCAATACTCACCGTTATTGACACATTCACCATCAGCAAGGAAACTCTACAATCTATACTAGCGTGTTTACAAGACTCGCAAGAGACAATTGAACTTCTTCAACTTGAATCATAACTACAAAATGAGTAAACACACCAAAAGAATCAATCTTCTTTGTGATTCCTTTCAGCAACCTACACATAATGATGCCACTTTCAAAGTACATAATCAAATCAGTGGCTCCACTTCAGAAGCAAAAGAAAAAGAAGATGATGTTTTCCATACACATGTTCAGCTTGATCTTTCCAAGCCCATCATCAAAGCCTGGGAAGAAATTGTACACAACAAGCACAGATTCAGTCTTGGATACAACAAGGATGTGGCATTTCACATTCTTGATTACTGCAAGCCAATCCAGTTTCAGAGTGTTGGGTTCTTAAAAGAAAGTTCACCTCCATCTACTCCAGTTCAGAATTTGAAATGCGAACATTGTGATCAAGTTGGCCATATGACAGATCAGTGTTTTGATCTTTACCCTTGTAAGCATTGTGGAAAGCATACCCACTCTTCAACGTTCAGACAAATGCTTCATTTTGAAAAAAACTGTACTAGAGAAGATCCACTATGGGTGGATTGCTTCTTGGCAATGGTCGTCAACAGCCAAGAAGATATATATGTCATACTGAAGAGTCGGTTCTCAAGTGATTACACATCTTGCAGTTGAGAGATTTTTCACTCCTCACCTTGTTCCTGACAAGGGGGAATATTTGACAGTCAAAAACAAAAGAACAGGAACAAGTGTGCGAAAACAAGCATGTGGGATCAAGCGAACGGGAACCAGTGCCAGAGCCCATAGCCAGAACCTTGTGCCAGTTGCCAGAGCCTTGAGCCAGAGTTAATTAACCAAAGTCAAAGCTGCAGCCAGAGCCATAACCAGAAGCATGTTCCACCTGATCATGACTTGGTTTGTGGTTTTCCTAAAATCGTCATTTTCCAGAGAGAACCGCTGAGCCTTCAAGCCAAGTTCTAGAGGGAATCACTCAGCCAAAACAGGGAATCACTCAGCCAAAACCTGAGTTAGAATCAAGTTCCAAGTGGAACCACTAAGCCAGTACCAGAGTGTGCACCAAGTTCCATAGTTTGTGGTCATCCCAAAAACAACCATTTAACAGAAGACATCAGCTTCTGCTAGCTTTTGATTCAGAGAGCACTTTCAGCCATTTGCAGCTCCAATTTCAGCTCTCTGCTTGGACTCCTATACCACCCCTTGGATTAAGGGGGAGAATGTCGGAACCTGATCCGTTAGGGTTATGTGAAGATGGAGAGTCGTCTCGGAAGTCCAAGAGACTACTTGGGAATGTGAAACCAAAAGTCACATTATTGTATTTATATATATTCTCTCTTAATGGAATGATACGCTTTCATGCCTAATATCTTTTGTATTTGCTCGTTTCTTCCTATTGCTGCTTGTCTTCCCAACTGGGAATCCCAACACAGACTAAAACCAGTGTACCTACAAAGTGAGAATGTAAAAATAACTCCTACATCAATACTGGAAGCAGGAAAATATAAGATGAAACAATAAAGAACTGTGTCTTGCTAAGAGTATTCCACATATAGTATCACTGTTACATTTAGAAGTCCGACCACTGGTCTGAACAGTTAGGGGCTCCGGGCTCCAATGTGAATCACATTCAATGTTCAGACTGATAATAAAATCTGGAATTCAGTAAAGTGGGTACCCAGCTGCCAGCAGGAGAGCAAAGGCAGGTAGGCTACATACAGTCTGCAGCATCTCAACTGAAGCAACACTTATTTTACTTATTATCTCTGCTGTCATTGGGTTTTAATTTGCTCCTAAGATACCAATTTTGATTTATATTTATTGTCAGCCAGGGTATGAAGGTGTAGTCCATGGGAATATAGCATTTCGCTGCAACCTGCCTAAATTTCACTTTTCCAACTTTTACAATATTGGAATTTCTGAAGCTGCCTAGGACAATGTAGTGCTATATTGTATGATAAATAAATGCCCTGTTCTTCCTTTAAGAATAACCGATATAAATGTTTAATTTGTTAAATGTTCCAACTCTAAAATAAACTGGAAAGTTGGAGAGGCCCAAAGACTACACCAATCCACAAGGATAAGACTCAACATAAATAATATTATTTCTACAGAATACAATGACTGATGATTAAAATTATAACAATTTTCCATTGGGATTTAAATATTATGCATGAAAAACCCAGAACAAACTCCAACAGTGATTCTAAAGATCCTCTCTGCTTGATGAAGTACCACTGCCATGAGCAAATCAGAGAAAAGGAGCTAATGAAATGCAAGGAATTTATATTGATATGTTGGGAAAAAAAGAAGTTATCACAACCAGATTTACAAAAGGGATTTACCTGCTGCAAAGCACGGTTCAAATTGTAGAAATGAATAGTCGAGTCAAATGTCGCTAACCCTACCCTAGTTTGGGGACCTTCCTGTGGAAAACAAGAGCATGAAATCAACTTGTTAAAGTCCAATCAAAACCAGTGGAACATCTCAATCAGTGATATTTTGGCAATTTAATATTGAAATGTGGAAAACTAACTTTTAAAAGTCAATAAGTGTGTGTGGATGTGTACATTTGCATGCCTGCACACATGCTTATAAATTTACTTGCCTATACATCTATCAATAATACTAGCGAGGCACATCAGTTCAATTTTATTCCTGAGCAAATAACATTTCTGAGAACTCAAATTCTATATTATCCAAGATAAGGCACTCCATTCTTGTTCAATAATGAATTGATAAAGAAGGTAACAGAGTAGAAAGATGTATTTTTGAAGACCCAAGGAAGAAGGTAATCAACCATGGATGTTTGAGCATGCTTCCCAATCTTACAATGGAAATGGAGTCTGTAACCTGCTGAATCAAATGCTGAAGAACTACTGTCCTAAGCTTCACTCGAGGAATGTAGCAATCAAGGAGCCATACAACATTGAAAAAAAAAACACCACAAGAGATAGGACAACAGAGATCAAGAGGAGAAACCAAGATGTACCTGCAGTTGATATAGCAGCAACTTAACAGTAGAAAGAAGTTAAAAAACTCAAGCTGCTGGAAAATTTTCCCTACTGTCCATTCTTTTTCGACTTTAAAAACAAAAATGTGTGCTTCATTTTCCATAAGAAAATTATTAAATCAAGTGATCCACAATCAGAAGTCATTTCCAGAACATTTAATTACCATATATGCCATTTCCCACTTTCTTGAACACTGCTCCGTATATTCCCACCAATTACATAAAAGATGACATACTGCCCAATCATCAACTCTCAGATCAAATGGAAACTTAATAAGACTGTTAGCTAACCCTTTACTAAATCACAATAAAGGTTAAGCCAGCAATGGAAAAATCTGTTCCACAATAAAAGTCCAAATTGTCATAATGTCTCTGTTCCTTGGTGATATATCGATAACATCTCTGTTCTGTAACACTCACATCTTCTGTGTCCATGGTAATAAGATTAGCAGCTATTCAGAATCACAATTTTCATCCAAGATTGTAACAGACATTACTGTCCTGCTCGAGACGGATTGAAAAAAACAGTAACAATACTTCCATATATCATAACTATTGCCTCATGCCAGTAACACTGCAAACAACAGAAATGCTTCCATGCACCTCCTATGTGATGACAAATGTTGAAGAGGAAAATATCTCAAATGAATCAACTCAATTTTACAAGAGCCGGTACGTAATATATGGTTGCTAAACTTGTAAGCACAACAGCATCTAAAATTTATTACCTAGTCTTCCCATTTGGCAAGTACCGCTCCTTCATAAGCATTCCAAGAAAGTTTTGGCATTAGATATACATAAACTAAGCCTTAATGATACTTGGTCTTCTATGAAAAGTTCATGATAGTGAAGCAACTCACTAGTCCCAACATGACTTCCTCAATCAAACATTCTAATATAAAGACTAGAGTTCTGCTTAATGCATTACGACTTTCAACAGAGTAACCAAGCTCAACTCATATTTTAGCAAATTAGGACACCATAAAGGAACTGGCCCCATATCACAATCCCTGCGTGTTTCAAAAAATGTTTAGCACCAAAGACAGCTCATGAATATGTTTGTGTGTGTTTGTATATGTGTGTGTGTGTATATACATATAGAGAGAGAGAGAGAGGGAGAGAGAGAGGGAGAGGGAGAAAGAAGGGAAGCAAATCTGGGACTAGAAGTTGTTCCATCCTTAAGTAGAGCAAACAGGAAAGCTGATTGCCAATATCTCCTTCAAAAAAACATATCCATCTTCCAACACCCACCACCCCTTGAATGTTTGGGTAATCGGCACCTTCTCTCACCTTCTATCCTAGGTAGAAGAACATTACTTACTAGTTTCAACTTCAACAAAATCTTATCCTTCTTCCAAAGCCCCCCTACGCCCTTGCAATATTGCAAACTGGTAGCTGTCAATATGAACATTTGGTGAAACTGACATAAATGTTCCTCCACCTAAGCATGTCTCTCATCAATTCATCCTCTTTCTTGGGCATTTTCTAAAGAGTTATACATATTAAAATCACGAACACTTCTATAATGAAAAGGCTAAATCAAGAAAATGTCAACATGCTTTTCATGTTTCTCATACTTCAGCATAAGACTTCACGGTCTGTTCTACTCTACTTTACATTACTGTGTCTTGGCTTTTATAGGAGACCATTTGGTACTTCTGCTTTGTAATGGCATCATTGTACTAGGCAGTCCTACTGACCTATTTTTGTGGTCATTAGTTGGAAATTAATAGAATTATCTTATCTTAAATAGTTTCACCACTTTGGGTTAACACTCCTGATGCTCAATCTTCAAACAGATACATGCAGAAGTAGCTAGACTCTTACTCCATCTTTTAATATCTTTACAAAATTTTCCTACAGTAATTCCTTTCACATTAAGGTCACCTATGAAAAGTTCAATGGCATATTTCAGCAAAGCTTTGTCCAAAGAGTAGTTAAACCTTAGTGACAAAATCTCATTAACAACCAAAAACTACCTCAATAAACCATTCAAGATTGCGGTTACATATCAGAGCCAATACTCACTATCTGTAACACAATCGAGCTCTCATAACAATTGCCCTACTCGATCCTTGTGATCCCACAAATGAACTATCAGTTAACACTACCTACAGATAAAGGAAGTCTATCCCTATGTAAGAAAAAGCTCCTTACCAATGTCACCTTCAATAAATGCGTATTCTTCTTCTAACCCCCTTGCATTATCGTAAACTGGTTGCTGTCAAAGTAAATGTTTTGCATATTAGCACTCTCTTTTTTGTTTTCTTCATTTTCAAAGTGTGAAACTGAACCAAATGTTCCTCCACATAAGAACTTCTCTCACTTCATCCTTCTTCTTGGCCACTCTCTAAAGATTCATACAAATTCAAAGCACCACCACTTTCATCTGGAAAGGCCAAGTCAAGAAAATACCAACATACTCTAGTTTCACTACTATAGGTCAGTGTTGAAAAACTCTCTGAAAAATCACCGATTTTTTAAAAAATTGAGACTTTTTCCCTAAGCCAAAAAATCAGCTGAAAAAAATTGCGATCTTTTAATTTTTCAAAAAGTCGCCGCCATTTTGGCTAAAATGGCTAATTTTCCAAATATTAGTCATTTTACCCATTTTCTTGTGTACTAACACCTTTCCTCTACCGTATAAATGTTTCGAAACTTTGTTGTATTTGAAGATCAAACCATGCAAGGATAAGCTATACAAAAATTGTATCCATTTAATTACATTTTTTCACTATTAAAGAATTTTTTGAGCAAATATATTTTTGAGTGATCATCATAGCACATCAAAAAGTCGCAGCCATTTTGGCTAAAATGGCTAATTTTCCAAATATTAGTCATTTTACCCATTTTTTTGTGTACTAACACCTTTCCTCTACCGTATAAATGTTTCGAAACTTTTTTGTATTTGAAGATCAAACCATGCAAGGATAAGTTATACAAAAATTGTATCCATTTATCAAAGACCACAATGGTAATTGAATTACATTTTTTCACTATTAAAGAATTTTTTGAGCAAATATATTTTGAGTGATCATCATAGCACATCGTAGGAAAAAGAGCGCAATATTTCAAGTGGTAGATGAGTTAGGGCTAAATGTGGGGCTTATGTGGGAAATTCAATTTGAAGCTTTGTATGTATTAAACAAGCCCCTCAAGCATGGTATGTACTATGAAAAGATTAATATGTATCTTAACTTCTTAAGTCGAGAGATTTTAAGGGAATCAATTATGATCCTAATTTGTATATCAAAGGAAAAGGTGAAGACATTATCATTATGTTGGTATATGTAGATGACTTAATTCTTACAAGTAGCAATAATGACTCGATTCAGGAAGAAAAAGATAGTCTTTGCAAATCATTTGATATGACTTACTTGGGGTTAGTACATTACTGTTTGGGTATTGAGGTTTGGTAGCAACCAAACAGAATTTTCATCTCACAGGAAAAATATGAAGAAATTCTGCGTTTTACTGTTTGCTGGTTTATGTCAACATTTCGTGGTTTTCACATACAGCCGGTTTTGCATTGGCTGTAGGTTACTTAAGAAATTTT
>LPNX011049710.1:192580-278631 GCA_001517045.1 Pseudotsuga menziesii
ATAAGCAGCCTTAGGATCAATGTCATTAGCATCACTAAGGTCCTCTGTCACGTTGTCGCTGGAGTAGTGAGCACAGTGCACTAGCCATGAGAAATGCAGTGTTGCGCTGGTTTAGGTAAGGGGCAAGAACTCGCATAACATGTGTTTTAGTGTTTTATTATTTAATTTTTAAAATTTTAAACTTCAAAATTTTCAAATTTATTCATCCCGAACAACGAGCTAAGATAAATTGTCCAATGGCTCTATCGGCCGCATACCCAATCACGTGGTACGGTGTACCAAAATCCACGCAAGTACCCTATTTTCATACATGAAGTACCCGGTACGTGAGATTAGATTTGGGTACGGCTGGGGACGTACCATTGAAGTACCCGGTACGTGTACCCGGTACTGGTTCGTGTACCCGACCCCCCGGTATGGGTACCCATGCAACACAGAAAAACACATTTAACAATCACACCATAAAATGATAGACTCAGAGATTTTTGGCCAAAACAAGCCCTGGAAAAACCCCCACGGGGAAAACCAGTTAGAGAGAGAGAGAGATTATTATTTCTTCTAGGAAAATTTCAGACAACCTTTTACAGTCAAAATATAACTTATCTCAACCAACACAAATAACCCAATAGGCTGCCTTGTTTTCTGTGCATGAACTGTCTCGATTTCTGTGCTATTTTCTTCTCGAAAAAATGTGCTGAAATAACAGTCAATATCAGTCCTCGATTTCTGTGCCAGAATGCTTAAATGCTGCCCTCGATTTGTGTGCCAAAACAGTCACAAAATCGGACTGTACGGACTGCATTAAATGCAGCCGTACGGCCTCGAAAACTGAGCCACAAAAACTCTGTTGCCTTGGGAAACGTGCTGTACCTTTCCTCGAAATCAGTGCTGAGATTTACCTCGAAAACAGTGCCAAATCCGTACTGTACGGCCGGCAATAAATGCACCGTACATCTCCTCGAAAAGCGTGCCTGCAATAAATGAGGCCGTACCTTTCTCCTTGGGATCTGTGCAACCTATTAAATGCTGCAGTACTTCCTCCTCGAAATATGCGCTAGCATTTATGGCTGCCTCGATAATCGTGCCCACCAAAATCTTCTCTAGCAGGCTGCCTCGAAAATCGTGCCCTTCTCTCTTCTTTTGCTCTCTCTTCTTCCTTCTCCTGGAAAATGAAAAAGTGAAGTGCTTTTGCCTCCCTCAACCCTTTTTGTCTAAACCCTAAGTGGGAATCTAATCCAACGGTGGAGAAAGATCTAATCCAATGGCTAAGATTCAATGAGAGTAAAAATCACATTTATTTAAATCACTTAAATTTATCAAAAAATGACTTTAACTTTATAAAGTCCCATTAAGTAGCTTTTAATGTGAGGGTCACCTTTTTCCCTTTTCTAAGTGACTTAGGCAAAAAAGTCACTTAGGAAACAAATTCCTAGGTACAAAAACTAACAAAATATGCTTAAGAATTTTAAACAAATTCAAAATGGAAGAATGTAATCCCAGCAAAACACCAACGGAAGCAAACTTGAAGCTTTCAAAGGACGACAACTCTAAGGTGGTTAAAGAATTGCTTTATCGTCAACTTGTAGGAGGAATAATTTATCTTACCACAACTAGACCAGACATAACTTTTGCAAATTGGTATGTTATCGAGATTTTTAAACTGTCCCAAGGAGAAACATTGGAATGTAGCAAAAAGACTACTTAGGTGTATGAAAGGTACTTTATACTTTGGTATTGTACTTGAGAACACTTATAACTTCATGTTGAAAGGTTTTTCAGATGCAGACTGGGCACGTGTCACAAATGAAAGGAAATCAACAGCAGGTTATGCTTTTACTCTTGGCAGTGGCATCATTCATGGGAAAGTAAAAAGCAGCCTTCGGTAGCTCTTTCAACAATAGAAGCAGAATACAAAGCAACCGTTGGAGCAACATGTGAAGCAGTGTAGCAACATAGAATACTATGTGACTTGCAGCTTTCACAAATGCATCCAACAACTTTACACTGTGACAACCAAAGTGCCATCAATCAAGATGACAAAGAATCCAATTTATCATTTGAAAACCAATCATGTCGAAATTCAACATCACTATATTAAAGAACAAGTGCAGAACAAAGAGATCAAACTTATTCATTGTATGTCCCAAGATCAAGTGGCAAATATCTTCACCAAAGCACTCAAAAGATAAATTTGAAAATTTTCCAGAGATCTTAGGAGTTGTCAAAAATCACATAGCCATTAAAAGGGAGTGTTAGATATTATAATGATTATGTAATGCTACATTATGTAATAAATTAATAATGTAATAATGAGTAATAATTTCATAAAGTGAAATAAGTCATATGTAATTAATGATGCTTATGTTTAATTATAATGTAATTATGAAGTTAGGTGATGTTAGATAAATTAGGTAAGCAGTTCCTAAATGGGAACAACGGAACTTGCTACACATATATACAACACCACTTTATGTAACTTATGTAAATTATTGATAAAACATCTCTCGTTCATTCTCTCGTCTCTTGCATATTTCTCTATAGCATAGTTTATCAAGAACAACCTACCATCACCCAAGTATGTTTCATCTCCATTTGCATGTTAAAATTTTGACCCTTGTTTTGTGAAGGATGACCTAGGTTTGTTTATATTAGGGGAATCTATGAGGCCCCTACAGCTAAAGACTTCTGGAACATCTACTTCTAACAAGGAGAATGGGAAACAGAGACTGGAACGCCATTGGCATAAAAGAGTCTTGCAACTGCAACATCTATATCTTTATGCAGTTCCACGTTTATAATTTATGTTAGTGTCCCTCAAGTAGCTTTCTTTTTAGTAGAAGAAACACCGATTTCTTCCATAAGTTCAGCAAAATCCTCAACACATATTTTACTCCATGATGATGCAAAGAGAACTGCTTGCTAGGAAAGGTGGCTTTGGTTTCTGCAGCCATTTGAAAACAATCATTTCAAACTTTTTTTGCTTTTGCAATTACATTTTTACATGTTTTAAGTTTATAACTTTATACTTCTTTGCCAGTGACCCTCAGTTAATTTTCATTGCAAATGTGACATTCACTTCAGTGTGGCACCACTATTTTTAGGCTTGTTTTTACTTATTTAGGTTAAACATCAAAGAAGGGGGATTTATGTGGGTTGAAATAGCCACTTACAAATTCTGCTAAGATTATTTATGGGCATGTCATTCCAGCTCTAATTCCTTTGCAATACATGCAATAGAAGTCAGGAGGAGTTACTATCCCATACAGGAAGAAAAACATGGTGGTCACTGGTATCCTTTATTATTTATCTTAGTGAAAGGTCAAGGTACTTTTGAGATTAAAGTTAATCATAGTTGAGTCCATCCCAATCAGAAAATGATATGATCATAGTATCATGCAATGAGATCATCAAGAAATCCAGAATAAACAGTAGCTTTAGCGTTCTTGTCATAAATGGAACCTATCAAAAATTTCATAGCCTTAGCAGAGCCTTGCCACACTTGTAGATAAGTTTCGAGGTTGCATACTATTTCCTACTTTAAGGTACATAGGCAGCAAGCAAAAAGAAATATGAAATACTTACCGACTGCCTCATCCAAATTGATGTTAAGCGTCATCCAAATTGATGTTAAGTCTCTTAATTTCAATGGTTTGAGATCCATACTAATTCATAAAAAATTAAATAAAACAAACAACTTCAGATCAAGATTGATGGGTGACAGATTTATTAATGAACTTACAGGCAGGTCTGGTACTGTACGACTGATCGCATTACATGCTGCAGCTGTTGCCCCTGTCTTTATAGCATTCATGGAAACATCGATAAGGAAGAAAAATACAGCAGGCATTGGATCCCGAACCTGGAAAGAGAGAAAACTGTAGGTTCAGAAGCCATAAAACCTGTTTTGCTTCGATACTTTCATTACTTCTTCAATACATCACTTTTTCCCTTGCAAGCACATTTCTTACAAAACTAAACTAAATATATTAGAATTTAAAACATATGCATGCCCTTATTGCAGAGCAAAGAACTATTTTGAAACTTTGTCATAGATACACAAGCAGCAGATAAGATACTTAAAACATGTATTAAAAATAAATATATTTGAAATACTCCGTGCTGCCTAGCTAATGGAAGTAAACAAAGAACTCTCTCTATATTCTGCGTTGGGACTATGCTTCAGCAAATAAATTAAATAATGAATCAATAATATTACTAGAACAGAAAAACTTCCATAATGGTATCTGAAGACAGTTTAGAAAAGCAATTCTGAGTAATATTAACCTGTTGTCAAGAAAACTAAATTAGAGAAATAAGAACCTTATAATAAAGTTTACAAGCCACATCCATCGGCTACTACTTGACTGTCTAGGCCAGTATGTAGATTATCTTATAAAGTTTTTTAGTTTTGTACTAAAAGATCTTCCCAAAAATTCCCTGCAACCGAAGAAACTATTTTTTTTGGTAGCTAACTTACTTATGAAACAAAAATATCCACAATTACCAGTCAAATCTAAACTAAGTCACTAGGATAGAGATACAGATACAGAGATCGGAAACAATAGTGATATGTCAATTTATCAGAAAATTTTAGATATGATATGGTTGGGCATGTCATAAAAAAACATAAGACATATGACAAACGAACACAAAATCAAATTCCATGGCAAATTTGCAAACACTGTCTTGGCAAAAAAATTGGCAGGGTCCAGAAAACTTTATTTCGGAATATATCAGGAACGCATCGGTAATATATTGGCAAACTTGAAAATATACAAAAATATTCATTCTTTTTTCAATTTTTTAAACAACTAAATCAACTAGAACATCACCATAAACACATTGCCACATGAATATGGAAATTAAACTGATATATAAGATATATAAGATGCCTAGTGATACATCACACATCAAAAATGAATCATGTCTTGAATCTTGACTCCTGAGTCATAAAAAAATATAGCAAATGTATCTCATGATCATCATCAAGAGTCAATAATAATAACAAATGAAATTAATTAGTTCGACTGGGATACTGAAATTCTCTACATGTATGTGTCCCAATGAAAATGGATTTCAACAAGTTGTGGTTAACACTAGTCAAATATCTCATCATTCATGGATCGATACTAACTGCAAATATATTCTGGGATTACAATTCTAAGTCTAATAGAATTATAGAAAAGAATTCATGTATTTAAATTTTTTATTGTCCAACATTTCCTACTATTAAGAGTCAAGATATAGCCAATCTTCAGGGAGATGTCACACTTGAAGCAATATGAGAAAAAGGAATCCACAAGCCAACTCGTATAGCTAGCTGCTTCAAGCTAAAGTGAAATAGAT
Source organism: Pseudotsuga menziesii (assembly GCA_001517045.1). Lineage (NCBI taxonomy): Eukaryota > Viridiplantae > Streptophyta > Pinopsida > Pinales > Pinaceae > Pseudotsuga > Pseudotsuga menziesii. Next base: position 197,927 of record LPNX011049710.1, read on the forward strand.
TAAACACATCAGCCAACTTTAGACAACAATGAAGATCAAATGATCAAACCATCAAACCAAGACTCCACTATTCAATGAGAGACGACATAAATAAGCAGTTGTGTCCCTTCCCGGGTTCAATGAATGTTTATAACCGATCTCTATTTTTTTCTCAACTTAAGCCCATATTCTGTGTTCAGCTTTTAATTTTGCTTTTCAACCTTGGCCAACATATTAGCATTATCTATATGGATATGATGCTTTGCGTTGTAAGAATGCTCTGCAAGGGAGGATTTCATAACAAGCTCCTCACACTCCACCCTCCACGAAGTCAAAATCGAACTAGAAAATATCGGGAAAAAATAGAGTGATCACAAAAAACCTTCTCTTTGAAAATCGTGTGATTTCTGTTCTGGGAACATCAAGGATTTCTCGGCAATGTTTGCAACACTGCTCCCATGGAAAAGCAGAGTTAGTTGTCAACATAATCATACAAGACCCGCATCTTCATCTTCATAAATAAGCCTTTATACAATTTTACGTGGTTTTTAGTAGTGTGTTGCCGCCTTACACACACCTAGGGGGAAGCACAACAAAAATCTTCAAGTTGCTCGATGTGTCCTTGGGGGCAAGTCTCGAGTCAAGTGTTGTCACCTGATCCTGACTCCTTCGTTTAGGTAAACTCCTAGCAAATCCAAGGGAGGCAGTCCCTATGAAAAGAGTTTCTAAGGCTCTTTGTTATGGTTTGGTGATTGAAGGAAATAAGTTTTTTAGTAGTTTCGAAAACTGATCAAAACAAGAACTTGCAAACTAATTATGTATCAACAGTACAGATCTGGCATTCATAATATAATTTACTGAAAGCAAAATAGTGAGAACTGCAGAATAAACAGTGCCAAATGAAGTCAAGAAATTAAAAGAGATGTTGAAAACGAGAAATGATGTGCAAGTGTTCTTGGTTGATTTTGTGTTAAACGTGGATACGATGAGTGAGTTAAAAAGGAAAGGGAACTCCAGATATACCTGACGGTACAAGGAGTGTGTCTGGGTTCTCAAAAGAGTGGCTCCGCATAAGAAAATGTGGGCTAGATGGAGTCATGGGGGGGTGTTCAACACTACACCAACAAGGATGTATCCTAACGGCCCCCATGGTCACTTTCTAGTTGTTTTCGCTTTCATTGAAGAATTTTGCCCACTGTTCTTGAGGTTTGTTACGACGGATATTAATCGTAATGTTTCAAGGGTTGTAGATTTTAATAATATGAGTTGATTAATTAGATGTGAGGGATTAATGAATGCACAATACCGCTTTTGATATCCCCAAGTCTCAGACTAAGCTACGAGGGGTAGAGCATACACGGTAGAGGCAAATATTTGTTCCGATTAGTGAAAGCAAATAACAAATGTACAACCCTTCAAAGACGGATTGTGTGCTTGTTGCAAGATAGTGAAATAAATTTAATTTCAAATATAAAGTAAACATGAAAAAAAATGAGTTTTCTGATTACTACAGCCAAGAATCTCTTTCAGGCCTGTAGGTCGTACTCGTGAGAGCAAGGCTAGGATAGTATCCGATTTTGCGAGAAAGAAAAGATGAAACTTTAAATCAAAATGATTGATCCATTTTATTGCAAAAAGGAAAAAATGAAACTACTTCAATAGTGTGCGGGTATAAAGAAAATAAATGGATAGATACATGCTTCCCCAAATGGGAGAAGGAGGGTTGTGGGAGTCAAAATCCCACTTTCTTTTTATTTATGATTACTTGCAATGCTTAAAAGAAAAAGAAATGCCTTTTGACCCTTGAAAATGGGTAAAAAAGGCTTACAAACTGTAGAATTTTCAGCACTTTCCCAACCCAGTTTCCAACTCCATTTTAAACATTGTTTAATGCCCAACCCAATTTAACATTCTGCTGCAAATTAGATTTTTCTCATAAACAATATAGGAACAAAACACAAGGAGTGTCCACATTTTTATGAGCAACAAATAAAACACATTCACACATAAATATTCAGACACATAAATTTTTGGTCCAATGACCCACGAAAAAACCCAACCTCCGGGGAAAACCTGTGAGAGAGAAAATCTTTATTTATCTTGAAAAAATACAGCAGTAGACAAAAAAATCAGTCACAACTTATCTCAACCGAAAGATAAAAAAATCTGCCTCGATTTTTGCACCAAAACAGAAACTCCAAACTCAGAAATTTTCTGCCTGCACCCTCCTTGAATTTTGTGCTGGTGTACGGACTGTACGGTTGCTGTACGGACATGCCCAACATTGTAATAGAGAAGATCCACTATGTCGGCAATCTCTGTCTCGATTTTCGTGCCCAACAAGTCGGCCTTGAAATCCATGTCGAAAATCTATCCCTCAAAATCCGTGCCCTGTACAGAATATGTACTATACGATACCAGCAATAAATGCTCACTGCTGCTGCCTCGAAATCCTTGCCCCTGCCTGTTGTTTTCTCCTTGATTTTCGTGCCAAAGAGAAAAAATGCCCTCCTGCATTTTTCCACTCTTTCTCAGAAATTTGCTCTCTCTCTCTCTCAAAAATGCAAAGTGCCTCTCTAAGTCACCTGGTTCGAGTTCGTGTTCAAATTCGGCGAACTTGAAATTCGGCAAAAAATCGGCACTTTAAATTTTGGCGATAAAAATCGGCATAAAATTCAGCATTAAGTTCAAATGACTAAAATATATGGAAATTAAAAAATATATAAAAAATCTCAATAAAATTCATTATGCTTACTAAACTATGGTCCAGGATTATTTGTTATAATAGATATTTTAATATTTTTTATATTTTTTTAATTATAAATTTAATGTTACTTAAGGTTGAAATAAACTAAATTTAACTAAAAGTGAAATGAAACAAACAAACAGTTGCATATTAAACACTGGATATACATATTTTTTTGGTAAATATGGTTGCTATAAAAGTCTTCAACTTTTTTTTACTCTGTTTTAATATTTTCCTTGAATATTCCTTTTCATATGTTTTGTTCGATTATGAAACAATATATAATATAATAAGAATTGAGCCTCTTATTTTCTACTTTTTTTATTCTGTTTTAATATTTTCCTTGAATATTCTTTTTCAAATCGCGGCCAAGCTCCAAATCACGGCCAAGCTCCAACAAATCGCGGCCAAGCTCCAACCTCCAGCAACTTTCAATGGGATGAAGTTTGAACAACCCTGCAGGCTATCGTCCTGACTGCTCTATCCGCCGCGAAAGGAAATCTCCACCGGTCAAGTCCGCCACGAAAAAGAGGAGTCTGCAACTGCAAAAGAAAGAGAGGAGTCCGGTCAAGGGAGGTCTGTCGCTGCCGGCCGGGAGGTCTGTCGAGACTCAAAAGGGTCTGTTGAAAGGGAGGTCTGCGGCCAACAAAAAGATAAAGCACAAAAAAAAAATCCGCATTCTAGGTTTTAGATTAAAAATCCCCAAGACAATTTTCAAGTCGATTTTTTAGCGTTTTTTATGAAATTCGCCGAATTTATGGCGAGTTTAACCGCCTTAAAGTTCGCCGCCAACAAAAATTCGAACACGCGTTTAGGTTCGGCAATTTTAATCGAATAAAATCGTGGAGGTCAAAAAATCGACGATTTTCGAACTTGAAGGCAGAAAATCGCCGAACACGGTGACTTAGGTGCCTCTTCACTTGGAAAATTTGCCTTTTAGGTAAAAACAATTAGGGTGACTGAAAAGCCATCTAATCCAAGGGCCCGGTTTTGATTAGATGAGTAGTTGTGATTAAATCATTTTTCTCCACAAAATAAAAATTGATTCACTCTTTTTAAATTTTTACTTAAAATACACTTTATTCTCTAAAGTGCATTTTAATGCTCATCTTAGGTCATTAATATAAAGTCTAAGTGCCTTAACCCCTTTTCCTAGTGACTTAGGCAAATGTCACTTAGGGGAACAACTCCAAGGTATAAAATTCAACACAAACTTGCTTAGGGAAGAAAAGGAATGAAGGAGGGGGATGGTAGAAGTATCGTGGGTGCTCCGGATGACCAAAAGATTGATTTTTCAGCAGCACCTCACTCTCTTTTTCCTCCAACCTGCTAAAAACCAGCAAGCTAATGAGGTAATGATAGTGGATTACTGCTTTAAAATACAAAAAAAAGGCACTTAGTACTTGCTCAAAAAAATTAGAACTTTTATGCCATTTCAGATCTAACTTATGCTAAAAATTAGAACTTTTGTGCACTTAGTACTTGCACTTAGTATTACAACAAGAACTAGGTCTAAGCTTATAAATATGAAATGAAAGCGCCTTTTCAGATCTAGGAATGAACAAGCAGAAACATGTATAATAAACTTTTAACATAAATCTAAGCTTGCAATTAACCAGAGAGAAAGTATAGATTCAAGGTGACGAAGTTAAGTTCTAAGGCCCTAGCCTGAATCTTTGTGAGGAATGGAAGTCCCTGAAATATAAGAAAAATTAGATCCGAAAAATTTGTTGTGAAGCAAAGCAAGATGCAACCAAGCTCAGGATCCCCTTCAAACTTGATGAACTACAAAGCTACAACAACTTTCAACAACCGAGATTAGTTTAGTACATTTCATTAAATGAAATAAGGAGAGTATAAGTGTTGTCAACTACATTCTACCACTCCTATTCTCGAATAATAAAAAATAAACAAGCAACTTGGATCTTCAAATGCTTGCCCAATGGACTAGAAATAGCCTTCTTATGCTAGAATAGATATACAACTTTGAAGAAAAGAAAATTGCAACCAACTAAATATCACCTCGATTTACATACACAGCATCACATCCATGAAAATTCCTTTCCCAGTTTTGGACCTCCAAAGCCTCACTTTTATTCAATCAAGTAACAATAGTACATAGCAAGAGCAGAGGTTCCTTCGTTCCGTTCAAATGAGGAAGAAAGCCTCGGTTAAATAGGAAAAATGAGAGCAAACCCCAAGGGGGCGAATTTGCCAAGTGTTGGAGCTTTTTGAGATGATTGGGGGTGAACTAGAGGTGGTAGGCGCCACCTCTCACAAGGAAGGTCACCCCCCCTCTTTCTGTGACACATATACAACAAGAGGTGAGTTTTTTCATGGATAAAGATGCCACCTTAAGGAGAAATTCGCCCCCTCATGGAATTGATTGGAATCAAGCAGATTTGATCTTGATTTGGTCTCTAATTACCCCCAACATCATCCTTAGCCCGGAACATGTTTGGGACAAGTTCCCACTGGTTTAGGGATGTGTTTTTTCTCTATATATTCCCTTTTTCTAATTTTTTATTTACTTTTTGCCTTTTTGGAGACCTTTTACTTGAGTGATAAATAATCATTTAAAACTTAGGAAAAGTGGGTTTTGGGGTAAAGAGGGTGTTCTGAGTTTGAAAATGAGCACCCCATGGAAAATTCACCCTCTAGACCACACTTTTATTAAATTTTGAATTTTCCCAATTAAACTATTAAAGATGGCCAAAGTTTACGTGAAAAAATATTTTTTTAAACTAAAAAAAAACTAGGGGAACCTAGTACATGTTCATAATGACTCAAAACAATGTCTAGCATGCTTATATACATTATAAATTTATATACATTGACACATGAACTTTAATAACCTCCCAGGGTTTAACCACCAAAATGACCATTCCAGTTTTGGAGTGGTGAAAAACTCGAAAATTATATATCACTTATTCAGCATTGCATAATTTAAAAGGGAAAAAACACCTTGGAATGATTGGATTGACGTCTAAGTCCTAGAAAGCCAAGTCCTTTACAAAAAGTTTGCCATGCTAGTACAATTATTATAATATCACCGCAGGATATGAACATGTAATTATTTTTTTAAAACAGGCCCAAAAAATGGCCCTGCTGAACCATGGAACTTATGAGCACTGATAATGAACAAGGCACTTGTGCACGACTTCGACGCCTCACCGGAAATCCACTTAAATGCAACTTTAATGGATAACATAGTGTAATATGTAAAATAATTGTTGAAACAATGGTCCAATAAATAGACAATAAAACTTGCCTAATAACTTATTGTTGCTACAATAAATGCTTTCTAAGCAGTAATAACTTATAAGCAAAAATATTTTGATAGATTTCTTCAAATATGAGGTTACTAATTGACTTATATCAGTGTCACAAATATAGCGAAAATATCACCGACTTTGCGATATATTGCAATTCTCTCAGCTTGGTGATATTATTAGCTGGAAAAAATCTGGACTTTTTTTCAAATTTTGAAAATATGCATATATCTAGAAATTGGAAACTTTTGGCTGAATCAAGAGAAATTTGGATATTTTTGCTCAATTTGAAGAGGGAAAGAAAGGGATTGAAAACAAAGGGGTTATTCCCTTATTACATCTGCCCATAAAAGGGCTAGATTGAGCTTCAGAAGATTATAAAATTTAAAGAAAAAAAATCGAATTTTTTATATTTGTTAATCTTTGCCAAGATTTTCCGATAATTTTCCCGATGTTTCCTATAAGTTTCAATCAATTGGATCTAACCCAAGTGATTGTGGGATGGAGTGTTAACCTCCCCACCCAAGTTCAATTCCTGTCAGTAGCATGTTGACCTCATAATGAGTATATTGTTGTCATGGCTTTGAGCACTGTTGTTGACTTGGCCTTCTGCCCTGAAGAATCTATGGTTTTGAGGCAAAGTCCCAAAGGCTTGCCCCAAGATAATTTACCCAGTAAAAATATGGTTTCTTTCCACTATTAAAGTTAGTGCAGCAACGAGAGCCATTCTCTGGGAGGATGGCACCCTAGTCAGTTAAACAGGGTTCCTGGTCAGTTAACCGGGCAGAGTAAGTCCCTAGTTGGTACCCTAAAGCCCCCACCAGTCTGTTGGGGTTCTTGGTCTAGGACCAAGCAAGTTGATGTCATGGCAAAGTCCCTAGCATGTGGCTAGGGCCCCTATCTGTCTCTAGGGTATTCTAGTCTAGGATCAGATAGTACTTGAACAAAAGGACCAAGCAGATCCTGCAGGCTGAGATAGAAACATCTTGGTCTGGGACTAGGCAGATTCTTGGTCTAGGACCAAGTTGTTCCTATAGGTATAGTCCTAGTCAGTTAACTAGGAGGATCTTGGTCAATTAACCAAGATGATGATGTGTGATGTCCTCCTGTCCTACATGGTTGAGTTAGGCTGTCTCTTCAAGGGACTAGCCACACCTTCATGATGTCACCGGCACCTAACCTTTAGGAGCAGTCAGGAGGACCTAAGGATCACATCATCCAGTTTGGACCTTACTTATATGGTGATGATAAAAGCTTCTAGTTATTGTATGGAACACTTGTGAACTATATACCTTGAGAGAGAAGATAAAATTTGGCACCTTGGTCCTGTGGGTAAAAGGGTTGTTCTCCCACCTTGTTGGTACACCTTGGTCCTATGGGTAAAAGGGTTGTTCTACCACTTTTGTGTGACCCCTCTTGTCGACTTGCGGTCTTGTGTTGAACCCTTGTTGGTCCTTGTGCTAGCGCCCCTCTCTTGAGTGTGGTACCTTGACCCTTTTGTTATGATAAATTAACTTTATTGTTATATCTTGTATTTGGAAACCCTCCCTAATGTATAATGTTTTGACCTTGATAACCAATCCTAAGTCAACATAATCTTAGTTCATGCTTTATTTCCGAATCTGTTAAAAGGCTAATACGTCTTGAGTAAACCCTAGAGTTTTAAGGGTGATCCTTCTAAAAGACATTTGAAGCCTATAAATAAAGTGATAGATCTCATTATGATACAAGGAAGATAAGGTCTCAGATCTCATTTACATCAAATCTAGGGTTGCTGCTCTTTTGGCTTGACATCTAGGTTTGTTGTTGATCTTTCTCTCTCCCACACATGACCATTGTTGAACTTATCTAGGGCTATCGTAAGCCCGTTTTGTTGGGTCGTGACCACTGTTGAACTGTTAGGGCTGGGTTGTGACCATTGTTGAGCTGCTAGGGCTAGATCGTGACCATTGTTGAGCTGCTAGTTATAGGCCATGACAATTGTTGAGCTGCTAGGGCTAGGATTACTACAGACTTCTCAGAAGAAAAGTCATTGATGTGGCCCAAGGATGGAAACATGAGCTCAACCATTGTGATTAGAATCGGTGAAGATAACCTTTATAAGATATCAGGACATGTTATTAAACTTCTAGTTCAAGACCCCTGTCAAGTTTTAGAGATCAAGAGAGATCCAACTGTGCTCTTCAATCACCAACTAAATGGGATTGCAGAAAAGAAAAGTAGAGATGAAATCTTCCATCTCTCCAGAGAGTCTTCTAGTGACTCAAAAATGGAAGCACAAGAAAATTCAACCTATGAGTCATCTCATTTAGATGAGCAAAGGGAGAAGACTAGAGAGCCTTCAGTTGATCTTGTCGAGAAGCCTATCAAGAGGCTTCATGGTTGCTCCAGTATGAGCAATGTCACTGATTCGAAATCCTACACTTATGAGGAGGCAGCCAAACAACAGGTTTGGAAAGTTGCTATGGAAAATGACATATGGAAAGTGATTCTCGGATATCAAGGGAAGTTAGTTGTAACTTCCAAGTGGATCTATGAGATCATGCTTCATGTTGAGAGTTGATTGACACACAAAAATTCTTGAATTTGATGACAGGTCCAAACACATCGAAAGGAGGTATCACTATGTCAAGTACATGGTGCAGTATGTTTTGTCAATAAGATAGATTACCAATGTGTTGACTAAGCCTTTGTCAAATTCTGAGTACTTCCGAGACAAGCGTAGTGTTGCTGAGAATGCCTCTCTTGTGGATGAGGCTGAGACTTTCCAGACCTGGTAGTGTATCCTTACCGAATATTCTGATGGGCGCATGCAAGAGTTCTGACCTCTCTAAGACCAATAGCGAATTCTTTCCTTCTGACAGAGTGACGCCCTTATTTCACACGTGTGGAGTTGGTCTCTCTCTCAGATGTGCATTCTACAGCCTGTTGAGCTCCCAGTATAATAGTATGCCCCTTCCAAGAAGAATGGAAGCGACATGCGAAAGAAATACATAGTTCTTGAATCCCAGCGAATTGTTCTGGTATTTCCAATTGTTCCAGCAATAAAACATGAACCTGCAATAATATATTCACCTATATGTTGAATCTTTGAATAACACTGAATACAATGAATAGCTGATGGTGGATCTAAGTGATCTACCCTGAAGTGATTAGGGCAAATAGATTTCGTTGTCGAAAAAACTTGTTACCTAAAGACTTTCGTCTCCAACCCCAACTTGCTGTTGAGGCTACTGTTAATGCTACTCTCAAAACCTAACTCAAAGATAATAGTAATCATGGAACCCCTTTTGGTTCAACTAACTTTCTTATATAGCTTTTAGGGTTTGCACTTTACTTTATTCATGCATGCAATTCTAATTGCCCGTTGACTTAAGACTGAAAAAATAAGGCTTGCATGCTCTGCATGCTTTATGATCATAACTTTGATGGCCCTCTTTACTATACTGATGACTTAATAATACTGAATAATTGTTCTAATATGCTCCCAGTATTAAATGTCCTCATTTAATTCCCTATTTATCAATAACGAAACATTGCAGTCCTCCCTCGCCAAAGATTTTTGTTCTCAAGCAATGCCAACGCAGTTCCACAATCAATCAAACTGAACCAACTAAATCCGGGGATAATCCCAAGGTCCCAAAATTATCGTAGGAGATCTTTAGCCCCCTCTGCTCAAAGCACTGCACTGCAAGATATCCCATGTAAGTCTCCTATAAGTAGAGTAACTAACCACGATGTAAACAAGGTACCATCGCAAGAGACTTCCTGAAATCATCCTCTAGCAATCACTAAATTGTCAGTCACTGTAATCCCAGGGTCCCAAATAAATCTTAGAATTGCAAAGGTCAAAATGCATCCACCACTACCCTACGTAGTATCGACACAAGGAGCATCTTGTAGACTCCCAAGTAACCCCATCAGTAAACACTGTATCCATCCCTCATAAGGTCTCCCACCTGGATCCCAATGCAAACTTGTGCATCTTTCATCCAAAATATCCCAAGGCTCTTGTGGGACTATACCCCTAGCTAGGAATGTCTTCCCAAGAATCACCCACTCAATAGGACAAACTCTTAATCTCTCTCCAATCCAACCCCCAAAAAGGACCTTGTCCATATGTGCCATCACAAGGAATAATCCTACCATTCTGCCCTTCTGATTTCAACTGGAATGCTCATATATTGCTGCCCAATTTGTCGATCCTGGCCAACCTGTAAAAACCATCCTCAATTATGTGAATGTGGACTCAAGCTGCTGCAAGCCTTATCTATGTACTCCTGAAGAGGATTGCTCTCAAATTCAATAATATGTTTCTTTTGCTAACCCATCAAGGAATCTAACTGCTCTTCAATACTAGAAAGCCTGACCGTTGACTCGATACATACAACTCGAAGAACTGTAAGCTCAACATCTCGCTATAATATGGTGTCCCGGAGTATCTTGGTCCTCTCTTTCATTGCTAAAATGCTTTCTTTAACACGTTCAATCTTCTTTCGATGATTATCATATGCAAGCTCTATCTCATGCCTGTATAAACTCTCCCTAACCTCCATGTTCGACTACCCACCGTCTCGGTTGTTATGCTCATTGCCCTGCACCTCATGTATCTCGCCTGTCATAACTGCCTAAACTCATGTTGTAGGTGATGAAGAGTGTACCAACTCCAACTCATCACACAGCTTATCCACAATCTGACTATCAAACGTGTCGATGTCGCTAGACTCACAGGATGGCTCTAATGCTATCTCCTCATACACAGCCTCATCATGTACTATTAACTACAAATCAAGCTCACCATCAACCTGTACTTTGGGCTCATCTTTCTCCACTCCTCCAACTATGTTTTTAAGGAAATCCTGATCCAAATCCTTGGGTTGGCTCCCGAACTTGATGGTGTGATAGTCTTGAAAGGACAATGTTGAACATACCTCATCACCCAAGGCTAAATATTCCCGATATCGAGGCAAGTGTTGCAGTGTTGCTAACCTCTACAAATTTTAAGTCAAGATCTTTTTCATTGTCTTCATGTTCAAGCCCACAGCTGGCCAGGAACATGCTCTGATACCACTGTAATATCCCAACTGATATTCTATTGTATTTGATAGTATGTTTGTGGGTTCTGTGCTTTACATGTGCTAGAAAGATAATAAAAAGTTGAATGCAAAACAGTGTCGTGCCAAATGGCTCTAAAATATAGCATATCTGGAGAAAAGATAGGAAATACGACTCATCTGGATTTGAGGAACACACCAATAATTATAGTTGTGATAGTTCTTCAATATAAATGAGACATGCATGCCATGCAAGAGATGTAGCCAAGAAAACGTGTTGTTGCTCCAAGAGGTTCGCCCATGCAATAAAAACGTCCCTTCTCTGAATGATGATTATGACGTAACTGTTCCAATACTTGTCAAATGAGGTTGAGACTTTCTAGACCTGGTAGTGTACCCTTCCCGGATATTCTGATGGCCGCATGCAAGAGTTTTGACCTCTCTAAGACCAATAGCGAATTCTTTCCTTCTGACGGGGTGACGCCCTTGTTTCACATGTGTGGAGCTAGTATCTCTCTTAGATGTGCATTCTACAGCCTGCTGAACTCCCAGTATAATAGTATGCCCCTTCTTAGAAGAATGGAAGTGACATGCGGAAGAAATACCAAGTTCCTAAATCCTAGCGAATTGTTCTGGTATTTCTAGCTGTTTCCAGCATTAAGACATGAACCTGCAATAATATATTCACCTATATGCTAGATCTCTGAATAACACTAAATACGGTGAATAGTTGATGGTGGATCTGAGTGATCTACCCTGAAGTGATTAGGGCAGATAGATTTCGCTGCTGAAAACACTTGTTAGCTGAAGACTTTCGTCTCCAACCCCAACTTGGTGTTGAGGCTACTGTTGTTGTTGCTATCAAAACCAAACTCAAAGATAATAATAATCATGGATCCCTTTTTGGTTGAACTAACCTTCTTATATAGCTTTTAGGGTTAGCATGCCACTTTTAGGGTTTGCATGTCACTTTTAGGATTTGCTCTTTACTTTTTTCATGCATGCAATTCTAATTGCCCGTTGACTTAAGACTTAAGAAATAAGGCTTGCATGCGTTGCATGCTTTATGATAATAACTTTGATGGCCCTCTTTACTATACTGAAAACTTAATAATACTAAATAATTGTTCTAATATGCTCCCGGTATTAAATGTCCTCGGACGTTTCCCTATTTATCAGTAACAAAACATTACATTGCCTAGCTTATGCAAACGCCCCACTATAGTCATTGGAAATCAACCAATTCGATACTTCGATATATATGTTATATAGTTCAGTTTGGAATACAATACAGTTCAAGGGGGGCTCCTTTGTCGGTTAGTTTCGTTAATTCTGATAGGGCCCATGACCCTAATGATCCTAAGTCTACTCCACGCTATGTTTTCAATCTTGGTTCCAGACATGTCACTTGGGCTTGTTAGAAACAGCAAGCTCTTGTTATTTTTCTAGTAGAAGTAGAGTATCACATTGCAAAAAAATGCAAGTCAAGAAGCCTTATGGCTTCAACAAATCCTTTCAGAATTTAGCTTAAAAGCTCTTGCTCTTTTTCTAGTAGAAGCAATGTATCACATCGCAATTAATCCGAGTCAAGAAGCCTTCCAACAACAACATCTGACTACTCTCTGGTATGACAATCAAAGTGCCATCAATCTTGCCAAAGATCCAATTCAACATAGCGCAATAAACATATTGAGCTACAAATGCACTTCATCAAAAAGCTTATTCCGCATTAAGTTCTCCAAGTGCCCTTTTGGCCTAGATGATCAAGTTGTAGACATTTTCACAAAATCGCTTACAAAAGCAAAAATTTCTAAACTTCAACCTATGTTAGGAGTCCGGGAATTTGTCATTAAGGGGGGATAGGCTCTAATGTCTCATTCTTTTTCCTATTGGGTCACCTTTGCAAGTACTTTAATCCTATCCCGGGTTGTTCTTAGGGCAGGGTGTGATGATATTTAGACACTTAAGAGTTAGTTAAGATTAACTTGGTTTAATGTATCTTTAGGTAAAATGTGTTTCTTTAGTATGGATTAATATGTATTTGTACTTATGTAATCCGACAGTCAATATATGTTCTAGCCATAACGTGATCCAATGGTTCATATCCGCCTTGATCTTAACAGCTATCAATCCATGGCTTAACACCCAATTGGTTCTTGATCTCTATTTAAAGAGCATGAAGGGTCATCTGTTTGATGACCGTTTGTAAGAAACTCATGTAAAATCTTTATCTTTTTGCACTAATGTATTGCCTCAAGTAGCTAAGGTTGTGGACTGTTTCTCTCTATGAGGGTTTTAACCACATAAAAACATCGATGTGTTGATCTGTGATCTATTTCTATGAGTGGTTGCTTGTGTTTGAACTATGTGAAAATACCATGTTTTATACAATGTTATTAGAACCGGACCGGTCATCGAACCAGCGGAGCCCAAAATGTGAACCGGACCGGAACCGGAAAAAAAACGAGAAAAAATCCGGTAGACAAAAAAATACATAAAATATTCATATTTTGTAAAAAAACATATATATTCATGTGCATACATATGAATTCAAACCATTAATACACAAATATGCAAAGTTTCTCATATATATAGCAAGTATAGGTGCAAATAACCAAAATATCATCGAGTGCAATACATCACCGAAGTTCCGATCCAAAATACATCACTGAAGTTCTGAACCAAAATACATCATTGAAGTTTAGAACCAAAATTTGAGTTCTGTGGGTCCCCGGACGGCTTCTATACGGCACTGTACGGACCGGACAGGTTCAGGCCGGTTCAGGCTCAAAATCCGGCCCAAGCGGTTCGGGGCCCTGACAGGACCAGAAAACCCTGTAAACCGGTCAGACTGGCCGGTTTTGCCTGAACCGGACCGGTTCCGATAACACTGATTCAAACACGGAGTCAAATGCCAGCCACATTGTCTGCATAGTTACAGATCTATTTCTATGAGCGGTTGCTTGTGTTTGACCTGTGTGGGAATACCGTGTTTTATTCAAACAGAGAGTCAAATACCAGCCGCATTGTCTGCATAGTTTAAGACACCCATTAGTCGACATTCAAACAACCAGAAGTCCTTCATCTACTAGAGGATGACCCATTACCTTTGCCCATAAATGGGGTAGGTGAATTGATAGTAGATAGATCATTGTATCTGAATAATGAGATATATATAATATATTTTTATGTAATTTTGAATTTTCTATAGTCTATTCAGTTTTGAAACATGACTAGACAACTATGGACAGTTAATGTCTGCTGTATCATTTGATATTTAATACATCTTATATATCGGTTTTCGTTTATATCTATGTGGCAGTGTAATTGTTCAATGTTGTTAGCTTATATTTGTTTAGGTGAAACAATTGAATACATTTTGTATTTTTTTGTCTGCCGATATTTCCATTTTGTCCCGATTTTTTCAATATCCCTAGTTAATGACTCCTGCAGATAAGTTGCCAATAATGAAATTCGCAATCTCGAATGGATCTGTTCAAAAACCAACTCTATCCCTTCAGGATACAAAACTGTAATTAATTCCATGGGGATACAGATCTTATTACATATTTTAGTTAATCAGGGCATGTTCTTACAATTGAATTGCGAAAGAGGAATTAGGCATTGACAAAACAAGGGGGAAATTTGGCAATAAGAATGTGAAACCTGAAAGGGACATAACCTCATCCTTTCAATCATAAAAACCAAGTTTAATATAGACAAATTCATGAACAGCAAACCAGTCAATGGACTTGCACAAATATAAACATAGTAGTATAGAGAACAATGCTTTCACAACAATGAACATTCTATAACATTCTAGAAAGACTAACAATGAACATTCTACAACATCATTGTAGTGTAGAGAACACTGCTTTTGCAAAAGAAAGTAAATTGACATTAATCTGTACTCGCAAAAAGTACAAATTACTACAAGGAAACTGACCATGTACTCTTTTGTGGCAACAAATTCAACTGTGCCTCTGCAAAGCTCTGGTCTGTCATCTGCATCACGGCGTCTTCCATCTGGACCCAAGTTACAATGATATTCTCTGGGGGTCTCATTGCTAAATCCTGCAAAATTGGATCATACAAATCATTTAACTGTTCTCAAATAGTGTATACAAAACATGTACCAGTTAGATGGTGTTTCTCTACAGATGCTAGGATATATGATAAAATTTGATTTCGTAGGGATAAGTAAAGTCTATAGGCAATGATACACAATTTGAAGCTGTGAGAAACAAGAAGCAGAAACTATATATTGGCAGTTTTGAACAAGCAGAAAACAAAAGTTCAAAGAGCAAACAGACAAATTAAATAAAAATAAAAATGCTGAGCTCATCTCTAAATTTATCAATCCATAAATTTAAATAATGCCTTTGACATTAACTTACAGACATGGACAAGAATGAATTTACTCACAGTTTAATAGTTCAACACTCAAGTTTTTGGGCATAGAATCTATTTTCAAACCAAACAAACCAAAACACAACTTTGTGTTGATTTCAAATTCACTATTTTTTTACCTACAGTGCTGCTACTTAATCACATTTGTCTGTTCCAATCCTCCTGAGAGTTGAGGCAGGGAGACCCCCTGTTTCTGTATTTGTTTTTATCAATCGTTGAAGGTCTCAGTTGGCTAATTTATCAGGCAAAGACCCAGGGGCAGCTAAACCGTGTTAAAATAGCCAGATCTATTGCTATTACTCACCTCCTGTTTGTTGATGACGTCATGCTTTTTGGAAAGGGCTCTGTCAAGAAAGGGCATGCTCTGTTGCAGATTCTGAATATCTTCACCTCAGCCACAGGAATGGAGATCAATCTGGGAAAGTCAGCCCTATATTCTTTTGGACTATCTGTTGGCCTTGCCAGAAGGTTATGTTGGCTCTTCAATATCCCAATCCAGGACTGGGAGGGGGGCATAAAATATCTTGGCTTCTTCATCAAGCCAAACAATTACCAGAAAGGGGATTGGGATTGGTTAATTGCCAGAATTGAAGAAAGGATTAACAATTGGTGTAATAGATGGATATCTAAAAGGGGGAGGGGAGGGAGGCTGGTTTTTATTCAAACTACGATTGAAGCGATGACAGTTTACTGGCTTGCTTTGGCCTCTATTCCTAAAGTGGTATTCTATAAAATCAGGAAAATATGTGCAAATTATATCTGGAAGGGATGTCCAGAATATAAGGGAAATCATTGGGCGCGCTGGGGTCTAATATCCAGGATGGTGGGTGGGGGTTAAAAAATCTTGCTTCTTTTGGTAATTCTCTGGCCGCAAAATCTCTATGGTTGCCTTTTACTAACAAAAGTCTTTGAGGCCGCATTATAAGTGCTAAATACATAGCACCTAAGTCACCTGGTTTGAGTTTGTGTTCGAAATCGAAAACTTTGAAATTTGGCAATAAAATTCGACATTAAGTTCGAGTGACTACAAATTTTGAAAATTAAAAAATATTTCATTATATATAAAATATCAAATATAATAATGATATATTAAATTATTTAAATATTATATAAATTATTTTCATTTATATATATGAATAAATCTAATGGTTAAGATTGAAAGTTAAAAATTATACCATATATGTTATACCATGTATATTTTAAAGTTGCAAATTATACCATGTATATTTTTAAAGTATCAAATTATATTTTTTTCCGAAAGAAAAAAAGCTGATTTTTATTAATCAAAAACTACATACAAATATAGTATGTAATCTGTTCCTGCTATATGCTGATTTACATCTGTTTTCACATCTTTTCTGATGTAGTTGCTCCTCCCTTCCGGGATCTGAAAAAAACCAAGACTAATCTTGATAGACTGATATGTCTGTTGGCATAAAATGCCCATGTAAGGCATCTTCAGGGCAAAACTGTTTTCCATCCTTTGTGCTGATTATAAACTGATAAAGAGAGTTTTAAGGTCTGCTGCATGATGCTTGAGCACTCTCCCAAAGAGTACTTCATATCAACGATTTAGTGTGGCAAAATAAAAAAAGGCCTGTGTGGATATTCCGAGGCCTCTGAGTCTTTTATCTCCAAAAATTTCCAGTGTCCCCATTGCAAATTCAGTCCCGCCTTGGAGAGTTTGTCCGCATCTGCATTTCGCTCCCTGTAAACTGAGATTGATTCAAAGAAAGAGAGAGATCTGGTTGTCTCTTCATATAAAGCATCAAATTATATATTATAACATGTGAACATAATATACCATGTGAATATTGTATCAAAGTTTCAAACTAAAGTTTATAACATGTAATAAAAAAATTAGTAAATAATTAATAAATTAAAAAATATATAATTATTTTCTGTATGTTGTCCACTGTTCCACCCATCGACTGGCAGACAGCTCATCCGGCAAAATGAACCTGGTCACCCACACGATCCACAATCAACCGATTAATCAACTTGGCATATGCCGTTACCCGAAAACTACAGTGTGCACGTTCTGGTCCCTCTTGCAATGATCCACAACCTGCATACAGAGATCCACGACCTGCAGGCTGCCGGAACCTTACCACTTTAAGACTCGTGAAACATGGCATGAAATCTGACTCATGAAATTTCAAGGCAACCGCGGGCTCACACTGCACAAAAACACATAGAAGATCGACGGAATTGAGGGTAGGGTCATGAAAATCGATGATTTTTCTGAAAAAAATTTGGCTTGCTTCAAAAAACGGTGAATTTTGATTCTGAAGGCAAACAATCGCCGAATCCGGTGACTTAGCATAGCACCGGGAAGTTTGTTGGATTGGATAAGAAAGCACTGTAAGAAAATCTCTTGTGCATCAAATCACAGGAAAGCCCTGATAGATTCTTTTCAGGTCATCGCTAAGCGTCTGACTTGAAAAGTTGATCAAGGTTCGAGGATGCATATCGGAGCAAGTGCTATTCTGGGTTGTGGACAAGATATATTTTTGCCTCCAGAGTTAATAACACATCTTCAAACTCGAGGGATATGCACATTAAATAAGGTGGTACAATCAGAAACTTCGTCATTTTCGATGTGTTATACAACAGAGCTGGTCCACTGTTCCAGCGAGGCTAAAGCTAGAATAAGGGGTGAAAAACTTTTACTGTACAAGCCAAAGTGGGATTTGTTGAATGGATATTTGGTTTGGGCGTTGTTTACCCCCTGGATTGGCCATGGCCTACTCCCTTGATTTCACTCTCAAAAGTAATTGGCTTAAAGGCTTTGCCGATTACCCCTTCGGTGTGATGATTATCGCCACCATGCAGGGCTTTATGCCCATGGGTTGGTGCTCTGGGGCTACTGGGGATGACTCACTGGGGCAGATGCCCATCCTGGTTATGTGACTTGCAGAGGTGCTTGCACTCTGAAAAAGACGGTTATCTCCTCCAAGCACACCTTCTTGCACCCACTTGGACCTTTTCCAGCTTCCAGAGACCCCTCCTCTGATGCCTCCAGCCCAGTGTGCCCTTCTTGCAGCTGTTGCGCACCAGTTGAGCCTACAGTACGTTGGAGGGGGGTTGATGAGGAATTTTCTGCACTTTGGGGTTATATGCAACCTGACGCACCCCTGAGTCCTGACTCACTGCTTCATCAAGTGAAGCCATTTCTAGTGAGAAAGGTATAAATAAGACCTGTCTCATTCATTGTAAATCATAAGACAGGGGTTCTAATATGAAATTATTTCCTTTTCTCCTACTCTTTGAGTCTTCTTGGTCATGCACACTTCTCTTGGGATGATTCTCTTTGCTTAATGGTGGATGGATGAATGATCTAGGGTTTCTTTCTTGAAGATATTGTGTGTAATATCCCAACTGATATTCAATAATTATAGCTGTGTAGAATCTTCAGTATACAAAAGACATGCATGCGATGCATCCACCAGATATCAAAAGCATGATGCTAGCTCAAATGTGACACCCATCCAGCAGTAAAAACGTCCTTCTTCTGATATGAAAATCCTCAGAACAGCTTCAATACTTGACCGATGATGCTGGCTCTTTCTAGGACTAGTGGTATGGTCTATCTGAAGAGCTTGGATGATACATGCAGAAGTTTTGCTCCCTCTAGGACCAATAGCGAATAATGGAATTTTAGTTGTAAGGGTCAAAATGGAGGAAATAATGGTGGAAATATGATGTATAGTTATGGTTTGGACCATAGAGAGCTAGGTGAACATTTTTTAGTGTTAACAATATACAGTTGTTCTAAAATATATCTCTCTTATAGATCAAATCAAGGCAAGACTAACTAATACAAAGAGATTTAGTTGACTTGTAACTATTTATGAAAAGATTTATTTAATATTTAACGATGCCTTAATGGAAATTGAAATTGAAATCTGATATATATTTATATAAATGTGTTTTACAATGTAGCCACATGTTCTTGGTTTTATAATTTATTTTCTATATTTATTTTTTTAGAGCCGACATGTCCTTGGTTTTATAATTTTTTTATATATTTATTTTTTTGGAACCGACATGTGCCATGTCACTGTTACAGACGTGACACATCTCACCCACTTGGGCTGTAGAAAGCGCCTCTCAGCACAATAAACTGTCAGCCCCCTTGATTTTTGTAACACTTATCTAAACGTAAAAACTTTTGGAAACCACCTCCCAGCAGCAGTACTAAGATATACAATATGAAGTCAAGAAACCCCACAGAGGCTGACCAAAATAATACAGGCAGGTTAAATGCTATCCAAAGAAAGTGTTAAAAATACTGTTTGGATCAAATACTGCAACAAGGATTGAATAATCGTAAATGCAAAGGTTGAGCATGTCATATAATTGGTGCCCTGCAAACCACAGAGCATTGGCTAGAAATACAGAATTCAATGTTAACTTAGGAAGCCGAAACCTTCCTTCAAAGTTTGACATGGAAGATAGGAAACAAGCCATGTGAGAGAAACTTAGAAATGCATGCTATCTGACCAAGAAGCATGGCTCCCAATCTGCATAGAAGATTGTGTATCAAATAATATAAATCTATATCTGCTCAACAGATGCCTTTGTGGGAAATAACTATCATGAATACCCTGGAGGACTAGTGATGCTATCTTATCAGACACATTCATTCCATAAGAACGTCCACAAATACAACATTTACACATCCTTTTCACAAGATGTGGTTGTCTTACAATCCCTTAATTCCTCAAAAGTTCAAAACATTACACATGTTGATAATTTCATCTACAAACTATAGACAAATTTATATTTCCTTCTAGGAATGGCCAAAAGTAATCAATCAGTCTGCATTGCAACCACAGAATAAGATCATTACTGTCATGAGACAGCATGGGATTTCAATCACAGACTAATCTGAAGGCATTCCATTATCGTATTGCACTTCATACATGGGGTAACTATTGGCACCTTCCACAGAAGCCCTGCCCATGGCAATGCGTACACAATTTTGATCAAATATCAAAACAAATAACATCTAATGAAGCGAAAAGAGTAAAAAAAGAGATAGAATATTGTCATCTGATGACTACACAGCACACTGTGCATAAAATAAATAAAATTGTATTTTGAAACAAAGTAGCATGTATTGTCACTATTTCTTCAACTTGTTTTAGCATAACTGACATTGAAAATGTTGCAAATTTTTCTAACCAACAGGTGAGTACAGGCAGAAAATGAAAGTACTCAAACCAGAAGTAAAATAATAAAATCGCTGAAAAACACACACCAAAATTTTAAAACATGCACCTACCACACAAATTACAGATGAAACGTCTACCCTGATCAATGAACCTCATAAAAGGATTTATGTATCCTTTGCAACGAGAGCATCGAACAGGGCCACTTTCTCCAAAATCCACTACCTGCATTAACACAACCAACATAAAAACGGACAAAATCATAAGCTTCAATGTATTGAAATTAAAAACCATAAGCTTCAATGTATCTGACTTTGAATGTTAACTCCATATTTCAGTAGTGCAGAATCTACCAACAGAATATTTCCTATATGCCACTAAGGGGACGAAATTGTGATATTATGCCAAACATGCTCTAGATGGATAACATCTTGTTCAAGATGAAAACAACGGAAGATGACACCTAATTAAATTTCAGCATAATACTGACTGTTTAAACTATGATGCAACAGAAGCATCTGATGCCACTGTGCATCGTCAACATAGGACTAAAATTAAAAAAGCAAGCAATCAATAGAAAATACAAGAACCACTACCTGAATCTGTTCTTCTGAAGGATGAGGGAGAGCAAATGGCTGCACCATCAATGCCAAAGGCATTCCTGAAGTACTTAACAAATCACCTGAGCAAGGGATCTGTTTTGTACCATGCACAGTCAAAAAGTGAAACATTGCAATTGTATCATAACTTAATTACAAACATAGAATGGCATGTCTCAATTTATTAGGAAAAGAAGGATGCTTCCCTTCAATCAATGGAGGTGTATGAACATACATGCCGATGGAAGCACAGATGAGCATATTTCCATTCATAAACAGAAATATACTTGATAGAAAAGATTTTAAAAATGAATTTTGTGCGTACCTGGTTAACAGTACACCGCATGTAGCGTGGGCTACAATTGCCAGTGTCCTTCACAATAAAATCGCTTGTTGCCGACTTCAGATAAGTAACCCACCATCAGTTTAACTTTAAACTTAGAATAATTGTCCGCTCATTATGGATAATTTGAAGGAAAAAAAAATTACAAAAGGATATGCATAATTTTTACTGATTATTGTTATAAATTAATGATGATTGTGGCAGTGCAATATGTCTACAGTAAATCACCAGAATAATGAAAAAATAACATACAGGAGGGAGATTTGCTTGGTTATTGGAACGGGTTTCGAATATTAATGAAGTAGAAGTAGATAGAGGACGTGGAATTTGGTTTGGATCAATGCGCGAAGTGCCCGATGCTTGTCGTCCTGCTGCAGGTGATCCCGGCTGCGCCATACCCAATATCCCTGGTCCAGAAGGATGGCCCATGGAAGGAGGCACAGGTGGCATGGTTTGACTCAGTGCTCCAGGAGGTGGTGGCATGCCAAACATCCCTGAAGCCTGCATCCCAGTTGTCGGTGGAGGAGGTAATACCTACAATAAATTATAAGTGCAACAAATTGTCATTTTACATTTCCCTAACCAAGTTTAAAATTAAAATAACAGCCAAATATGATATTGTTTACTCAAAAATGAAATCAGCAATGAAAAAATTTATGGTGATGAAAATGTGAAAGGATCAACTTGAAAGTAGATGATTAACAAGTAAAAAAAACTAATTAAAAAGAAGGAATCTATATTCCACACATTTACGTCAGCAATAGGGAAAATAATTTCCACTCTACTAATTATTAGTCTAGATGGACTTTCAGAGAAATTCAGCTGTTATTCAAATTACAATTTAATACTGTAATATACTCCAAAGGGTATTGCTTGCCTTCATCAAAGAAAGAACAAAAGGAGAACCAAAGACGAGAAAAACACAACAATGTTTGAGTTGCATGAAAACCTATGTAGAATTGAAAAATAACTAAAAAAAAATAGGGAATTGATATTATGAACATTTTAGTCACCAATGGAGAATGATTGCCAGTCTACTAATTATTATTCTAGATAGGCTCCAGTAAATTTTAGCTGTCATTCAAATTAATTTTGTTGTAAACTCCAATGACCATGTCTCGCCTTCCTCAGGAATGAAACAAAAGGAGAATCGAAAATAAGAATAACAGGGGTAGGCCTCTGTGCTTCTGTTTGGCTTTCTTTTTGGTAGTTTTGGATAGGAAAGGCAATCTGGGTCAGTTCCTCTGGTTAAGATGTCAACCTTGTTTCCCTTTGGAGGAAGCTATAAAACACAATGTATCAGTTATGTCTAGTTTTAAAACTCTATCGATCTCCTCCAGAGCTCAGTTTCTCCTTTGGGGCAGGCTCTGTACTTTTGGTTAATCTGGGACTTCCACAAGTGTGTTTTGGACTGAATCTGGCTGGTTCTTTTAAGACTGGGCGATCTCACTTTTTGTACGCATAGCCTGTATTTTAATAGTTAATTTAAGGACTCCTATCTTATTAACAAAAAATAATAATAACACAACAATATACAACTACAAGTAGCTTGACAACCTATGTATAAAAAGAGATTAAGCAGCAGATGAAGATGACTCTACTGCATTTCTCATAATGATCCAAGACTTAAGTATCTTAAGTAGGTTAATTGATAGGTGAGACTCATTTATTAGATCAGGCTCAAACAGTTGTCTAGCCTACAACACTTCCTGGCAAACTCTACTAAGAGCATCAGAGAAACAGCAGAGCAAGGATTGCCCACTGCCCTGGATGAAGTCAAATCTTCCAATGTGAATGACCTTGCATAGTTTTCAGCAGATTCAAGTGGCTTTATAAAGATCGACAGAGAATAGAAAGCAACATCTGTGCTATTCAGTACCCGAAAATTGCTTCAGCTAGGGCACAGTTCACATGGCAATTCATTACTATTCACTTTTCATTCTCTATACATCATACAACTTTTAGAACTATATATATATATATGAGAGAGAGAGAGAGAGATCGACTCAATGTGCAGATGCTTCAGCTAGTTTGTCACATTACACAACGAAATGTTGATTTCTGCTTGGCACTTGCAGCTTTCATTATCTGTTTTGAATAGCACATTTTCCTTTCCTTCTTGCGAAATCCCTCCTTTCGTCAATAACATTATCGTTTTTACAATGTTGTATGGGTACTCACAACCAATCATGATGGACAGACAAACAGAACATCCTGGGTGAAAGTCTGAGTGAAAGGTATGTAATATGACACGATAAGATAAGATGATTTTATTTATTTCCAATGAACAGCCAGAAAAGTAGGTCAGTGAGACTAAAAAGACTACCAGCAGCATAGTAGAAAATAGGAATGCTGTAGCAGCTCCTAGATCTAACCTAACATAAATAAGTAGAGATAGAAGATCAAGGATCAAAAAGCAAAGCTCCACAAAGCTAAGCAACTAATCCAAGAGATGACGAGGACAGATACATGAAAATAAATGAATCCAAGAGCAAGACCACCATCAAAGAGGAGCACGTCAAGTTGTACTGGAGCTGGAGACCAAGGCAGAAAGAGGAAAGAGGGATATCTTCACCTCCAAGTCCTCAAACACTGTAAAGATCCCAATGCACAGTCTGATATACAAGATGAGATGACTTTTTGCAGGACTTTATTTCTCATCTTCGTGAGGAAGCTATCCAACTTCAGAATGATAATATAAGACTCTTAGATGGTTATTAGGACTTGAAGCAAGATTATGATCTCCTCCCTCCTCAGTCGGACAAGAAGTCCATGCCAACCCTGCACAACCTCACCCAAGACCTTGAACAAGAAGAAGTCGGTGATTTTAATTTTGAGAAGTGTTAAAGGTACATCGCTTTTCTTAACAATGTGCAAATTTCTGCCTCTTCTATTTTTGAGAAGTGCTACTATCTTGTTGAGTAAGAGATGCAGAGTATTACTATTAAAGAGCTTAGAGAAAAATTCTTGGATGAATCAAAGCAGCAAGAGGCATTGCTTGACTATTTTCAAAAAAATGCTCACCACTTGTCAAGCTAAATTATCTCCTTAATTGATGCATCTACTTTTGTATCTATCTCTGCAACAAGTCCAAAACTCATGGCCACTCACAAGCAATCTTCTCCTCCCCTTTTTTATTATAAAATACAAGAGAAAGGAAGAAGTTCTTGACACTTTTGATGCCACTTCTTCTTCTCATGAATCGTTGGCTACTCATGAGTTGCCTTCTCCTGATTTTGAGAAGTAGGCTAAAGGATTTGGTTCCAATTGCATCATCAAAAGGGTTATACTGGTGGTGGACTTGGTAACCATGGATGGGGAATTGTTACTCCTATTATGCCTGAGATGAGACCAGTGCTTAAAGGCATTGGATGTGTTGAGACTTCAACACCAGATGCAAGTCCTGTTGCTCTGTCAACCACTTTTGTTTCTCAAGAACCAAAGCTTGCACTGTCATATGATTTTTCTATGCCATAATTTCGCAAGGACAAGATCCTGCACCTTCTATTCAGCCAATACCAAATTCTCCACCATCCACACCTGAGTCATATAGGCATCCTAATCACTGTAATGTAAAAAGGAAGCATTCTCACTCTCCATCCTTTTATCAAAATTCCTTTTGGGTATGGAAGCAAAAGTTCTTACGAATATTTATCCAAGCATCATAAATGGCATAATTGTGGATAAATACCAACTGTTATGACTCATTGAGGTTGGATTGACATTTGGTCCTAGCATCATTTGAGCTCCTGTTCGAGGACTTCATATTGAATTCTGTTGTCAAGAATACAATTGTATAGTCTTCATTGCTCTCTTTGATTGATTGACCCTAGCAACAGTATCCACTTGACCACTTTGACAGCAACCTTTATATATTTGTTGTTGCTTTCTGGCAGGGGTGTGCTTTATGATGGAAAACCAATCTTGTTGCATGTGGTGTTTCAAACATTTGGTGTGTAATATCCCAAATACTGATATTCTCTAATGTTCTACTGTAGTGCTGACTCGCACACTCAATCTCATACAAAAATACGAAATAACTGGGCATGCAAACTTGCCATGCAAAAATTCCCTAAAATCTAGCTGAATTAGGGTTAGGGTTTGCAGAGAGAAATTAACACTTACCACTGATATCTCGGCTGATAATGACTCCAAAGATAGCTGCATGAATAAAGATTCGGATAGGTGGGCTAGTAGTGCTCCTTTCCTCCGATGTTACCGCCCCGCAGTACCGTAAGCACCCTCCAGACTAAAGGTGACGTTTTTGTAGGAGGAGAGGTCAAATTAGTCTGAAACTTCGTGGGCTTGTCCGTCTGCTGATGCCGGAGAGATAGACTGTCACATGCAGAGGTTTGGCAGCCTCCAAGTGCCATAGCAAATTGATCTGTGGTTCTGCTGCTCACGCCCCCCAGCTCTCTGTTTTGCTAATAGCTGCTCCAGATGAGCAAACTGATGGCTGATAATCACTGTATGTCGTAGTATAGGCCTACTGAGAAAGAGGAAGCTAACATGCGGAGGAAAGACTGGGTTTTGTGGTCCCAATGAATCCTTCTGTGGTTTCCCCGCTACTTCCGGCTGCAAAACGTGGATCTTCCATTAACCCTTCGGAATGTGCTAGATCTTCAAATACTGAAGTATATGATGAATGATGTGGATAAACCTGGGTAATCTATCCCAATAAGAGACTAGAGCAAATATCTCACTGCTGAACCCTCGCTAGCTGAAGACACCGTCTCCAACCCCAACTGTCGCAGCTGCATGTTGTGCTGCTACTCGAAACTCCAAAATCAATCAAAAACAATAATAGATAACCTCTTTATTGTAATCACCCTCTTAAATAGAACTTTATGCACTTTTAGGGTTCGCATGTCACTTCTAGGGTT
Source organism: Pseudotsuga menziesii (assembly GCA_001517045.1). NCBI lineage: Eukaryota > Viridiplantae > Streptophyta > Pinopsida > Pinales > Pinaceae > Pseudotsuga > Pseudotsuga menziesii. The sequence goes on from LPNX011049710.1 coordinate 224,390, forward strand.
TATGCTTCGCATTTGCATGCATGCAATTCTAATTTGTTGTTGACTTTTAAGCCTAAAGAAATAAGGCTTCTTTTATCCGACTAATGACTTGACACTAAATGAATGTCCTGTTCTGCTCTAAGTATCAAATGCCCTATGCCAATTCCCTCTCATGCAATACCCGCTCGAACCTATGGGAATTAAGTAGGTTAGCGGGTGTTTTGGATGCTTAAGTAGAGGGGGGCATTACAGTGTGCCCTTTTGACCATCATGAACGCATGGTCAGGTTCTCGGTTTGATTACTTCAACCAATATTGTTGCTTTTCAACACTCATACTTTACCACTATCTTCATCAAAGTACTTGCAACTTCATCTTTCCATCGAGTCATCTTTGGACACCGTGCTTTGACAACATTGTGGGAATTGAGTTCTCCCTACAAGTGCTTGTGCATATGCTCATTTGTGGAAAGTTGAAAACCTTTGCTTGCTTTACCAACTCCATAGAGGTTAGTGTAAAGATTTTTTATTTGGTTTCTTGGAGAGCACAGTTCTAAAAGACTCTCCCTTGAAAGCTTGTCTGCACCTTGCTGTGCTCAGGATGTTATCAGCATTGATCATTATTTTATTCCCTACCCAATTAAACATTAATGGGGGTTATGGTAATGTTTATTTGGCAAAAAAGTTTAGCATATCTTTCCCAAGTGATTATTAAGGGGGGTTGTTGGAAACTTGGAATATCATCTTTACTTGGTCAAATACATGATTGTTCCACCCAACGTTTTAAAACTTGGACACGGTCAAGGGTCAACTTGGACTCAGCTCTAAATCAGGCCGGTTTAAATTTTGACTAGGTTTACTAGATAATATATTATATCAAAATTTTATTGGAAAAAGGTTTTTTAAAGATTCCCAACCATGACCCCAAACCATTAGAAACCAAAAAATCTAAAGATTGTTTATGTATACAAGGGTGAATATATCAAAATGACATCGAGTGCTATACATATTACATATCTAAAACAAAATATATCATCATTGAATCCCTCAATGGCCTTAAAGTCCAAAAATATGACATGCTAGAAATGGCCTTAAAGTCCAAAATATATCATCAACCTCATCACCATTGCTAGAAATGGGATCTTCAGCATAAGTTATAGGGCCATCCTCTGGCTTAGAGTCCTCAGACTCCTCAAGGACATCTGCAATTGTAGCAGTACTAGTCTTCAATGCTACTCCAAAAACTGCAAATGCTTAGTGAGAGAGGTGTGAGGCACATAGGTGGGGGAAGGGGGGTGTCTTTAAAATCTGGTTTTAGGGTTTTGGTAGGTTGATAGACATTAGTTTAAGATATAATTTAAAAAATAAAATAAAAACTTCTTCCTCTACCCGTGTGATTTTGGCATAAGTTATAGGACCATCCTCTAGCTTGGACTCTGGTGTCCTCAAAATCCTCAAGGGCATCTGCAACTGTAATAGTAGTACTAGTCTTCATTGCTACTCCAAAAACTGCAAATGCTCAATGAGAGAGGTGTGAGGCAAATAGGTGGGGTAGGGGGGGTGTCTTTATAATCTGATTTTACAGTTTGGGTAGGCGGATAGACATTAGTTTTAAGGTATAATTTTAAAAATAAAAAATAAAAAATTTTCCTCTACCTGTGTGATGTTGGCATAAGTTATAGGACCATCCCTCTGGCTTGGAGTCCTCAAACTCCTCAAGGGCATCTGCAACTGTAATAGTAGTAGTAGTACTAGTCTTCAATGCTACTCCAAAAACTGCAAATGCTCAATGAGACAAGTGTGAGGCAAATAGGTAAGAGGGGGAATGGGGTTTCTTTATAATCTAATTTTAGAGTTTAGGTAGGTTGATAGACATTAGCTTAAGTTATAATTCTAAAAATAAAAATAAAAACTTTTTCCTCTATTTGTATGATCACGGTGATGTTGGCATGTTCGAGTGTCAATTTGGATCCAGTCAACCGAGTTGGACCAATTTTGTAGTGAACCGATCCCCAATCCATACAAAAGGCTGAGTCAATACAATTGAGGGTCAACTCGAGTTTTAAAAACAATGGTTCCACCTTGAACTTTTAAGTCCCCAAGTCAAGCTAAAGAGAGGGTGTTGCTGTAATGGTGGTTGAGCTCAAATTTGTGGTCCTTAAATCCATTTATAATTCACCCATAGTGGACAGTTTGGCCCACAACAGTGGTTGGTAAGTCAGCTTTGTGTCCCACATCTTATGGATTTGAGGCTAATGGCAATTAATCTAAATCCCACTCCTATATATTCAGGGTTTTGCCTCATTTGCAATGATCATGTGAACAATTGTAATGTGATTCATTGATTAATTCTGGTTTTAAGTATACCTGCCATATTTTGTATTCTAGATCATTCATCGTGTGGAGACTGTACATTCCTTATTGCATTTTATGTTTAAACTCAACAATAACTAATCTAACTTTTCTTAGGGCATTTTATGTTTAATATCGACAATAACTAATCTAACATTTAGATGTTGTTATTAGGGATTAGTAATTAAACCACCTTATCCACTTACGTTATAATTGTAATGAGACATGATCTAAGTGTGTGAGAGAGATGAGTTGTCATAGGACTATTAATAAAGTTACTTCTTACTACAAAAAGGTCCACGAGTTGATGAAATACACATACAAAGCCTTCAAGTAACGGATGGAACCACTTGAATGCTACTCCTTCAAAAACCCTAGTAAACAACTTCTGTAATATAGCATTGTTGGGCTTGAGTTCTACACCTAATGCAAAGGCGTCAACATATGCAATAAGACCTTTGCTAGGAGCCCCGTTGAACTATGACAAAGAAGGTAAGGGAATTGGTTAGATGCCAATACCACATGAGGATCTAGTGTGTTCTTGAGATATTCTGTATAAGTTGTTCGAAAGAAGGCAAAAGGAAGTGACAAATGCATCAATAAATAAGAACATTACATACCCCCCTATTGAGGAAGTTGCAAATTTCATTGGAAAGGAAGTGCACCTTTGTGAGAGGAAGATCGGGTATCTATTTGAAAACAAACTTGAAGGAATCTTTGCTGAAGACTCAAAATAACTCCTCACTTAGAGGTTTAAATAATAGCTCCATGACCAATTGCTTGTACATGGCATTGTTGGAGCCTGTAGGGAACCATCTAGGCCTACAAAAAACTAGATATCAGTGGGATGGATGCCAATATAGGAGGCATTAGGATTGAATTTGTGAAGGGCACCATAAGAGGAGTTCCTATTGAAATATGGTTAAGGATTGAATAAAGAAAAGGCCTTAAGACTAGGCAAGGTATAAAGATGCAAAGAGATGCAAAGAATTAAGTAGCCAATGTAGAAATTGAAGTTGTTAGAGGATTGCCCTAAGAAAATGGGGTATTTATTCTGACATGAAAGAGTCCCTCTAGAATCTATAGCAATTGTTGAGGCCTAACTAAGGTTAGGTTCAACCAAAACATAGGCTAAGAGATTCCATATAGCCAATTCGCTAGAGCATCTCATGATGTGGGGATCACTATAGGGTTTAACAATGGATCATGTCTTCATATGAAAGAGGGTATGTGAAAGAGGTGGAAACTCCTACAACTATGGGTAGAATGCTAAAAGAAAGTCCCAAACTCTAGCTATCTAAACTAGAGATTGACACTTTCGAAGATGAAATATATAGTGTGGCTACAAAGACTTCTACCAAAATAAGGCATAATCAATCCCAAAAAATGACTAGATAAAGAATAGAATTTAAAATGGGTCCCCAATATGATCACCAAAAATGGAGAGGGCGAGGGAATAGATATGTAATGAGTGAAGTTTTCTAGCCTAACATTTATGGTAATACCTCCTGTTACCCACCAAGTTGCACTTGATGGATTTTCAGTGAGCTGCCAAAGATTAAACAAGTCAAGGTGTTCAGTATAAGAGCTCAGAAGTCCATGCATACCATTTGTTGGCCCTTTTTTTCTTTTTTCGCATGTTCATACCCATGAGGAATTGTAAGAAAATGATGCAGCATCATGGCTTTTTGTAAAAGGCTTGGCTTTCCTAGGACCTAGACATCAATCCAATTACTCTAGAGTGTTTTTTCCTTGCTAGTTATATGTTGTTTTTCAGCGACTTATAATTTTCAAGTTTTTCACTCAATCCTCCAAAGCTAGAAAAATTGTCTCCGTGGTTAGGCCTTAGGGGATTATTAACGCCTAGCATCAATGTATATTACCATGCTAATAATTTTTTTGAGTCACATGAACATGCACTAAGTTCCCTGTAGGTGTTCTTAATTTTTCTGAAAAAATAAAATTTCCAATTAAAAAATGATATTTTAATTGTAAAAATTAAAAATATCATAAAAGTGGTACAAGGAGGTCAAATTTGCCACAGGGGTGCTCGTTTTCTAACTCTGAGCACACACTTTACCCATATTTTCACTTTGAGAGTAAAATTAATGATTTTTAATCACTAAATATAATTCTCTCGAAAATGGCCAAAAAGACAAATTAATGGAAAATCAAAATCCCATAAATAAGGGAAATTTGTCTGGGACATGAGCTTAGTTGGTTGGAGTGGTGAACCCCTAATTGAAGAGTTAACTGAAGTTGAAATTTGGTTGAGTCTCCTTGTGAAGGCAACGCATATCCACATGAAGAGGGGCGCAATCTACAGTGTGATGTGTCCCCATTAGAGAGGGGGCACAAACTTTAGGGGTGAAGTGGCATCAATCAAATCAAATCATTCCCTCAAATCAGTCAAGGGCAATCCAAAGTTCACTCAAGCAAACTCCTCTTCAACTCAAGCTAATTCCCTCTTGAGAAAAGTGCTCATTGGCGGTTGTTTTTCTATAAAAGCAAGGCCTCTCTCCTATTTCAAACTAGTGGGAGCTATTGGAAGAGACCCTGTTTTTTGTAATATTGTTGTATCATTTTCTTTGAATGGGAATAAAGACTTTGGAGGTCAATATGGTGTCGTGCTTCATTGTGTGGACAATCATCTGTGTCTTTTTCATCTTGCTTCTAATTTTCTTGTGAATATGGCCTTGGAAAGACTGCTACCAGTCATTAGAAAATAGATTGTAAGTTAGTTTACTTAGTTCTTTTGTTTGTGTATGCTTAGAGATGCAAAACTAACATGTATTATACGCTTATAATCATGTTGTTTTAGTCAATGTTGCATATATCGTCTCGAGGAAAGTATCGGCAAGAGTCTGGAATATAACTTCTTGGTGGTATCGGCGGAAAATATCAGAAAATCTCGGAAAATGTCACAAGACCTCACAAAAATACAAAAATACTCCTTTTTTCAATTTTTTAAACATCTAACGCAACAACAACATCAAATAAACACATTCCTACATAAATATGATGACACAACTAATAAATAAGATGCATAAGATGTCGAGTGGTCACATATCGTTACTAAATTGAAATTTAGGATTGCTAAAGTATATGCAAATAAGACTCATGGTGATGTGAGCAATGTTATTGGAACCGGACCAATCATCGAACCGGCTGGGGAAATGGAGTGAATAAGGGAATAAGGAGGGCTGGAAATAAGTGAGTAGGCATAGTGAGAAGCGTTGTTACAACATGCAACATTGCTAGAAACTTAACCAATGTAGGCCACTGAAGAGGTGCTCTACTTTACATGCTAAAACAATTAGGTGTGATCCTAACTCACAGATGTGATACATGATATATGCTTTCATTGAAACACCATTACATAAATGTATTGATCATAAAATAAGAACAAGAAAAGCAAACAGGTAGGACCTTGTTTTAGGCTCCTTATTCGTAAAGAAATATGTCTTGTTAAAGCCCTAGCTTCAACATAATTTAAATATGGTTTCCAACATGTCAAATCAAGAAAAAATGGATGGTATGAACTATGAACAGGCACACATTTTTGCATTCACCAGCAGTAGGCAGACAGACATATTTGAACATATCAGAATATTTTGGAAAATATCGAAAAATATCGAAATATGTCGGAATATATCGGAAATGTCGTGATTTTTTAATTCCGATAGATTGGAAGGGGGAAAGACTCTGCGATATATTAGATATATTCGATATATCAGATATTTTCGATATATCGACAATCTGTGGAACACTAGTTTTAGTCTCTTTCTTATATAATACCCGATCTCACGAGTGTTTTTGCAAGTGCTTGATTATTTATAGGTTTGCTAGCTTGGAGAGGAGGCAGATCTAGCTTGTATCTTCCATACCCTTCAAGCACTTTAAGAAGCATAGTCCCTCGGCATTCCACCAAAAGGATTTCTTGATTAATTGTTCCGGCATCAAGCCTCTCCCATTCTCTTTCTCTCTTAAAAAATGAATTTCCCGGGTTACCGGTTCTAATATTTCTCAAATCTATTCCTTTTAAAAGTAAATTACTTTTAAGTAGATCTGATTTACATGCTTAGATTTTAGTGGTTAAAAACATTTCATCAATTTATACTAGATCTAGCATAAGTAACTTTTCATTTGCAAGTCAAATTTACAGTAGATCTAACGGCTTGAAGGAAATTTTGCTTTCTTTGTTTCAAAGTCATATTTGGAAAGCTTAAGTGCCTTTTACTTGCTGCCTCAAAAGGGCAAGCAAAGATCCCAAGGAAGCAAGCTTTCTATCTTGTTTCCCTTAGTTAATTTGTGCATTTTATTTAGATTTACCTTAAGTTAAATTTGTGGATTTTACTAACTTAGTTTTTTTAGCATCTTTTACAATCTTTTGTTTGCTGGTTTTTCACTTTTGACGAACAGGTCGAGAGGCACTCTGGCAAAATTTTGAAGATTTAAACCATCCAAAGCACCAAGAGCACCCCTCTTTCATCTTCGGTCAATTTTTAAACCTTGTAATCCTGTTGGATCCTAATTTATAAAAGATCAAAGGCATCCCCAAAAAATTGTAAAAAGATCATAGTAAAATAAAAGCACATGGGCTACCCAGCGCCCACACCCCATCCCCCCTGAGGGGATCTATGTCGCCTCTTTTTGTGGCGTGCCTTTTCCTGATTTTTTTTAAACAATGACTATAGATATATATCTATAATCTAAATCTCTAGATAGATAGTAATTCTCGCACTAATTGAGTCCAAACAATTTTGTTTAAGATACTAACCATTAGATTATTTGCTAAAGTAGATTAAAACACATCCCACAGATATTGCACTAACTTAGTTTACTTTTAATCCTTTTCATTTTTGCAAGAGTAATGAACGTTTACTCAAATCCCCGTATGCTCTTGTGACCATCGCAAGCTTGCTTGATCTATAGTTAACAACCAGAAAAGGATTAGAGTGATTAGTGTAATAGCAAAATCCACCTAAAGCATTATTGTCTAAGTGTTAGGATTATAATCCTCCCTTGTCCAATTTGGTCAATTATGTCTAAATCGGGAGTCCTTTCAGTCTATTTTTAGTCACTAGCACCACTGGGTCCACTTGGCCTAATTGGGCCACATGTACCAGTCACTAAAGTGTGGGGAACACTAATTGAGGCCAACTGCCATTGACTGCACTTGCATGCATCAATTTCGGAGCCTCCTAGACCGATCCCTACAAATTAGGAGACACTGGGAGTGTCGACACCAATCTCCTTCAGTTGAGTTCAGTTGGTGACTAGTCAAGCTCAGTTTAGACCCAACTCCCGAAAGGTCAAGGGGGGTAGTCCCTACTTACTAAGTTCTTTTTTTAATGAATGTTTTCTGGGAGTTGTAAATTACAAAAATGACAACCAGAGTGCAGTGATGCAAATATTTCAATGTCAAGCAAACCCTTTAACAATCAACCAGTAATGTATGAAAGAGAGAAACAATCAAAATGACCAGTGCCGTCTCTACTCGGGCTATGGAGTCACAATAACCAACTTCAAATAATTTTCCTAAAGCATCAACTCATTTACTTCAACAAATATTCAAGAACATGATGACTTCCAATAAATGAGTAAGTTAAAATAAAGTGATTGCAAAGTAGAGAAATGTAAATGATTGTAACAACGTTATGCAAGTGGTCCTGTAAGTTTTGGTAAATTTTATGTCTCTCTTTGACTTAGGGAATTAAGGTGTTTATTGCAAAGAAATGAACTATTCTAGATGTCTATCCCAAGAGACTATCTCCTTCGATTAGAGAGAGGATGACGGGTGCTCAACATGGGAACACAAGGTTCCCACCTAGCTCCACGAGTCAAACTCAAAACTTGTTGGGTGCTCAACTGGAGGACACAAAGTGCCACGAAGCCCCCTACGGCCTCTACCCCACTAGCTCCACAGGTCAAGCCTCTTTTTTTCCTTTCTAATGAAGATACTTATCTGGGTGCCTATTAAACTAGCCAACACAAATCTTTGCCCTTTCTCGTCACCCTAGATCGGTCGAACCGGCGGGGGAAGAGGATATGGGACAAAAAACGGGGCTTGGTTTATTTTAAACGAAATGAAGAATTTAACAATTATTAACAATGCAAGCCAGCACGATATTGCAAGGATGGCAAAGCCAAATCACTTGCAAGGTGTGGGAAAATAAAAATGAAAGTAAGAAAGATACAAGCTAGCACGATTTCAGAAGGATGGCAAAGCTGAATCACTTGCAAGGTGTGCACAAATAAAAGGAACAAAACAAAAAAAACACTAGCCGACACGATTTTGCAAGGATGGCATAGCTAAACCACTTGCAGGGTGTGGGCAAAAATAAAGAAGACAATAAAAACAAAATGAAACTCTAACTAATCTAAAACCACGCCAATCAGCAATTGCTTATGCAAAGGTGGGCAAGCCCAACTTCTATTGCTAGCAATGGATGGCAAATAAATGAAACTTTATTTAACTGAAAATGCAAAGCAAGAAATCAAGTCCAAGAGACTCTCTTGAACTTGTTACAAAGGCTGAAATTTCAGCATAAAGAAAGAGGTAAAAGGAGTGAGAAAAACCGTGTTTTTTCCCTTTCTTGAGATGGCCTTAAAGCTCTTCCTTTGGGGTGGCCTTAAAACTCTTCTATGGCTGAAATTTGACAAAGTTTTGCCTTGTTTTGTTACTAACCTGCTGAAAACCAACAAACAGAAAATGATAAAATGTGCCCAAAATCACTTTGGGAAAGTTAGTATGTTAGTGCAATATATGTACAAAATTTACTCGAAGTTGCCAAACGAAATATTTTGAAAGAACTTGAGTATACAAGAGTTAAAATCATATTTAAAACACTCAACAAACTAAAATTAAAATGCAGAAATTTGTATGTAAAGAAAGAGAAAATTGGTCCTTTGTTCTTCAAGAAGTGAAACAATGGGGCATCCAACCGAGGAATCCCACTCTTTGATCCAAATAACCTGCAACTTATAAGATTTTCACTACACAACTACTAGGAGGTGAAAATCAAATAATGAGCAAAGAAATCATAAACTTCAAACTAGAAAATATATGAACTTCTTTACTACAAGAATGAAAACTCACAAAATTTATGGAATACAAATACCATAAATCTTACCAAAGCAAATTAGTATGCTTCTTTAGCCAACCAAACTTGTGTAGCTCCTTAAGCATGGAAGCAAATCATCAATGGGAATAATGGACACAAGATTCCTCCAAAGATTTAGATTACCAAAGCCAAATGGCTGAAAATTACAATGACCCAAGCAAGAGAAAGAATGAGAGCATGAGCAAGAGAGTGGGTGAGTGCGTTTGTTGTAAACTAAATGAGGAGGGGAAGCCTCCTTAAAGAGGAAAAATGAAAGAGAGAGGCTCTTTGCATGCTACACAACTGTCACAAGGGAGAGAGGGGGGCCCAAGAGAGGGGGGGCGAATTTGCTCAAGGAGGGCAAAACCAAGGTTTGAAATCTCAAATATGGGGAGAGAAACCCCCAATTTAATGCTTTTAACTTTATTGTTATGTCAAATGGGGAAGAAACCACCATAGTGGGGCCCTTTCCATTGACTTTAGCTCACCCAACCAATCAAAGAGAGAAGGGTGCACACCCCTAGATTTGGCAACTCAAAACTTGTTACATGCTTTGCTTGGGAGGACCCCTTTGGGTCTTAAAATTGTCTTAGGAGCCTAATATAAACATTAGAACCTTTACTTGGCCACCTCAAGTGACTATAGTCACTTTTCTAAAATTTGGCTCTTTAATTAAATGTCCAATTTCTTGATTTCCATGACTGAGATGGGCAAAAGTGACCAAAACCATAGTAATACTTGTTCGAATGACTTCAAACTTGGCCCAATGGTGTAGGGGGTCTCATGCCATTTATCTTGAGTACCCATACCACTATACAACATTAAAAAGGACCAAGTAACCCTTTTTTACATTACAACAAATTGTCCTGAGTGACAATTTTTAATGACCAAAAATTTGAAAAAAACTATGAAAAACTTAATGAAATTTCGCAAGACTCTGGATAATGTCTAGCATGGTAATATAGAACATTCTTAGGCCCCAATCACCCCATGGACTCGATCACTAGAACACCTTTCACCACTTTGGAGGTAATTTTGAGTGAAAAACTCAAATAATTAAAATCTCTAAAAAGAAATTTTAATTATCCAAGTGAAAAAACACTTGATGAAATGACTCCCCTAATGACTAAGTCTTAGGTGATTAAGTTACAAAAAACTAGACCTTCATGCTGACATATCCTTACAAAATCCCCTGCTGGGGTGCGGAAATTTCATAGAGAGAAGAAGAAAAGAAGAGTTGCCTCACTTGATATAATCATTAAGTACTTCATTCTTATCTCCAAGGCACATCCAACATGTGCATGGTACATCGTTGTCCACCTAGTTGGTTTTTGTGGTCAACAATCTGGCTCCAACTGTGGGACGTGACATGCCCAGAGATGGGAGTGTGGATCTTGAGACTTTGGGGAATCTTGGTATGGAAGGTGAATGTTGACCACATGGTTACCACCTTGGTATGGGATCGTGTACAGTATGGTTTGGAGGGCACTAATATAGAGGATAGTCAGGGCACATTCACCGAGAAGGTTAGCTCATTTATTGAGGTCGTACTCTGAACATATTTGAAGGCCGTACAACACATTTTTTAAGGTCTATATAGTGTACGAACTGTACCTTTTTGCATAGAAATCAAGGTTACAATTCTGCTCATATTTCGAGGTGTTGGGCACAAATATCAAGGACTATTTTGGAACGATTTTCGAGGCTCAGTTTGGCATAGAAATCGAGAATATCTAGGTGCAATTAATGCAATAGAGATAAGTTGTACTTTTGTTATACTTGTTCCATTTACTGAAAGAAATAAAATTACTCTCTTTGACTGGTTTTCCCCTTGTGGGTTTTTCCAGGGCTATTGGCCAAAAATTTATGAGTACTGTGTGTTTTCTGAAAATGCGTTTAATTCATTTTCTATCATTAAAATTGAGTTACAGCAGTGCTTATTTAAGTCTGAAAATTTATGTTATTTCCAACGTTATGAATTTCTAAGTTGGGCATTGAACTGAGTTATTTTTTGACACTTAAATCGAAGGCTGAAACTGAGAAAAACTTACATGGTATCAGAGCTGAGTGGGGCAGAAAATTAATTTTTGCAGACAAAAAAGTAATTTCCAGAATTCACAAAAATTCTTTTAACAGTAGCAGTATTTTGTTGAAACTTGTTCTTTGAAAAATATGACTTCAACCGGACTAAGAATGGAGGATAGGCTTGATGGGGCACGGAACCTTTTTCCATGGAAGGCCCGGATATTGCTTGTATTGGAGGAGAATGAGCTATGGGCTGAGGTAGTCAATCATACTACTGCTCGCCCCATTGTCATTCCCAATGCTACCACAGATCCAGTTGCACTGGCAGCCTTCAATAAGAAGGACATTAAGGCTAGAAGGATAATTCTTGATGCAGTTAAAGACCATGTCATTCCTTACATCTTGAGTAAAGACCGAGCTTATAAGAAGTGGGATGCTTTGACCGGATTGTTTCAGAGCTCAAACGAGGATAGGAAGATGGTTTTGAGGGAGAAGCTGAAGAATATCAAGATGGTCAAAGGAGAGGTTATGTTGACTTACCTTACTAGGATCTCACGGGTAAAAGATGAGCTTACAACGGTTGGGGGGACTGTTCCTAGTCCAAATCTAGTGCGGACAGCTATGAATGGGGTGACAAAGCCTTGGGTTGTATTTGTGGAGGCTTTGGTTGCTAGGGAGAACTTATCATCATGGGACAAAATGTGGATTGATTTTATCCAGGAGGAGACTCGGAGGGGTCTTGTGCAGGGCAGTGCTTCTACTAGTAGGGATGATGAGGAGGATGTGGCTTTTATAGAAAAGGGGAAGAAGAAGAACAAGAAGGGTCCCAAGAAGGGTGGGGCCAAGCAGTAGGATGGGCAGAAGAAGGATCTGAGCACTGTAAAGTGCTTTGCTTGTCAGAAGATGGGACCCCTATGTTGGGAAGTGTCCGAACAAGATGAAGAAAAAGAAGCAGACAGCAACTTCAGCGAAGGTTGATGATTTTGCAGCTAGATTTCAAAGAGAGTTTTCTCTGTGCATTGTGCATATTGATAGAGAGAGAGCATCTATTATCACCAGTGCGGATGTTGATAAAGAGAGGGAGTTTTCCTTGTTGACACACCATTCTTATAGTGCATCTACTTCCAGCACTTGGTATATTGATAGCGGAGCTTCGAGCCACATGACAAGTGCTCGTGAGATGTTCTCTGAGCTTTCACAGACATAGACTGATGTGGAGGTTGTGTTGGGAGATGATTTTGCAGTTAGAGCAGTTGGGCGTGGGACCATTACCTTTCAGAGGGAGTCCATGAGTCCCATGGTTTTGAGAGATGTACTGTATGTACCTAGGGTGAAGAAGAACTTGGTGTCAGTTTCCATGATTGAGGATCGGGATCTTGGGGTGTCCTTCCTAGATGGACATGTGCGTGTGTTTCCCAAGACTGCAGGACCATCTGCTTCATTTGCCATTCGAGTTAGGAGCAGGAAACTGTACAGGCTCTTATTTCATCCTCAGCATGCCTTGGCACATAGCAGCGGCAGTGAGCTTTGGCATAAGAGGATGGCTCACTTGCATCATCCAGCTTTGGGGTCATTGAGACATATGGTTACAGGTTTACCAGAGTTCAACTCAGAGCATAGTGATGTTTGCAGGGGGTGTGTTTTGGGAAAGTACACCAAGACTACTTTTCCTAGCAGTGATAGCAGGTCAGCAGGGATTCTTGACTTGATACATTCAGATTTGTGTGGACCGATGTCATCTGTTTCCTTGAGAGGATATGAGTACTATGTGACATTCACCGATGATCATTCCGAGAAGACCTAGATCTACTTCCTAAAGAGCAAGAATTCTGAGGAGGTCTTATAGAGGTTCCAAGAGTTCAAAGCTTTTGTAGAGAACCAAACAGAGAGGAAGATATTGGTTCTCAAATAGAATAACAGGGGTGAGTATACCTCTAAGGAGTTTGATGGATATTGCAGACAGGAGGGTATCAGGAGGCAGTTGACGGTTCCATACACTCCAGAGCAGAATGGAGTGGCAGAGAGGAAGAACATGTCTATTGTTGGAGCAGCCAGAGCTATGTTACATGACCAGTCACTTCCTTTCTTCCTTTGGGCTGAGGCATGCAGTACAGCTGCATATCTTCAAAACAGGATTCCCCATCGTGTCGTGGGGAACATGACACCTGAGGAGTGTTTCACAGGCAAGAAGCCTGAGGTTAGCCATTTTTGCATATTTGGTACTTTGACTTACTCTCATGTCCCTTTTGAGAAGAGGACAAAGTTGGAGCCCACTGTAGAGAAGGGCATCTTTGTGGGCTATGATGAGACTTCGAAGGCCTTTCGTATTTACCTTCCTTCTCAGAGGAAAGTTGTTGTGAGGAGGGACGTGAAGTTTGAGGAGCGGGCCTTCAAGAAGTCTAGAGAATCAGAGCACGAAGAGTAGCATGTTCCTGCACCTCAGGCAGTTACACAAGTACCATCAATACAGCAGACATGTTCACAGGTTTTCGGGGTTACTGGACCACACAGTGTAGGCACAAGTTCACCAGTTTCGGTGGTAGCCAGCAAGATCTTCGAGGACAGGTTTTGGGTCTCAGATTACAGGTTCACTGTACAGAGCATCAAGATCATAGAGTTCACCAGTTGTTGGTACACCAGCTCCTGGTTCACAGGTTACTGGGGTTTCTACCTCTGGTAGTTCATCAGATGAGGACAGACCAATGTGAGAGCAGCCTTCAGGGAAGAAGACGCCCAAGTGGCTTCAGGACACCTTGAAGGAAGCACAGGAGTTTGGGACACCCAGGGAGTCAATGAGGACCGTCAAGATGCCAGACAGATTGGGCATGGCATTGGTAGAGTCTACGTGATTCAGAGCCTTCTACTTTTGAGGAGGCCTCCCAGCATCATGTTTGGCGAGATGCCATGATGGATGAGTACCATTCCATCATGAAGAACGATGTTTGGGAGATAGTTTCGAGACCTAAGGGGAAGTCAGTGGTGACTTCTCGATGGCTTTACAAGCTAAAGCATGTTGTTGATGGTAGTGTGGAGAAGAACAAGGCCAATTTTGTAGCGCGAGGTTTTTCACAGGTTGAGGGAGTGGATTATGATGAGACCTTTGCGTCGGTTGCTCGGTATACTTCGATCAGGGCATTGATTTCCATTGCAGCAAAAATGGGTTGGAAGATCCATCAGATGGATGTGAAGACCGCGCATTTCTCAATGGAATCATTCAGGAGGAGATTTATGTTGAGCAGCCTCAGGGCTTTGAGATTCATGAGAGAGTCTCATGTTTGCAGGCTGAAGAAAGCCTTGTATGGGCTAAAGCAAGCTCCTGGAGCTTGGTACTTGGGGATTGATTCTTACTTGCAGCGGATGGGGTTTCAGAAGTGAGGCAGATCCGAATCTCTATTTCATCAAGGTGGGAGATGATCCACTCATTCTTCTGTTATATGTGGATGATTTATTTATCACAGGAGAAGAGAGACCCATTGCAACTTGCAAGAAAGATCTTGCTTCAGAGTATGAGATCACAGATATTGGGTTGATGCACTATTTTTTGGGATTGGAGGTTTGGGAGGAGCCTGGACATATTTTCCTGGGACAAGGAAAGTACGTTGTTGATATTCTGAGGAATTTTAGGATGGAGGATTGCAAGACGATGTTGACATCGATGGTCACCAACTAGAAGAAGCTTCATGCTTCTGAGGGAGAGTTGGTGGATCCTACATTATATCGTCAACTCATTGGGTCATTGATGTATCTGGTCAACTCTCGGCTAGATTTGTGTTTTGCAGTGAACACTCTCAGTCAATTCATGGTTGACCCTAGGAGAGTGCATTGGGTAGCTGCAAAACATGTATTGCATTACCTTGCAGGGACAGTGGAGTATGGTCTATACTACAGGAGGTCAAATGGGATCAGGTTGATTGGCTTCACAGATTCAGATTGGGCAGCAAGTGTGGCAAACCAGAAGAGCACTTCCAGATGTTGTTTTCAGTTTGGGCTCGACAGCAATGTCGTGGTTCAGTGGGAAGCAGAAGTCTGTTGCTTTGAGTTCTGCAGAGGCTGAGTATATGACAGCCAGTCAAACCAATTGCGAGGCGCTATGACTTCGCAAGTTGCTGGTGAATTTATGTGGTTAGGAGCTGAGGCCTATGGTGATCTACTGTGACAATCAAAGTTGCAACCAGCCCTCTGAGAATCCAGTATTTCATGATCGATCAAAGCATATTGAGATCAAGTATCATTTCATCCGAGATTATGTTCAGAGGGGAGCAGTGACATTGCAGTTCATTTCCACTGATGAGCAGGTTGTAGATATTCTAACAAAATCTTAGGGGAGGGGCAAGTTTGTCTTCTTCAGAGACAAGTTGGGAGTGATGCAGAACACCTTCCTCGGTAAGAGGGAGTGTTGATTTATTGTACCTAGGAAAGTGTTCCCCTAGGTGACTTTAGCCTTAGTCACTTAAAAGGGGAAATTAAAGTGACCCTTGCATTAAATGACTTGAGATGAGCATTTAATATGACTTTAGAGAATAAGGTCACTTTTTGATCAATTTAAGTGGGTGAGTGAATTTAATATTTATGAGATTTAAATGTGAGCATTTAATCTCATCCATTGATCTAATCTAATCTTGGCCATTGGATTAGATGGATCCTCACCTACCTAGGGTTTAGACAAAAAGCAAAAGAAAAGGCATTTTGCCTCACTTTGCAGATTGGAGTGAGAAGAGGAGAGAAGAGAGAGGAGGCACGAATTTTGAGCAGCTGAGTTTTTCCAGTCAACACGAAATTCGAGGTGGAAGGTTTTGGATTGGCACGCATTCCAAGGTGACTGTACAGTGTAAAGTACAGTTTGGAGGGCACGAATATCGAGGACAATCAAGGAACATTTATCGAAAAGGTTGGCTCATTTATTGAGGCCGTACTCTGCACAAATTTCGAGGCCATACAACACATTTTTCGAGGTCCGTACAGTCTGTACCTTTTGCACAGAAATTGAGGATACATTTCTACTCAGATTTCGAGGTGTTGGGCACGAATATCAAGGACTGTTTTGGCACAATTTTCAAGGCTCAATTTAACATAGAAATCAAGGAGGCTATTTGGCACAGAAATCGAGAATATCTGGGTGCACTTAATGCAATAGAGATAAGTTGTACTTGTTGTTCCATTTACTGAAAGAAATAAAAATACTCTATCTCTATAAATGGTTTTCCTCTTGTGGGTTTTTCCAGGGCTATTGGCCAAAACTTTCTAAGTACTGTGTTTTCTGAAAGTGCATTTATTTCATTTTCCGTCATTAAAATTGAGTTACAGGAATGTTTATTTAAGTCTGAAAATTTATGTTATTTCCAGCCTTGTGAATTTCTGGGTTGGGCATTAAACTGAGATATTTTTGACATTTAAACCGGAGGCTGAAACTGAGGAAAACTTACAACCTGCACCCTTCTCCTTTGTCTTCCAAACACTATTATATTGCACGCATCGTGAAGAAAAGTTGCAGCTAGTTGAAGATTTGGGACTGGTTTGGTAAGCCCACTTAAAGGATCCAAGCAAGTTTGCAGTTTATTGCTATAGCTGCTCCAAAAGAAGAGCTGCAGAAGTCGATCGTCATCATTCAAGAACTCAGGTATGGCAAATTCATTAATTCAACAGTCATAAGTGTAACTTGCAAACGGTCATTTATTTGTAAGTTCTAGTGCATGTTTTTGGTACTTGCATGTGTGTTTTTGTACAGTATCAAAATTGAAGAAAGTTGAATTGCATTGTATGTGGGTGCATTTAAGGATGAGACCGACGCCCTTTCTCTTTTAAGTTTGAATCTGCTGAATCTTGTTTGTAAAGGGTGGAGTTGCAAGAAGCCCTCAGTTTGATTGAGTCATTTGTACTTGGTCCTTCCTGCACAAGAAGGCCTCACATAGTCCTCACAATGTCTCAAATTGAAGAAACATTAGAGTTGTCGAACACTCTAATACTTACAGCTGAAGACGACTCAATCTCAATCAACAAAGACACTCAAAACTGTCATCAATCGACTGCAGGATTTGAAAACTAAATAGGACGATGTACATGACAGGAATCAACATTCTGAACAAGTGTTTGTTTAGAATAACCCTCTCTTTGAAGATGATTCCTATCAGCTACCAGCACATAATGAAACAATGTCAAAAGTTGTACAACCTATTCAAAGTTCCAGATGCCAATATTGTGATTGAGTTGGCCATATGAAAGATCAGTGTTTAGATCTTCATCCTTGTCAACAATGTGGGAAGCATAACCATTCTTCAAATCTGCGTGTGAAACTGAAGAAATCTACAAGAGTGAAACTTGCAACAGAATATTGTACTACTTCTTTATCTTGTACCTACATGGGG
Source organism: Pseudotsuga menziesii (assembly GCA_001517045.1). Taxonomy (NCBI): domain Eukaryota; kingdom Viridiplantae; phylum Streptophyta; class Pinopsida; order Pinales; family Pinaceae; genus Pseudotsuga; species Pseudotsuga menziesii. Next base: position 242,212 of record LPNX011049710.1, read on the forward strand.
GAATAATATGTCAAGCTTCATGTTTTGAAGCCTTGTCATTCTGACAACAAGCAGTCATGGCCTTCCTCAAGTAAGCCAAATCAAGCAAGCCTGAGCCACAGCTAATTTGGGAGGCCAGATTCAGAGATTAGCATGAAGATAGAAGAGAACCATGCCCCAGAGTACTCGTGTGTTATGTGTCTAATGTTGACACCATGAGACTCTCCTCTCCTCACGTTGTTCTTGACAGGGGGGGAATGAAGACCGTCATAAACAAGCCAACGAAATCAAACGAGTTGGAACAAGCGAGCCTGAAACGCCATGTTTGTCTGAGCTCCAGAGTTTGTGGTCAGCCTAATCCACATAGGTAGTAGAAGACTTTAGCTTCTGCTAGACATCTGGTGGCGGTCCCCAAACCACCACTTTCCAGAGAACCGTTAAGACTTCGTGCCAAGTTCCAGATAGAATCTCTGAGCATTCGTGCCAAGTACAAGAGTTTGTGTTCAGCTTTAAACCACCCACTTAGTAGAAGATTCCAGCTTCTGCTAGCCCCTTTGGTTGGTGGTCAGCCAAAAGCAACTCTTTAGAGAGAACTTGTTTTTAGCATGAGATGTTAGCTTCTACTAACTTGCTTGGCAATTCGGATTGTCAAGTTAGAAATGTTCAACAATGGTAGTTTTTCACTTCCAGTAATTCAATTCTTTTTTCTTGGACTCACATACACCCCTTTGGAGTAAGGGGGGATTTGTTGGAACTAATCCTTGGTGTGAGGAATATTATTGTGAGAAGAAGACTAAAAGTCTTTGCAAGTCCAAGAGTCCACTTGGGAAATTAAACACAAGGGACATGCTCATTGTATAAATATACATTAAATTAATGAGAATTACATGCTTTGACACCTATCTTCTGGCTTTGTTGTGCTTAGCTGCCAATTTGCTCATTTGGGCACCTAACAACACTAAATTACAAAAAAGTGTTGTTCTCGAATAAAGAGTAATCCCCCAATGCCACAAATTGAATCAACACACTGACCGAAACCATCAAAGTAACCCCAAGGAAGTAGTTTATCCACAACCAAATACCAAACAACACAGTGTTTGAAGCTGGAACCCTATGGTTTGAAGTGTTGAGCTATGCAACAAATATGGGCTGAAACTTGAAATGTTTCTGGAGTTGCATGCCAACCAAGTGGCCCATGGCATCAAGAATGTAATGGCTCTTATCTTCTTTAGATCCCTCCTTTGAAACCAACTTTCCATTCCATCCTCATTTGTGTCATAGAGAAACTAATTGTTAGAACCAACCCACCCACAAGCATCCTTCCACACTTGGAAGTGCAAAAGGCCATTGAGTAATTAAGATGTGTCACATTCACTTTCTGCTTTGCATAGAACACAACCCATCGAGCTTGGTGTGTTTTTCTTCTGTACTAGATCCCATGTGGGAACTCAATTCATGAGTGCAAGCCACATGAAGACCTTCATCTTTTTTGGCACATGCACCTTCCATTTCTTAGACCACCACCAACTAGACTCCCTTGTTTCAAATGCCACCAAAACCTAATACCCCAACTTCATAGTATAAGTACCTCGAGTTTTTTTCTTGTTAAAAATGAGCTTTATCCCCCTCAACTTTTATCCTAATGTGTTCATTTGACAATGCAGAAATAAAACCAACCCAAATAGCAACATATTCACCTTCTGAACCACCTCCGAGTAACAATTAGCCAACCTTGTTGCCACATGTCCATATGGTCTTCATCAACAATTTGATTCAAAGTAAAGCAACAATGATCATGTAAAAGTTGTATCAATTCCTCTGGCAATAAAATTGGGTTGTCACGGCCCATAATCGCATCCTCTCCAGACAAACCTTTGAATCATCAAAAACTTTCCAGGCAAGATGTTTGCCCACAACTGGGAAAGCTAACACCAAAGCTTTCCATGGCATTGAAACATTAACTATACTTTTCACAGGATTCCTAATCCAGTCAAATACTAGGAATGAAGCCCAGTATATAATTCTCTGCCACAATGTATCTTTTGTAATTAATTCCATAAGCTTTTAGCATCTAGTGCCATACCAAACTAAGGAAGTTGTTTCAAGCCCCAGCCACCTTCATGCTTAAGTTTTGAATTGTCTACCACTTTGCCAAGTGATACATTAACTTATCCTTGTTACCTCACCATAAGTACTCAAAACATAACCTTATTATTTATTCCAGAACCCCATTGGGACAGTGTGCAAGTAATAGCCAATAAAAAGGAATCGCTTCAAGAACAGCTTTTAACAAGTGTTAACCTACCACCCCTATAGATCCAACAATGACACTAAATTTGTATTCTCCGCTCAATCTTCCCAACCAGCCAACTACAATCCTTAATACCATAGCGTAAAGGCTTCAATATGAACTAGAGTACTTCACCCTTCCTAAAGTTCAATTCTCTAGAAATGAAATAGCAGTAAGACCCTTTGAACCTCCTCCTTTCCCATAGAGTTGAAATTGATTGAGTTTTTTGAAAATTTATTTACATACCCAAGGCTAAAGGTATTTCGTTTACCTTAAATAATACTGTTTCAGTATTTTGTACTTTTAACTCCATGTTTCCCAATAAACAACAAAAATGACAAAAACTTATCAAATTCAACTTGGAATTCACCTTAAAATTAGCGTCAAAATTCATGCTTGATTTGGTCCAGTTAAAGGGGTTTGGTTCAGCAATTTTGTCCATCGAATCAAAACAAGTTTTAGGTTTTTTTAAGTCTGAAAATTATGAACCTCATTAATGAAATTCGATGAATCCTATTACTTAGGCTTAGACTAAGGTCTCTTGTCCACTTATACATGTTTAGCTACGGTAGACACTTCATACAACCCATTTAGACCACTCCCTTGTTAATTGGATCACTCTTAGGACTCCTATACTAGTTTGGGTCTTAGTTAGTTGAGGAGCTTCCCATGGGTTCCCAAATGCCCCTGATCCATTAGGGAAAGCCCTTTATTAGTTTTTCCACACATTGTAGATCACTACTTAATCAGTTTATATTGTGCTTATGGTCCACCATTTGCACTTTCCTACCATATAAAGGATAGTCATTTTCCAGAAGTTAGATGTGATATAGATTTGATGTTCACAATACGCAAGCTTGAATCCCATGGGTTGACTTTTTTCAAAGAAGAAGAATTGCCCATTATCCAATGGTCAATGCAACAATTGACTACACCCCTCAAGAATTCCCATATCTACTATGTCACTTACTTCCTCATTGCGAAATCTCCCTCGTCTCTCTTTCCCATATGCCAAAACTCTATTTTTGGTAGCTCAGTCACAATCTAGCACTCTCATTCCACCTCCCACACTCTAGGTCTTGATAGGATTTGTTGTCTTCATCAACCTTCCACTTGTTTAGGCGGTTGCTACAATTGATACTTCCCTCTCCATTTGGCTTAAATCATCCTTGGTTGCATTGGTCGGTTTTATTGAGTGGTTTGGCTCAATCTGTAATTTGCATCTAGTCATCCAACACCTCCACCTGAAAGGGAGGTTCAACACAAGCCTATGGGCGAGGTAGCAACCATCTGAGCCAAGGCCATAGGAGTCATACAGACCCACATATTATTGTTTTATCTTTAGTTGTGCATGTTTTCTTATGTTATTGTTTCATTATATTTGAAAACAACATTTCCTAGTACATTTTTTACAAGAGAAGAAGCGACTTCAAAGGTACGTCAAGTAGATTACTAACCCTTCCTTATTTTGTGTTGTTTATTCCTTTTCCTCTAAAAGCCCAAGTAGTTCGATGTAGAGTAGAACAGATTGGCTAGAAAATCCACACCTAATAAAGGGCTTTCACCCAACAATGAGGAAAATAAACACTAAGATCCCTTCTCGATTGGTTGATCACCAAAGGAATAGGGTAGATCAATCTAATGCTTGTTTCAACTATTTGCATTGGGTTAAATAGTTAGTTGGGTTGCATCTATTGTTAACACTTTTCACTTTTGGATTTGCACAAGTAGTTAATTAGATCACCAAAGTTAAGGAGGCAAAATGAACCAGATGTACTTCCTTGATTTGATCATTTCTCTAGTTATTTCTCATGCTACAAATATACCTAATTAAACTCTCATACAACCCTTAGTACAAGTTCAACTAATCCATTAATTACATTGATGGCCTAACTTTACCATCATTTTCACCTCATCCTAGTTTAACAAGTTCTCAAAAAGTAGGTAGCAACTCCAAGTCCCTTCCAACAACCATAGTGTGGAACTTCCTTTTGGTGGTAGTGTGGTACCTCAATCCACCTATCACATTAAATTTTGGCAAATCACACAAAATTTTGGTAACTCCAATGGGGAGTTCCCAAACCCTTCCCTTTCATGAGTGAAGGGATTCCCTTACCTTTTGATCTTTATGTTTCCTCATAGGGAAGGTTTCTCCCCTAATACCTTTGCTTCCAAGTGGAAGGATTTCTCTTCTAGCTCCTCAACCTTCCCCAAAGCTACTTCTCAAAGCAGTTCCTTCCTCTAGCTTTTACCTTTTCACAATAGGAACACTACAAGTTAGCAATGTAGATATCATTGGTTATGGTGTTGCTCATGTTATCCCCAGTGTCCGACGTTCAGCATGACTTCAAAGTGTCTAACCTAAGGTTTCCTAGGGCCTCAACTTTTCTCAAGGTCCTCATGTCCAACACCCATACCAAACTCCTATCAAATTCCAACCTCAAAGCTTGGAGCAATCTAACCTTACTCCTTGACTTGCCACCTATGTCCCTCATAATCCAAGGGTAGGACCTAAACCCAAACAAATGGGCATTACCCAATTACAAAGTTGTCCCCAACCTCTACCTAGAAGGTCGCTACCTTTACCCGCTCCCAGCGTTCCCACCCACTCAACCCAGTCCCCTAAATTGCCAAAACACAAAAAGGAAAGTAGTGGCGCCCAACCTACTTCGCCTCAACCTAACACTCAAGTTGCCCTCTCTATGTCTAGCCATCATACAAATGATGCCTTGGGTCCAACCCTCTACCTTCCAATGACCAAATTTTTTAGTTCCTTGAGCTTTAGGAGCTCCCACAATGATTGCCACAAACATTTACAGATTTGCACCTCCACAAGTTCCTCATCCCAACTCAGTCACTCAAAACCAATGTTGAAAAAGTTGGCAAGGGTGCCGAATACAACTTCCCGACAACATCGACAAAAAAATCGAGAAAAGTCGGCAAGCATTGAAAAATACAAAATACATTCATTTTTATTAGGATTTTAAACATTTAAAGCAACAATAACATCAGATAAACACATTGGAACATAAATACGGAGAAAGCATTGATATATATCATCATCATGTAGTCATGCCAAATGTAAAATGATACATCAAAGTCGATATTGTATCATGAAACATCATAGTTGTCCAGTCAAGGACTTAAAGGTGGATAACCAATACAACATGACATCACATATATTATATATAAATGTATTCGAGGAAAACTAGCATCTAGCTATCTAATATCAATGCTCTCTTCCCGAGTTTTCCATTCATACTTCATATTTTTCCCTACTCCAATGATTAGGTTTATATAAGGTTTTCATAAATGCTTTTTATTTGTCCCTCCATCTTAAGACTTGAACCTAATTTTTGAAAGGTATATTTTATTGGTTTGGTTGTCAGCCATTAAACGTATTTCTTGTTTTATATTTGTGATAAATCATAGATGTATTTTTCACTCCTCCCAAATTGAATTTCCGACATGAGCCTCACATTTAGCCCTAATTCATCTACCACTTGAAACACTGCTCTCTTTTTCCTACAATGTGCTATGATGATCACTCAAAATATGTTTGCTCAAAAAATTCCCTAATAGTGATAAAAGTAATTCAATTACCATTGTAATCTTTGATAAACGGATACATATTTTGTGAAGATTATCTTTGCATGGTTTGATCTTCAAATACAACAAAGTTTTGAAACATTTTTACAGTAGAGGAAAGGTGTTAGTATACAACAAAATTGCTAAATTGGCAAATTTTTGGAAAATTAGTCATTTTAGCAAAAATGGAGATTTTCTGGAAAAAGTCAGGAAAAGTCGAGACTTTTTGGAAAAAGTCGCGACTTGCCATTTTTAGCCTTTGCAACTTTTTGGAGACTTTTTGGAAAAAGTCGCGACTTTTTGAAAAGTTGGCGATTTTTCGGAGTTTTTCAACACTGCTCAAAACCAACTTATTTGGGCCAAACAAATGGACCCCCAAAACTTTCCAAACTTGAGCCAAGGAAATGTGACCTTCATAACATATGTACAATCTAATCCCATTTTCAACATGCCACCTCAAACCTTGAAGTCCTTAGGTGTTTTGTTCATCATCAAACCATGACACAAGCCTTTAGCAAAAGATTCATTCCAACCAGCACACAACCTTTCACCAAGGTTACATCACAACTATGAAAATCTCAAAACACAAACTCCTAATAAAGTTGGAACCACCATCCAAGTGCAAATGTGTTCAATGTTGCCCCTCCATATAGCTACAACATGGGCCCTCAACCTTCGACTCAAGTGGCAATTACAAGCCTCCACCTCCACACAACAACAACAGCCCTTTTGCAACTTTCCAAAGCAAAGCCAAAACAATCGAAGTCAAAACAAGGGTGATCAAAACCCCCCTTCACCACACAAAATGCAACAATAATTTTTCTCCCTTTGAAACTATCTAAACTCATCATGATCATAGTGAAAACCCAAGCATCACATTGAAGCCTTTTCCCTTACCTATGTTTAATTCTTCGATGACAACAACATGGTCCCAAAACTCTCAAGTCGCCCTGCATTCCATGACTAGGAATTATCTTCACTAGTTGTACTCCCCTTAAGGCTCAATCTACAACCTTCAAAACTTTGTTGATCAATGCATCCAACATTTCAACACACCTAAACAAGATAAATCAAGCCTAGTCACCTTATTCAGCATTAAACAAGCAAACAAGGAAACCAACTCAACCTATATTCGCAAGTGGCATAAGGCTCTGCATGTCTCCATGGCTAACCTTTCAAACAACCACCTGCTTCAACTTTTTGTCAATGAAACACATCATGAAAATAAAGAGAAACTCTATAAACCAAGATCCTCATACCACTAAAGATACCATAGTCTACTTTATCAGACTTAAAAACGTGCATACCAAAGCTACCATTGGAGAAAACAAACCTAAAACTCACAGCCCTTCACTGCAAATTGGGTAGAGTAGACCCCCCCATCATGGCCCTTCACTGCGAATTGGTTGGAGTAGACCTCTTCTCACGACCCTTAGCCAATGGACGCTCTAGAGGATTGTAAAAAGGGTACATTTCATTGGCCATATTCCCATAAAGGGGAAGTGCACCAAGATCCTCATACCACTAAAGATACCATAGTCTACTTTATTAAACTTGAAAATGTGCATACCAAAGCTACCATTGGAGAAAACAAACCTAAAACTCACAGCCCTTCACTACAAATTGGGTAGAGTAGACCCCCCCATCACGGCCCTTCACTGCGAATTGGTTGGAGTAGACCTCTTCTCATGACCCTTAACCAATGGACGCTTTAGAGGGTTGTAAAAAGGGTACATTTCATTGGCAATATTCCCATAAAGGGGAAGTGCACCAAGATCCTCATACCACTAAAGATACCATAGTCTACTTTATCAAACTTGAAAACGTGCATACCAAAGGTAGCATTGGAGAAAACAAACCTAAAACTCACAGCCCTTCACCGCAAATTGGGTAGAGTAGACCCCCCCATCACGGTCCTTCACTGCAAATTGGGTAGAGTAGACCCCCCCATCATGGTCCTTCACTGCAAATTGGTTGGAGTAGACCTCTTCTTGTGACCCTTGGCCAATGGACGCTTTAGAGGGTTGTAAAAAGGGTACATTTCATTGGCAATATTCCCATAAAGGGGAAGTGCATGCCAAAAGCATTCACAGAACATTAAAAAAAAATAGGCAATCCCAAAGCCTTCACAAAGAAGCACATCATGTTTGATATCTATGCTGCATTTAATTTTTGCAAATTCTTATCTATTCATACCCCTGGATACACATATTATATTGTTTTTTCCCATGCATTTCAAATTGCTGTATCAAAATTACAACTGATTCAAAAAGTGAATAAAAATCCTATAATAAGAGGACAACAATTGAACTGTTCAAAAACTAAGAAAAAGTAAAGAAAGCATACAAAAATTGATAAGGCATAATTATGAATATAAGAACAAATCAAAGTCAAACATGTTTATAGGGCAACATCCATACAGATTGAGCAGCATACTTCACAACATTGAGTAAGATTGTATCTGAAACGTAAATATTTCAACGACCAGAAAGATCACTTTGAAGAAAGGCAATTTAAAAAAACAAAATGAGAAATAGGTGAAAATAAGGAAGTGAATGCTACACAAGCGTGGAGTTTAGAACACAGTGGCAGAAAATACAAGACAATGAAAGAGAAGCAGACAGATTGGGTCACTAAACATATGCTTGAATAATATTAAAAATCAAAGACATGTCAGCAATGACTGATTGGAAAGCTATGAAGATAAAGACAGTTGGGCAACTAAACAGATACTTGAATAATAACAAAAATCAAAGACATGCCAGCAATGACAGATTGGGAATCAATGAAGATAAAGACAGTTAGGTCAATAAACAGATGCTAGAATAAAAACAGAAATCGGAGACGCATTAGCAATGACAAAATTTGAAACAAAAACAGGCAACATAAGATAGATAATGGAAGGCAAATAGCCCAAGGGGTTTGCTCAACTGGTTGTCACCAATGTTGCAAGGAATTTGGCTAGTTCCATGCCAGCAAGTGCCCGGTGTGAATCTCCTTGGGTTATGCACACTAGTTACACCTACAAGTTTACTAAGGATGCAATCTACAAATGGAAGGAAACATCTCTGAGATATTTTCCTTGCAAAAATAAAAAAATAATGGAAATAACAAAAATTAAAGACATGCCAGCAATGACAGATAGGGAATCCATGAAGATAAAGACGGTTGGGTCAATAAACAGATGCTAGAATAATAACAAAAATCGGAGGCGTATCAGCAATGACAAATTTTGAAACAAAAACAGGCAACATAAGATAGATAATGGAAGGCAAATAGCCCAAGGGGTTTGCTCAACTGGTTGTCGCCAATGTTGCAAGGAATTTGGAATGTTCCATGCCAGCAAGTGCCCGGTGTGAATCTCCTTGGGTTAGGCACACTAGTTACACCTACAAGTTAACTAGGGATGCAATCTACAAATGTAAGGAAACATCTCTGAGAAATTTTCCTTGCAAAAATAAAAAGATGATGGAAGGTAAATAAAAGCTTTAATCTATTCTGTAAACCCAATTTCATATATCTAACAATCAAATCTGAACAGCTAATTCTTAAAAATTTGAAAAGTAGAATTATTTTCGTTGTTTGCTGTAGGAAACTTTCTTAAACCTAGGTAAAATTTCAAAATCTCTCTGCCTTCCCTTCGCTCAGAAATGAAAAGCTGAACAGAAATAACCAATTCATTTTTTTGAATTTTCTAATGAAATTATCATCCAACCATGAATAACAAGCACTTCTTCCACTATTATTATATATAACTGAATGTCAAATAGTGCTCATGTACTTACATTTCCATAGTTGTCTGAATAATTAGGCTGCTGAGATGAAGGCCGCCACATCTGAGTTCCATATAAAGAAGATGTCGAAGGAGGTCCACTATGAGGAACTGATGATTGGGGGAAGCTTGCAGGAGGAAATGGGGATGGTGGAACTCCTGACGGGGGTACTTGGGCAACTGGCATTGTGCCTGCTGAGAAAGGAGGCACCGGCCCAGAACTTCTAATATTAACAGATGGTGGACCAACACCTGGATTCATGGCATTGGGTCCCTGAGAGAAAGGATGACGAGTTGCAGGAGTTCCTTGATTAAAAGATGAAGATCCATTGTTCACTTCAGCAGCTGTGTTAAGACTCCTTCCAGGGCCAAAATGGGGCCTCAACCCATCCTGCAATTGCCCCGGTGCAGTTGATGACAACAGTGCAGGTGGTCTTGTAGGAGCATTAGATGGTTGTGGAAAAGGGGCAGATATGGGCCTTCCCACGTTACTGTTTGGTGCCAAATTAGGTGGTGGACCACCATAAGGCGGTCCTGCAGGCCCGGGTGCTGGACGAATAAGAGGACCAGGCCTTGCTGCATTGCTAAACGACGGAGGACCAGAAGCCGGCATACCAGATGGTGGAGCCGCCGGTTGTGGTGCGCGGACTGGAGATGAGAAAGGCATGCCCATGGGACGACTGCCAGCTTGTGTGAATTGAGAAGGACCAGAATTCTGCATAACCTGCGGTCCTGGACCTGGCCTTGGGATTTGTGCTCCTGCCCAAGGAGGCGGTGGCCTACCTATATGAAGATTTTGCATGTTACCTGCTAAAGATCCTGCAGAATCTGTAGGCATAGGTGTAAATGGCCGCTGTGTGTTGTAACCCGTAGAATTATTCCCTGCTGGAGGATAACCGGTCCCCTGTCCGCCTGGAGGAACTTGAGAAGACATTGTTTTGCCTGCTTAAATTGTGCCCCTCAACCTAAATTCCTTATTGCGAAGGTTTGACACACCACTGCCAATGCGATCTCTGCATGTTAAGATTGGGAGCCCCATTTCTTTATTGTCTAAGAAAATTCAGCTAAAATAGACAGGAAAAATTCAAATTGAAAAATCTTGGCCGGAATGCAGTTATATCAATTTACCTGCTTGGATGATTTATAAATTAATTGACGGACATCGCCACTTTAAATCCTCTTTCTAATCATCTTTCTCTCAGAGTTTCCATCATCCTGCAATACACGGATTCAACACCAAATAAAGATCATGGACTAGCCGACTGGCATATTCATTCACTTGAGTAAAGACATACACGTATGTATATGATGATCGCATATATGTTTCCAAATAGCATATCATTTGGTGGATATGCAATTTAATACACAAGTTTAGTTTAGCAAAGCCGACTGTGCCAAACAAAACAAAACTGGGAAAACCATACAGCAAAAGCACCCAGATATATCCATCTCATACTCAACTTCACTAAACTACAGCACGGTGTTTTGTTCTATGATATAAGCATAATTTAATTCAGCATACCAGCCTATTGGAATCAAACCCTAGGAGAACCCACTAGTAGCGAAGTTCAGAAATTTGGTACCTGGAATAACAAGCATCTTTCGCTCAGGGAATAACGGAAAATTGTCAAAGAAAAAACGCAAAATTATTCCTGGAGACGGGGTTAAGCGAGATCTGGCAGAAACCTAATTCAAATTGAGAAGAAAGCCCAGCCGAAGATCCAGTTTAAAATGCAATTCCGTGAGATCTATGTTTCGAGGTGCATATTATGCACAGATCCGGTGATTTTGATGCCGATTTGAGCAATCTGACGCTGTTCTAAAACATGCAGATGCTCCTGTCACTGCTACTGTTGCTCTGGTATTCACCGTAAGGAGCGGAATATGTCAAAAAACGTCACAACGTAAAAAAAATAAAAATAAAAGAAAAGGAAAGACGAGTCTCTGCCATCAAAATATAATTTAATTGGTGTTTGAGATCCGCTTAGGTGTACCACCTAAGGGTAAGGGTAAGACCTTGAAAGTGGCAATAATTCGACTGAAACTCATAAACTTTATGTCTTAGATGCCTAAGAAATTCTGTTTATGTAATTTTTTTAATAATATATATAAAGTTATAAATATAAATTTATATTTTATTTTTTAGATTTGTTGCATGAGAGGCGATACAGCGGAGTATGGAGATGTTGTAATCACATCTATGTGTACCTTTTTTTCACCTTGGTGTGCCCTCTCTCTTAAATATTATGAAACCTTGTAAGCCCCAAGGGTTAGCTCAATTGGTAAGACGTGCGCACACTCTCTCAGTTCGGGGAGAGGTCACGAGTTCGAGCCTTGAGTCCTTTGGGGTTAGGCCTTCTGCGAGGATGGCCGGCGGTTCACCACCTCTACCATCCACTAATGTGGGGAAGTATTGTTGGGTTTCCCGTGGATCTTTCCATCTAAAAAAAAAATACTATGAAACCTTGGTGGGAGAAATTGAATGGAGATAGGTTTCTTGGAGCGAGCGCTTTGGATGTCTTTGTTTTATGGCGATTAGGTGGGATTTAAGATTAGAACGTACTTCTTTAAAGTGACAGATCGTACTAATTAGATCGTCAAGTACCATTTGTGCGTTTTTCAAAGGCCACGTATTGCTTGTCTTTTTTATTTACGACATGTAATGTCACTTCGATCCATGAAGCGACTTGCTCGTACACCGCCAAGTGGGTTTCAACTTCATAATGAATGTATTGGCGACGTTCATAGGGTTTCTGTGGTTTCCTATTGTCATTGTGTCGAGACTAGAGAGCTGGTGGACATGGGAGTTCCTCTTATGCGAGCAGATGAAGGTAGTAAGATTATTCCTATGCATTCTCGTTTGACTGGTGTGTCGTCAGATGGAAGGAAGATTAATGTTTGTTATGGTGATGGTTTAAGGGTTTTAGATGCTCTGGACAGTCTTAATTGTCAGGTTGAGATCACATCTGTGCCAGGAGCTTCGGATGACGGAATGGGATGTCCTTTGAATTCTATGGAGATTGGCTCTGCGGATAACCCTCTGAAATCTGGTAAGATTTCGCTGGTTTCGGGTGAAGAAAATTATGGTTGCTTTGGTGATGGTCAGAGGGTATTTGATGTCTCGGGGGCGCATTTTTGTCATTGCTCTGGTATGCCAAGAGAGTTGGGGGTTTGTAAGGAGTGTCTTGTGATTCGCACAAAGGACGGAAGTGTAGTAAAACTTATGGGCTTTGTTATTAATTTGTTGTCAAGTGGCGAGAAGGATTGTGTCGTTTCTTCAGCAGGTGGGGTTAGGGTTTTTGCTGTTAACAATATTTGCCCTGTTAATACCGGTGTTGTTTGTGATGAGGGTATGGGGAATTATTTTCGACGCACAAAGGATTTTTATGAGTCATCTGTGGTGGATGCGAGTTTTATGTTAGGAACGGATGATTCTGGTGATTTGGGATTAGCTGTTACTAAGGATTCTTGTGAGCTTCCTAGTTCTACTGGGAGGTTTCCTCGGTATTTTGGTTCGGGTAATACTGAAGGTCCTATTGATAATGCGGATTTCCCGAAATATCATCAGTCTGTTTCAAAGAATATCGGCAAGAATCCTGTGCCTGTTCTGACGGAGGTTTGGGTGAAAAAGAAGCATGCTCATAGGACTATCAAGAAAATTGATAAGCCGGTCCTGATGACTGTGGGTGAGGATGTGGGTTTAAATGATATCGTTCTGACTAATGCCTTGACCCTGGTTGGGCGTTTTGGAGGTGGAAAATTTAATTCTGATAGTTTAAATGGATGGGTTGTGGTGGTTTGGAAAGATGTTATTAGTTGCCCTCTTGCGATTTTCCTCCTTCCGAGAGGATGGATAGCTTTTAAATTCCTCTGAGGGAGATGCGGCGTTGGTCCTGGCTGGAGTTTGGCGTTGGGATAAAGCTGGTCTTTTAATCGAAAGATGGACCCCATTATTTGACCCCCGAATTGAAAGGTATGATCAAGTTCTTATATGGGTTAAACTCCCCAATTTACGATTTGAATTATGGTCAGTTGATTTTTTTAAACTAGTTGGTAATACATTGGGCACTCACTTGGAAACTGATTTTTCATATCTGAAATCTGGGGTCTGTTGTATGGGTCGGTTATTGGTGTTGATTGATTTTCAGAATGGTTTGCCTGCTAATTTAGTTATTAAAAGAGGCAGCTTTGAATTCAGTCAACCCTTAGATTATCTGGGTGTCCCATTTAGTTGTTATAGATGCCATGTATTTGGTCATTTGATGAATGAATGTTCGTTACCTTTTAACAAGAAATCTTTTTCTGGTTCTACCCATAAGATTTGGCGTGTTAAGAACTGTGGGCTTAATTTGGGAGTTAAGGAGGGTTTAGCATTAGCTGATGATTCGTAGGAATTGAACCTTTTACCCAAGACATTAGTAGAGGAGAAGGTCTTAGGGTCTCGATCTTCTTTATTATCTCTTAAACCTTTGAGTATTGCCTCATTATCTAAGTTTGATAGCCTGGGGCGAAATAAGATTGATGAGGGATCTGCTGTGGGTTCTTTGTTTGATTTTGTCCAGTCTGAAGCTTTAAGGGATCTTGGTTTTGTATCTCTTCCTAAGGTTTTTCCTGTTGTGAGCAAGGGCTATTATCTTCGCTCTTGTTCAAAAATTAATGATGGAGGGTTTGGATCAGATCGTGATCCTTTTGGGATACATCTTTCAGTTAAGGGTAGGGTTGGAGTTTTGGTGAATGCTAATCTTGTTGTGAAGGTTGGTTCTGAGGCACTTAGAGCTTTGTATGCCTCCACAAAGTTTCCCTTATGATCCTAATGACCCTAAACTGTAAGGGTTTACCTAGTTTACCTAAAAAACTAGCTGTGAGAAGATTGATTGATGAACAGTCTTTAGATGTTTTTTTTGCAAGAAACTATGTGTGATGGGTGCATTTTGGTGAGGGAGATGGAATTATTGTTAAAAGATTGGCAGTTTGTTTATGTGGATGCTAAGGGCAGATCTGGGGGACTACTTTTGGGGTGGAGGACTCGTAATTTTCATTTACTTAATCCTTGGGCTATGACTTTTGGTCTTTTTGTTGTTTTGCATTCTATTGAGTTGCAGTTGGATTTAGGCTTTATAAATCTTTACGGGCCTTATATCGATAGGGAAGCTTTCTGGAATAACCTTTTGGTTATGGAATGTTTCAAATGTCCTAATTTGGTATTTGGTGGGGATCTGAATTTCTCCTTGGGTCATTTTGAAATTTGGGGTGTTAAAGCACGTGTGGATGTTTTAACTGATTTCTTTGTTAAAATTTTGGAAGGACTTGGACTTGTAGATATTGCTCCTATGGTTTCAATTCCAACTTGGTCTAATCGACGAATTGGCCCTGAGAGTATTTGCAAAAGGTTGGATCGATTACTCTTATTGGTCAATTTTCTGGACAGTGACTTTCTTCTCAAACAGTGGAATGGGTGTGGCGGAGATTCTGACCATCAACCTGTTTATTTACAAATCTTGTCTAGTAATCCTAAGGCTTATTGTCCTTTTAAGTATAATGCCTACTGGTTAGAAAACAATGAGTTGGTTGCATTATTAAAAGCTTCCTGGGTGGTTTTTGATGCTCTGTCTGAGGTATCCCCTGCATCCCGGTTTGCTGTGAATCTTAAAAGATTAAAAGAGATATCCATAGCCTAGTCGATGAAGAAAAAAGCTCAGGACATTAAGGATTTAGTTGATATTGAATACGATATGAAGAGGTTTTTTGATAGGATGGGTTTTGGTTTTAATTTGGAGGAGGATAAATTGTCTTTGACTAAGCTTGAATCTCGTAAGAGAACTATTTTATGTGATCGGGAAAAGGAGGCACGACAAAAAAGTAGGGCTTTATGGTTGTTACGTCGAGATGACAATACCCCTTTTTTTCCATAAATTTGTTGCTCATAGGAAAAATCTTAATTCAATTTGGAAAATTAAAGATGACTCTGGTAACCTTGTTGAAGGTTTTGAGGCTATTTCCGAGGCCGAGATTCATCGTTTTGAGTCTTTGTTTCAGGAAGAAGTTGATATTCATCTTCCTGACATTGTGCAGAGTGCAGGTTATTTTCCTACATTTGTTTCCGTGGAAGATAATTGTGACCTTATGAAACCTGTTACTTTGCAAGATATTCAGCATATCCTTTCCATTAGTAAAAATGATAAGAGTATGGGACCAGACGGGATTCCTGTTGAGGTTTATAGATGTCTATTTGATGTTTTGGGTGAGGATCTCCTGAGAGTTATTGAGCTTTCCCGGATAAGTGGTAAAATTCCTGCAGTATTCAATTCTACTTTTCTTGCTCTCATCCCAAAGATTGATCATCCTTCATCCTTTGAGGATTTCAGGCCTATCTCTTTGTGTAATTATGTTTACAAAATTATGGGTAAGATTATATCTATTCGGATCATAAAAGTTCTAGGTAGGTGTATATCTGGTGAACAGTTTGGTTTTTTGCCCGGTGGGCAGATTCATGATGCAGTTGGGGTCATCCAGGAAGGTATGCATATTATGCATAGTAAGTGCTTAAAGGCTGTGATGATGAAAATTGATTTATCTAAAGCTTATGATCGAGTTAGTTGGACCTATCTTCGGATCATTCTTTCCAAAATGGGTTTTGCTAGGAATTTCATTTCTTGGGTCATGAGTAGCCTTTCTTATGTATCCTTTTCCCTGCTTATAAATGGAGTTGCAACTTCTTTCTTTAAATCTGGCAGGGGACTTAGACAAGGTTGCCCTTTGGCACCTTTACTATTTCTTATTGTGGTTGAAGGTCTAGGAAGGGCTCTTCTTTTTGCCAAAGACTGTGGGACCTATCATGGTTTATCTTTTGGTAATGATATTGTTTTAACACATGTTCTTTTTGTGGATGACATTGTAATGGTCAATGATGGATCCGAACAATCTCTTTCTACTTTATATGAGATTTTCATGATCTTCTGTAAGGCATCAGGGATGAAGATCAATGATGATAAATCTTCTTTATATTTTTCTTGTCTGGAAGAATCAGAGGTTATTACTTTACAAAATATATTTTCATTTTCAGTTGACAAAATTGAGAATGGTATGAAGTACCTTGGGGTTTATCTCAAACCTTGCAGATACCTTTTAAAGGGCTGGGATTGGTTGATCATTAAGGTGGAAAAAAGGATTAACAACTGGAGCTTTCATTGGTTATCCAAGGGGAGTAAGTTGATATTGATCAAAGCAGTACTAGAGGCCAATCCAGTCTATTGGATGCACTTATGGATACTGGTGGGGATTATTGAGAAAATCAGAAAGCTTTGTTTCAAATTTCTTTGGTATGGAAATCAAAATTCTTATGGATTACCTTGGACATCCTGGAAGATTTTGGCAAATCCAAAGTCTTTGGGTGGTTGGGGACTGAAAGTTCCTGTTGTTTTTGCTAAAGCCCTTGCAGCTAAAAATGTATGGAATATTATTCATGGAACGGGTCTTTGGGTTAATATTGTTGTTCAGAAATATATTCATCCATTGAATATATTGGAATGGATTAGATATCCTGTTAAAAAGAAAAAATGCATATCAATATGTTGGAAAGCTGTTCTTTGGGCTTTTTATATTATTGGTAATTTTTTGGTATGGAAGATTGGAAATGGAACTGTTGTTCGTATTGGAGTAGATCCTTGGATAGGATGTAAATGGAGACATTCTTTGCCTCCTTCCATGATTGAAAAATTACATTTGGCTGGTTTTTATTTCTTATCAGATATTGGAATTCATGGTTTGGCAGCTTTGATGGCTCAACAATGGTTTAATGAGGATTTTATTGGTTTTACTGATCCTCAGGAGATAGCTATGTGGAATGGTTATTTAGTCGTTCTTAAATCTAGCCATGTAAGGTTTTCAAATGATGATGATGCTCTGGTTTGGAATTTATCTAAAACTAGTCATTATTCACCTAAAGAAGGTTATGCTAAGCTTATGAACAGGGAAGTGGAGCATACCAGGTGGTGGAGAGTTTTATGGAAGTTGAAATGTCCACTCAAAACAAAAATATTTTGTTGGTTTATCTTTTTTGGTAAAGCTTTGACTTGGGATGTTCTTATCAAGAAATGTAGAGAAGGACCTGGTAGGTGTTTTTTGTGCAAAATGGAATGTGAATCCAATTTTCATATTGGAGTGGACTACCCTTTTACTCAAAATGTTTGGTTACTCATTGAGGATAAATTGAAATTCAATAACCTTTGGAGTGGAGAAACTGTGTCAGAATGTTTCAAAACTTGGGGTTTAAATTTGGAGGTTGCAAATATTAAACCTTTACCTATCATTGGCTTATGCTTTATTTGGAAGGCCAGAAACTTGTCTTGTTTTGAAGATCTTTCTCTAACACCAGCACAGGTATCTAGCTTCAGTCTGGGTATGATGATGGCTCTTCTGCAGAAGAGTTCTGTGGCTTCTATAAGATCTATCTTTATGGAAGTTATTGATAAAACCTTTGCATGGGGTTTTTTTGATGGTTCTGCAACAGGGGAACCAAAAATTTGTGGAGCTGGAGGTATGCCGTTTATATCAGATGAACATTATTTCTCTTTTAAGGCTGGATTAGGTTTGGGTACTAATAATTTTGCAGAATTATGTGCCCTAAAGCTACTTTTCTATCTGGCTAGGAGGAACTCATTGGATAAAATCCAGATTTTTGGTGATTCTCAGTTAGTTATTAGCTGGGCATTTGGTAAGTATATATTAATGAATTTAGAGTTATCCATGATTCTTCAAGAAGTTAACAGGCTTACTGACTGTTTTGATTACGTGTTGCTCAAACATATCTATCGGGAAAGAAACTCTACTGCAGATGCTTTGGCAAAAGATGGAGGACTGATTTTGGAGGGTTACTGGACCATCAAGGAACATCATGGAGATGAAGTTGTGGAAACCTTTCAGATTTTTAAAGATTCTGGATCATATGAGGAGGCATGTACTGTTTGGGACATGGATTTTTTTTATCAGATCAGGACCTTCTAGTTATGTTGTTTTTGGTGACATCATGTTGTTTTTTTGGAGTATCATGGTTGGACGATTAACTTTGGTGGGCGCAATTATTAGTTTTTTTTTATGAGACTGATGAGCAGTTGTGAAACTGTTTTTATTTGATGTGGTTTTGAGACCATTATGTAATTTCCAATTGACATAAACTTGGGTTTTTTGGTGCTTGATATGGAGCAATATATTGAAAGCAACTACCAGCTATAAGGTTGGTTTTTTGTGTAAATGGACATTAGAGCCATATGTTTAAAGTAAATAAAGTATTTATGATTTTTTTCCATGGAAAAAAAAATGGAGATGTTGTAATGTTTGTGTATTAACAAAATACAAAAAACAATTTAATAGGGGGGTTATGGTGTAATTTTCTACTTAACAAAATAATAAAAAATTTAAAATATAATTTCCCAAAAAAAATGTCGACCCAAAAATAAATAAATTAATTAATTATCCCCAAAAAATAATTATGGCCTTGTACATGGTTTAGGAGGGCCTTGCACATCGTTATAAAACCATGTACAAGGACCTCCTTAACAACCCATGGTTTTAAAAGCATGTGTTAAAACCATTTTCAATCATAGATCAATAGATTTGATCCCTCTTGGTGTGCATTTGCAATCCTAGATCATTAGATTTTATCTGTCTCAGTGCTTGATAGAGCAAACTGAGACATGGGGTGGCATTTTGACTTTAATTTCCCTTCTACATTTATTATTATTATTATTAATGGAGTTTGTTTTGAAAAAAAAACTCGTATTCTTGTTATTCCATTAACAATAATATATATATATAGACATGTTTCATATATGTATATATGCAAAATACTTGTATTATTCGATTAAGAATAAAAAAATAAATTTCTAACCATGTTTCATATAGCATACATAAACAAAAATACTTTGAACAACAGCTACCTCATGGCAATGTTCTCGACATTTTTTTTGTAGAATATAAAAAAAACCAAAAAAACATACTTTTGTTAATCATATTGAATAAAAAAGTACATAACACGTCATAGAGTCTTGTGGCAACACCAAAAAATACTTTGAGAATGTTCTAAAACAGTCCGATGAAACAGACAAACATGAAGAACTAGAATCCCTGTCCAAAAAACAAAAAGGCTTCTAAATAAGAGAGATACTCAGAGATTCTAGCTAGTTAAACTGCAAAAAATTTTATGGTCCATGAGTTGATAGGCATATTATCCAAAACTTCCTCACAATTAAGAACACCCTCTTTCCCAACCAGAGTTGCCTTGGAAAGTTGATCAGCCAACTGATTTTGCTCCGTGGAAATGTGATGGAAGTTGATGTTGCTGAAGTTTTTCATCTTTTTCCGAATTCTATAACACCAAGGAGTAAGAGAGAGAACTTTAAGATTATATTCACCTAAAGCCCATTAATGGTGACTCTTGAATCACCAAATACCTGGAGAGACACAATACTAAAAATTGTAGCAACTTTGCATAAACACCATAAGTCTAGAAGCTCAACCTTTGTATTTGTATCAGTTCCACAATGCAATCTGAACTTGAATGTATGAAGACTATTGATGAAAAGTGCTACCTCCACTACACAGTTACCATCTTTGGATGCCGCATCAAAGAACCCAACTGCACCATTGAAATGAATAGTCCTCAAACATCTAGGTCTAGTGACTGCTACAGACTGACAACTAAATTCGTCATTCAGCTGAAGGATATGAATGCAGGTGCTATCAATATCCAAATGATGATCTTCGAAAATACAAAGGTTCCTCGTCCTCCATGATTTCCAGGAAATAATAGTAGGTAGTAAATGAAACTTCTTACTAGATTTTATCCAATTATGAAGACAATTATCAAAGTTATCGCCCTCCCAAACTTGAGGGATATTTAGAGAAAAGCAAATCTTTTTCTAGATAAACAAAGTAAACTCGCAATTAATGAACAAATGTTCCACAAATTCATAAGCCTGCTTGCAAAGAATACAACAAGTGGGCCTTTTTTGATCAGATTATCCTAGGTCTTCAGACAGTTTTGTAAAGTCAGCCATAAAAAACACTTGAATTTTAAAGAAATCTTCCATTTCCAGATAAGCTTGTACCACCATTTATGAACAGTTGTATAAGAATCTTGAACAATAGCCTGATAAGCAGTTTTAGCAAATATATTCCCAATCTACAGGTTTTCTGTCCAAATTAATGAATCTTTTTGCATAGAAAGTCTACAACCTACAAGATTTAGTTTTTTAATATATGCCTCCCATTCAAGAGCTTAATTTTGGATAAGACCTGAGTCTTTAGTTGTAAGCCAGTAAGATAGGTCTCTATTTCGCCAAATAGGTCTTCTAATTTGGGCCAAAGTAGTGTAACCAATATCAACTAGATAATTTAAAATATTAGAAGAGAGTTTATAATCTTCCTCCAAATCGGTGATAGGATCAATACCAACCATAATATTCTTGCCATTCCCAACTTTCCAACAAAGATTCAAGCTAATTTTGTTATAGATTTTTAAAAATCCTTTCCAAATTGGAGACCAGTTTCTGCAAACCTTTGAAGGCTTCCTAACCCAATTAAAGAGATTCATTTTTATATATTTGCCTTTCAAAATATCTAACAAAAGCGTATTTCCTGTCAAATCCCTCCAAAAACTTTTCATTCTCAATGTTGTATTGAACAAAAAAATGTTTTTTATGCCCCATCCTCCCCACTCTTTAGGCAAGGAAAAATTTTCCCATCCAATCATAATAAGTTTACCTCTTTTTGGTCCCCTGTCCATAAAAAAATTGAAAATAAATCTTTTTAAAATTGAAAATAAATCTTCTTGAAAGATTGATAACCGAGGAAGGGACTTGGAGAAGTGAAAACTAGTAAGCATTAATACTTATGAGAACTGCCTTGATAAGGGTAAGTCTACCGCAAATAGATAAGAATCTAAAGGTCCCATTTTTATTTTTATTTCAAAATTTTCAAGTAACCAATGTCAGTCTTGAACTCTATAGTCATTAGGTTTCATAAAATAGCCTAGGTAATGAAAACCAGATTCCAGATCACAAGTTTTAAATGGAAGGA
The DNA here is from genome assembly GCA_001517045.1 of Pseudotsuga menziesii. Taxonomy (NCBI): domain Eukaryota; kingdom Viridiplantae; phylum Streptophyta; class Pinopsida; order Pinales; family Pinaceae; genus Pseudotsuga; species Pseudotsuga menziesii. The sequence continues at coordinate 263,916 of LPNX011049710.1, forward strand.
TAGAAGTAATATCAGTTAAAGTAGTCATATCCATTTTTCTATGGAAGAAACTGGATTTTTTGCTGCTAATTGTCATTCCTGAAGCTTTACAAAATAAATTGATGATCTCTTTATAACACCTCCATTCATCCAAGGAATCCAAACCAAACAACAAAACATCATCTGCAAAGAGCAAATGTGCAATAGAGAGATTCTTACAAACTTTAATTCCTTTTAACATACCTTTAGCCTTTGCATCTTGAATATTTCTACTTAAGCCTTCAATAACAAGGAGAAAGAGCAGGGGCGAAAGTGGACAGACCTGTCTAATCCCTCTTCCACTTTTAAAAAAAGCTGATGGAGCACCATTGACCAAGACTGCAAATTCGGCAGATGAGACACATGCCATAATCCACTTGACAATTGACAAAGGTAAATCAATTTGTATGAAAACTAAGCTTAGAAAATCCCAATCAACTTTGTCAAATGATTTTTCCAAATCCATTTTGAAAAGGAAGGCCTTCATCTTCCTTTACTTGATAGTATGGACAACCTCCTGAGTTATCCCTATGGCATCTAGAATTTCTCTATTATATAGAAATCCAAATTGCTCACAAGAAACAACCTTCGATAGAATAGGTTTAATTATGTTTGCAATAATTTTAGAAATGAGCTTATAAAGCATATTGCAAAGGGTTATCCGATGAAAGTTAGCAAATCTGCCTAGTTTATTGCATTTAGGAACCAAGGTGATGAAGTTGGAGTTTAAAGCTCCAGAACCAAACCCTTATGTTCTGGAGAATTCAACCAAAACAAACAACTATTTCCCCATTATATCGAAAAAATATAAGAAGATATCAACATTCCACTCGTTAGGGCTTGGGCTTTTTTCTTTTTTGAACTATTTAATGAAACATGGATTTCCTTCAGAGTCACCTTATCTTGCACAAGGAGATTGTCTTCTTCGTTGAAAAAAGCAGGAAATAAATGGACAGTTTTAAGTTGAGCTTTCAGAGAGGTTTGTCCATCTCTCTTAAAGATCTTTTCAAAATAAGTTTTAGCCAATATTTGAAGTTGATCCTTGACCTTTCACTAGATTCCCATTTTCATTTGTTGAGTCCCAGATAGAATTTGTGTTTCTCCTATTTGATGCATAGGAATGAAAAAAACTGGTATTATTGTCTCCTAGATTAATCCAAATAGCCCTACTTTTAAGTCTCCAATATTTTTCTTCATGCTTTAAGATCGTATCTTTCTTTTGTTCTTACTCTTTGGTTAATAAAAGATCTTCTTCATAAATAGAGAAATCAGAATTCTTTTGATATAATTTTTCGATCTGAGCCTCAAGGAGAGAGAACTCTTCCCAATCTTTTGCTTTCTTAGCTTTAATCCAACATGTCACATATCCTTTGAGAGATTTTATCTTAGAAACCATGTGAGCCATAGGATTTGTGGGTTCATCAGACTTATATGATAACCAAGTATCACGAACAAAGGCACAGAAGGCCTCATTATCAAGCCAAGAGTTGTTGAACTTAAAAGGAAAATTTTGTTTGGGTGGAGATCCATCTAATTGCAGGAAGATGGGCCAATGATAAGAGAATTTATTTTCCCCCACCCAAATTCTATGCCTGTGAAAACTATGGATCAAAGCAGTCTTAACAACAAACATGTCCATTCTTTTGAGAATGCCATTCTTCCCACTTCTACCATTGGACCAAGTTGGTTCCATCACAGGTGGGAAAATATCAACTAAATCAAAATTTTACAGAAGATTTTTAAATAGAACATCGACGGATCCAACTTGGCATTATGGTCCCAAATCTCAACTGGAGACAAGGTGAAGTTGAGATCTCCTACCAAAAAAATATTTTCCGAATTTAACAAGCTTGATGCTGATAGAGTGTCCCAAAAACAATCCCTATTTTTATAAGGAGCATAGACATTCAGAAATGTCAATTCTAATCCAAGAAACCCTAGTTTTCCTTCCAAAAGTATGCCCCAGTTGGTTTTAAAAGGCTTCATAGGTGTTGCCCTAGAGTTTCAACAAGAAAAAAGACCTCCCAACAATCCTGAAGCACTGACAGCCGACATTTCCCAACCAGGCAGGATATTTGCAATGGTTTCAATAACTAAAGAGGTTGAACACATGGTTTCTTGCAAGAGAATAATGTCAGGATTAGTATTTGAGAAATGTTTAGATAGATCCCTAATCCTTTCAGGTGTACCCAACCGCCGAACATTTAGAGAGAGGAAAGTCATTGGATAACATTAATACGGGGATTCAATGCTGTAAGCTCCCCTGTTGAACTAGGTACAATAACATCTTTTTACGAGATAGCTTTCTTCAATCTGACAGATAAGGGTTTAAAGCTCAACGAACCAGGATCTACATAAAAGGATTTGGGATTTTTCTTTTTCGTAATCGTGACATTTTGGAAATGGATTGATCCGGATTTATGCGTGAACGAAAGGAAAGAACATATACAGAATCATAATCACAAACATTTTGCAAAGATAACAGAGATACGATAAACAAATATTCTATTAAATTGCGGAAATAGAACATATTGTAATACAATTGCTAGAATGGTGGTAGCTATCTCTGAGAAGAGATGTGGCTGCTACGCTCATCCGTGCCAAGCTAAATACAAAATGAGGCCAAAGGGGCATATTTATAATAAGAATGAGGTGAGAACCCCAAAAGTCCAAAACGTAACCCTAGAAGATGAACTGCCATAAAGTTTGCGGCCCCAAGGTGGTAAGTTGAACAGTCGACTTCCCGGGGTCATAACTTTTGCATACGATCTCCGATTTGGGCGTTCGATAGCTCGTTGGAAAGGTCTATCTAAGATTTACAACTTTTGGATAACCCAATGGCATCCATTTGGGCCTGAATCTCCAAAAACTGTCATTTAGGGCCTCAAAATGGCCCCGAAAGTTTAGGACCCGAAAAACTATAGAAAAATAACTACGAAACTGCCACAATGGACAATTGTTTTGAGCCAGTGGAATAGGTGGGTGGCCACCAATCTCCATCTGGATCAACCCTCCCTCCTTAGGAAGCAATGGTCTCCATTGCATCTAATCTCGTATCATATCTCGAACTGTGTGTTGAGTTGATCTCCTGGTGCGACATTTGCTGAAGTGAAGAGGCTTCCTTTCTTTGACATCTTGAGAAGGCTGTAATTGTTGTATGGATGATTTGTTTCTGGATGAGCACCTTGAATGCGTGGCCTTGCATCGTAGTGGTACTTGAATAGATGAGGAAACAATGGCTTTGTCTTCTTCTTGTGTCTGATGAGCAGAGACACCCTGTGCAGAGGGTGTGGAGGTCTCTGTGATTTTACGTTCTCCTTCAGACGCAATTGTGAAGAGGAATAATTTTCTGATGTGGGAGCTTATCTTCCTACCTTGCGAGACTTTGTTAGGTGCAACGGTCTCTGGTATTCGATAGATTTTTCCTCCCAATGTAACAATGACATTGCGAGGTCGTGACTCATATACAGCATGATGCTTCCACATATATGGTTGTCCTAAAAGAACATCACAGACTTCAAGTGGGGCCACATCACACAGTACCTCGTCTTTGAAAGGCTTGATGCCATATTGTAGGAGGCATTGTTGAGTAATGCGTATACCTCATCCTTGGCTTAGCCAACCGATGTTGTAAGGTTGTGGGTGTGGTGTTGTTGGAAGCTCCAATCTCTTGACAACTTCTGCTGAGATCAGGTTCTTTTGGCTGCTGTTGTTAACAACAAAATGTAGAGGCATTCCCTTCACCCACATCTACGAGTGGAATAGGCGCTCCTTTGCCTATGACTCTTCAGGATCCTCTAGTTGAATCTATGCAGTAGCAACAGTGGTAGTGGGGTCTGCATCAATGATCTGCCTCCCATTGTATGTAGCTGTGGCATTGGGTTCAAAATCAGAATTAGGATCTGATTCTGAAGATTTGATCTCGGCCACTAATGACTGCTTTGAGCGACATTCATCAGTGTTGTGCCAAGGGCTTTTATGAAATTCACACCACTTACCGGTGTCCTTCTTTGTCTTTCCATCTCCCTTCTTTGCTTGTGGCAGGGACTGGTTGTCCTTTCCTTGTCCTATGTTTTGCGAGCCAGGGTTTCCCTTGCCTTACTTCTTCGATGGGTGTGCAGATCTAGAGTCTCGCTTGTTCTTTTGTCGAAATTTCTCCTCGATTTTGACAGCATACCGATAGGCAGATCCAAGTGAAGAGATGTCGATGAAGTCCATCTCAGTTCGGATGTACCAATGTAGACCACTGCGATATTTCAGAATCAAGTGTCGCTCGGAGTCCTTGATACTAAGCTTTGTACGTAGGGTATGAAATTTATTGGTGTACTCCGACACCGTCTGGTCCCTTTCTTGACGCAAAATGGTCCATTTTGTGTATTGGTCATCATAGTTTCCCAGAGGGTAATACTGTTCCCTGACGACATCTATGAAAGAGGCCCAAGTGGGATTTGTTTCAAACATTCCAGACTCGTCTGATGAGTTTTGCTCACAATAAGTACCCCACCAATTTTGGACATGGGGGACTGCCTTAAGGAGCGCAAAGGTGATCTTTTCTCTGTCGAAAAAATTGTGGATAGAGAAATACCCTTCTAAAACATTCAACCAATTATCTAGGGCATCTGCATCAATTTTTCCTTCAAATAAAGGAATATCAAAGTTAACTTGTACCTTGAAGGGAGTTGCATCCCCGAACCGGCTGCTTGTTGAAGATGCACTTGCCGCTGCCGACATTCGTAGAAGGATTTGGGTGAAACTATCCATCATCTCGTTGCTCTGTCGCTCGAGGGCTTCCTCGAGCAATGACTTGATAGGATCTCTTGCTCCATCGTCTCTCTTTTCTTCCGCCATGGGAGGTCGTTTGGGATGGCGAGAATGATCAAGTGAAACTAGTTCAAGACCAAACTCTCTATACTCAGACCTCGTCGGGGACATGCGTCGAGAAACAATCAAAGAGCAGATTGCTCTGATGCCACTGATCTGAATTTATGCGTGAACGAAATGAAAGAACATATACAGAATCATAATCACAAACATTTTGCAAAGATAATAGAGATACAGTAAACAAATATTATATTAAATTGCGGAAATAAAACAAACTATAATACAGTTGCTAGAATGGTGGTAGCTATCTCTGAGAAGAGATGTGGCTGCTACGCTCATCCGTGCCAAGATGAATACAAAATGAGGCCAAAGGAGCCTATTTATAACAAGAATGAGGTGAGAACCCCAAAAGTCCAAAACGTAACCCTAGAAGATGAACCGTCATAAAGTTTGCGGCCCCAAGGTGGTAAGTTGAACAATCAACTTCCCGGGGTCATAACTTTTGCATACGATCTCCGATTTGGGCGTTCGATAGCTCATTGGAAATGTTTGTCTAAGCTTTACAACTTTTGGTCAACCAAATGCACATCGATGGCAACCATTTGGCCCTGAATCTCCAAAAAACATTGTTTAGGGCGTTAAAACGGCCCCAGAAGTTTAGGACCCGAAAAACTGCAGAAAAATAACTAGGAAATTGCCACAATGGACAATTGTTTTGAGCCAGTGGAATAGGTGGGTGGCCATCGATCTCCATCTAGTTCACGGATGGACTATAATGAGTTAACCTTAGGGTTTGATGAAGGGTTTTTTGAGGAAATTTCTAATGGAGCTTTGAAATCCTTGAGATCGGCTGGATTATAGCCACTTTCTTTTAATAGATCGGTATCTGAATCATACTAAATTTTCAAAACATGGTGCGAAATGTTACCTTTTTCTACCATGATGGCATCTAAAGTGAGAACAGGGGAGTTTGGTTCAGAAGACCAAGGTTTCAAGGAGATGACCCTATATTCCAAAGATAACCCAGAGGAGACATTATCAAAAGTACCAGCCAAATTTCTAACTGTCGAGGAGGTCGAAGAAAACTTGACTAGGTCAAAAGAAACCAAACCCTCAAGCCCTAAAAGGTTTTTTGCACAAGAAACAACTTAATCTGAAATCAAAGAAAAATCTTGTTTTTCAGAAGAATGCTTAGAATTTAAATCTTTTTCAACATAGAGGTAAAAATTAAGCTCTTCTTTTTTGACATCTTCATAATGTGTAGAAGAGTCCGAGTTACTCTTACTCGAGTTTATTTGCAGACTTTTGGAAGCCAAACAACGATATTGTAATCCCTTGTTGGACAAAGGCATTAATGGAGAAGAAGATTGAGAATCAGAGGATTTTAGATAGTCGCCATACATCAGATAAGGGCAACAAGCCTTTACATGGCCAGTATTCCGACAGAAAAAGCAATGAAACAAAACATGCAAGTAATCCACTCTCTATGAAAAAATCCTAGCCCCCCAAGGCACTTCAATTTCAACTGGCAGTCCTTCCGCACTGTCAAGTTCAACCATAACCCTGGGCATTGTTTTGTTTATACCATGAAGGGAGTTTGTATCCACCCTAATAAATCTCCCCACCAAGTTAGCTAAACCCTCCAAAACATTTTGCGTCCAAAAGCTCGAGCAAAAAACCTGGTAGAAGCGTCCAGAGGTCTCGTTTAGTCTGGTGCTCCTTAGCAGGGTTGAAGGTGAGGTGCCAACATTTTAAAATCAATGAACCTTCATTGAAGAGCCAAACCTAACCTAGAATTTTCATTTGCTTCTCCTCATCAGGAAATATAAAGATAACCCACCCTTTAATCAACATATTTATGCGAGGGGCATAACCCACTTCTAGAACCCATAATCTATTTACCCATTTTGTAGATCCTCCTTATTCATCTTTGTTGATTCAACTCTACCCACTAATGCCCGTTTCGACAACATTTCAACACGATCAAGATTGACATATGCACCTAATTCGAATATAGCTAAACATGTCTTGGCTTTGATGGCCTTAGCCAGCCGACGATGTCTAGCTTTCTTGCCATAAACAAGAAAACTTTTCCCAGACTCTGAATGGAGCAGGAGGTCTTGGGGACTAAGGAAAAAACTTTGTTGAACCCAGCCGATGTTGAAAGTTTTCTATCTGTGAAGCCAAAGGTGGAGTCGTCGACAAGATAGGGTAGGGTTTTTGGATGGAAAGTTAACCAACGCCGGAACCGACCCCATCTATAACCTCCGGTGGAACCTATCACTGGGAAGAGGACACATAGCATTGACAAAGAGCCATTGACACCTACTCCTGTCACATCCTGGAAAACCCAAAAAACCAAAGGTGAAAAAACCACAAAATAGCAACACTAATAGTAGTACCAATGCAAGAAGGAGGGGACCAAAAAATCCTAAAATGGATGGTAGGAAGAGGTGAATATAACATAAAAACGAAAACATTCCCACTTTTTTCTCTTGGTAGGTACTAGGTTGATCGAAAACCTGCATCAGCTAAACTCCAAGTATGCTATATTTACTCTTTTACCTCCAAGATAGAGTTTACAGATAAAAAAACCTCCAAACCTTCGCCATTGCTCTCTCTTGAATTGCTCCACATGTATCAACTACCCACTATGTTTTTTTAAATTAAAAAAAAAACTCTTAGATATTATTCATTCATTGGAATCAAACAAACAAACAAAAAGAAAGTTTCTGATCAAATTTTAGGGCTGGATAGCTAGGTTTGACTTAATAATTTGCACTATTATTATGTAATAACTGAAACATATCTTACAAAATAAAACATTTATGAGCAAAAATTGTTTTAGTTTAATGGACAATGAAACCAGGAATTTTGGTCAAGTCGTAAGCCATTTGAGCTCATCATAATCTTCCATGAAAGCATTTCAAAACATTAGCTTCAAAGTCTAAACAAGAACTAATATTTGAGCATTTCAAAGATATCCCATTTGAATCATATTTAACGGTATTAATTAATTTACCATTTGGTGATTATGTTTTAGTTTGCAAGTTGTGAACCCATGCCAATATGTATTGCATGCTCCAATTCCTATACAAGAGTCCCTCGTTATCCTGAGAAATGGAGTGTTGCTAGTGACATTAAAGAAAGCTGGTGAATTAATATTAGACAAGAGCTTCAGTAATCAAATTTCAAATTTCTTCTTGGGTTTCCTCAATTGAATTAAGGACGAACCAACCGCCTAGCAACAAATCACAGTGGCATAGAAATAATGAAGAAAAATAACCTTGAATATTCCTAAAGATGTAAAACCAATTAGTATTAAACTACTTATTCTTAGTCTTTGACCTGACATCTAAGGTATTTTCACTCTGGGTTAACACCATGGACAAAGGTTATCTAGCTAGAGGTTGTAGGGCTTCTCGGAGCATTATTACATACATTTTAAAAAAATTGTGGATGTGAATTCAGTATCGAAACACCCGTATATATGACATTATTACATACATTATAAAATTTGGCAGTATATAAACACCAGTTTATGTCTTATCTGCCCTCCATAAATTACAGTCACGGTTTTATTGATACGTTGGCTTTGCCAGCTTTTATTACACCTTGTCGAGTTTTACCTATATTAGCTATTAACGGATAGTAAATTATGTCATATCGCCACCCATATATGTCATGGTGTACATCAATTCTCTGAATTCCAACTTTCTCTTTTAACTCCAACAATTTCTTACAATTGCTAATACAGAGGAAAAATATTGAAAATTGTTCCACGTGAATCCATGCAAAGGGATGCATGTAGTTGTTCTAGTTTTAATTGTTGGAGAAAACTCTATTGGCAACAATAATTATGAACAACTTGCACAATTAAACTCTCGGATTGAAATTAAACATATAGCAATTCAATCCGGCAACAAATCCACTGTCAAATATGTGCAAGATAATTTATTTTTGTTTTAAGATCATTAAAGGGAGTGTATAAATTACGTCCGTGGAACATAAATTAATGACCACATTTAAGAATTCCAAGGATTAAATTTCCCATAAATCATTTGAGTTTATAAGATTGCATTGAGGATTAAGGCGAGTTCGTAATTTCTATTATATGTATGGAACCTGCATATATTTTTTAATCATAATCTCATGGAGCACGTTGTAGAATGCACCAATATCCTTGAGAGCAATGTCTGGTTGGAGAGTAAAAGATTGAAATTAAACTATTTAAGTTTTAACAGTTTGGTGCTTGAGAACAACAAGGCCGAGGAGATACTTACTGTACTTCATGAGTACTGTTGGTTTCATAACTTAAGATGGCATGAACTTGGAGATTGGTGTTTAAGCATCTTCATAAGCCAACGAATTTGTCGTGTTTAACCATAACCGAGCAAGTAACCTTGAGAAAGTTTTTAAAGCTATCAAGCTACCATGACTATCTTTTGAGTGCCAGAGAATTAGGGTTCGTTTTGAGTTTAAGGCATAGAGTATGTTACATCTTGCAATGGTGGTGGTGCCCTACTAATCCACCATAACCCTATATCACCGTGAATGTTATGATCTTTACAATGATTAATAAAGTAGCCCTGGCCTTACCCTAACATGACCTGCTCGGTATATGAAAGTGATCTTAATTAATTAGTTCCGGCAGAGCACTGATTTTAATAAATGCACGATGATCTCATCCCGTCGCCACGTCTTCGGCACCATTTTACGACGCTAAGACCATCTGTATGAGCCAATCCCATTTAAGAAAAATAGTTGATAAAATAATAATAAAAACTATAGACTATAGTATTGACTTTAGAAATACAAAAGATTTACTTCTACCGACATTAATAATACCACCTTCGTGAAAATTATATTGTCCCCCATCGGGGACATAAAAAACCCCATTACAGCAAGCATGTCATATGGTTTTAACAACAAAAAATCATTCCAAAATAGTACATAAAAACTAAATGACTTTATAAATGTCCAAAATACAATTGATACCAAAATTACTGAACTATGTTCATTACTTAAATATGTGCCCTCTTAATTATATAAAAAGTACTCACTTCAAGGGGTGGTAGGTGCGAGGGGGGGGGGATCTTACTGGATCCCGGAGGACAAATAGAAAAAACATTCGCTTGGGGGCTAGGCCACAAGACAAATAATGAAGTAGAATGGATGGCTCTCTTGCAGGGTCTTGACCTCACAAACACATTAACTATCCCCAAGCTTGCAGTCTTCATAGATTAGAGACAAGTCATCTACAAAATGATTCATGGTTATCCCATAGGATCCATAAATTGCAGAAGGTTGTATAACATAATCGTATAACATAATCACTCCCCTTCTCTCTAGTTGAGTCGAGTTTTTTCCCATGCTCCGAGCAAACAACGTTCTCGTTGACGCTCTAGCTAATCAAGGGGCCTTGCTTTCTCAAGGTCATATCAGCATAAAGACATTGTCATTAAACCTATCCCCTAATGTCCAAATGCACACCCCAAATTTTATCTTACCTATATTAAGTTTTAGCTCACCCCTCTGCTTGAATTATGGTCAAATGTTGGATTATTGTTTTGGAAACACGTGGCCTCCTAACTCATCCATGCATCCTTCTGCCTTAATTTGCCATCCCCTCGGGATTAATTATGGGTTCAGTTGGCAGGCTTCTCGTCAACCATAGTGGCATATCATGGCTTCGGATGGAAGCTTCATCTGCCCCTTCACCCTTCTTGATAATCACTTTGGTGTTAATCTTCATGCTGCCGCACCGGAGGAAATCTGTTAGTTGACAGGTTCGACTTTGAAGACGGTCCTCTCCCACAGCTTGGTTCTTTGTAGGTTTTTCCTTAGGAAGCTTTGCCTCAGTTAAGGGGCTTCGTGAAAGAGAGATTAGCATTGGTGGCTTTCCTGAATTGTTACTGTCCTTCTCGCTGCGTCCCTGGCTCCTCTTAGCGATCAACTACAGGCTCTATGACAGATTTCCCCTTCAACCAGCTTCTTTTGGAAGGTAATACCTTGACCCTTGGTTGTGATTGTACTGGCTGGGAGGAAGATGCAATAGGAACCATCTCTTGTCGAAACTTAAGGGAATTTGAAAATCTACAACAAGAATTTTTCATTCTCAGTTCTGATCTCTCTAATTGGTCTCCTAGAAGCCGGTGTTGTAGTCTTTATTGTGGACAGGTTTTAGTTTCGTCTAGCTTGGTGCTCAATCGACTGTTAATCCTGAGCCTTCATAGTCACAATCTTGCTCAAGACCTGAACGAAGTTCAGGAAATGGAACGGGCAGGGGATAATGAAGGTCTTGCAGATCTGAAGGTGAATATTTAGCATTTGTATGAAATGGTGGTCATAGGGATAATGGACGCTAGAGAGACTGCTAAAGAGGTAAAAAACATTGTTGATGTAGTGGGATACACTTCTTACCAGATTAGCAATCATGATGCCAAAATAGACGATAATGAAATGAATCTGAGGGAAATCATGGGAAAAGTCGACCGCATTCAGTAGGATCTACAGCGCTTGGTGCAGATGAACCAAGGAAGTCAAGTTCATGAGAACCCAACAGGTGCAATCCAGAATTTGGAAGAGGGATCTGTCATTCATCCCATAAGGCACCCAGGAAATCCTTAATGCGTCTCTTAACAGTCTATGTTTTTTTGTATCTTCCTTAACCAGTAGTTTGTTAGAGTTTATACTTCGTCTGTAATTATGCGAAACATAAGAACCTTATGCGGCATACTAAGGTCTATCTTCTGGCCTAGTTTTGTTTCTTTTTTCTCTAATCTGCAAGAATACTTCAACATTAATTTTTTGTAATGAATGGTTGTGCACAACTTGTTTAATACTACTCTTCTTTCAGTTTCTGTTTAAAAAAAAAAGGTGCTTACTTCCACAAAAATTCTTCTCACCATCAATCCATTCCTCCCACATGAGAACACCTTCATCAACATTAATAGCCTCTTTAGACAAGGATTCAGCCACTGAGTTCAACTCCCTATAGATGTGATCAATAGACCAATCATAGAAGGAATCCAAAAGAAGCACATGGAGTTTAAATATAATGAGCAATAAAACGTAATAAATATAATAATAATAATAATAATAATAAGTTATGTATTATTTGTAGAGGTAAATATATTATATAATATAAGAAGTAGTAGCAGACTTCAATTTCTCTTTCACATTTATTATTATACTAGCAATTACACCTAACTTTAATGAATTAAAAGGAGAAATTTAACTATTTTTCAGCTGGGCGATTTTGGCTCCAAGAAAAATTTAAAAATTCTTGAATTGTGCTAAACCTCTAGTTCCCTTGCTGGCCGTATGCAGGCGGATCGATCATTGGAGGAAGAGTTTTCATTGCTGGTGGAGTGCATCTTCATGCTCTCCATTGCAGGGAGCTCGAGTTCTCTGTGTTTTTTGTGTTGTGCCCTCCATGTTTAAGAAGTCTTTTCGATTGGCATCCTCTTTGGTGGTTTGATATTCGAGAAGGGAGTAGAACATCTCTTTTCTCTGGCGATATCTAGTTCGATCTCTCTGCCAGGAGGATGCATATCACATCTTTCTTGGATATACTATGCATTCCTTTGCATATGGAGTTAGAATTCAAGAATTGCAGTTCTTTACAACACCTTTGCTTCAAGAATATTTGACTGGATCGTCTTTGTCTTCTCTATGAAGGAGGTTCTATCTATGTGAAGGAGTTCTAAGATTTTGTGACTGCAAGACTACTTCTTCCCTCTCGTGAGTTGTCTTAGGTTGCTGGGTGAATTATGTGTTCCTTGGCTGCAAGAGCCTTGAGTGCCTGGGTCTCCTTAAGACCATTTGTTTTAAGGTCATGGCGGTTGGAGGGGGCTCCTCCCCTTCCCTTGATCTCAATGCCTTCAGAAGACTAGTTGCTTCAGGAAGCAAATGAAAAATCAACTAGAACCAACAACCTTTCGTTAAGAATCTTGATAATATCCCTACGGTGGATATTCCTGCGGATCAACCATGTCAAACAACCCTTAATTTAGCTGATTGGGGCCAATATCCGGGTGTGATTCAAGGTAGCCAATTTCACCCAGTTCCTTTCTTAGGGTAGGTCCTCCTCCTCTCTTCCTTTCATAGATTGTTCTTCTGCACCTGCAAAACTGAAAATTCAAACCCTGGAGAAGACAATTACAGCGCAGGATTCAGGGGAGCTTGGCTTAGTGAGGACGCATGCACAAAATGCATAATGAATTAAAGAGGGGTTGCTAATTTTGAGGGATCTGACTGGCAATTGAGATTTGAGCAAGGTGACAGTGTATTCTTATGAGACCTTCAAGCTAGCTAATACAGGGGACGTAATCATTCAAGCTGGAAACCATGCTCATGGTAATTCCATCACAGACATGGGACAGATGTAGGGTAGAGAGGGTTTGGGTTTTTAGATAGGTCACTTCAGTTTCATAACAACCCCTCTTACCAACTCATGATTTATTGCAGGTCCTGTCTTTTCAATGGTTAATGGCTTGATGATGGTGCTTTTCATGCTGATGGTTGCTGAGTGTGATGGATGCACCAACCGTTTTAACTTCATTGCAATTTTGGTGGCTAAAGTAGCCCCAAATTCTATTTTTAAGCTGCCGAAAGTTGGGCTTTTCGATGGCTAATGAACAGTTGAGATGTTCGCCTAAGCCACCGAAAGCTGAACTGAATATTTTATTAGAAAACAGAGTCAAAAGTGTTCCAAACTTTATTAAACACCTCAATCTTTCACAATGATCTTTACAAATCTTTTAAAAAGTGTTTTGACCTCCTATCACTACACATTATAAATCTTCTAAGTCTAATTTATTGAGGACTGATTTATTTAGGAGATAATTTTCGGCTCCTACTCGGGGATGGAAACCTCCCTGTGAGGTTCCAAGAACCACACACCAAATGCCTTTCCTGAAAAACAAAGATTAAACCTATGTCCTAGTGTTCCATTGGGCATGGAGTTATTTTGCAAAAAAACAAAAATGATATTTTACAATGACAAGGCTTTGAAGCCTTAGATGAAATAGAGTTTCAGAAATCGCCCATTGACTAGGCCATTAAACATCTCCTTGCTTCCAAAATTTGTGGTTTGAAAGTGTTGTTCTATTGTACTTGAGTTATCACAAACGGTCCTATCCATAGAGAATCAAATTTACCATGCGTTCCCTTGTCCTACCTGACAGCATCCCATTTCAGAACCTAGTCTCCAACCTGAAAATTGTCCACCTTTGCCTTCTTGTCAAAAATACTTTTTTATTTTCTTTTGATGAGCTTCTGACTTCTCCACCAACTATTCTCTGACTTGTTGTAGCTCAACCAAATCAAGCATTCTTCTTACCATGTCATTTGGTTCATCATGTTCCTCCTGAAATAACTTTTATACCGATAGAACCAGCTGGATGGGGAAAATAGCATTAGTACCGTAAACCAACTTAAAAGGAGAAGTCCCTATGGATTTTTTGTTGGTCACTCTATCAGCCCAAAGAGCAAACTTTAGCTTAGAATCCCAGCTCTTCTAATTCTTCTCCAATAGTTTTCTGATGATTCTAACTAGGCTCTTATTGGATGACTTAGCAAGGCCATTGCCTTGAGGGTAGTAGGAAGTAGAATGCACCAATTGAATCCCCATTAACTCACGCATGTTAACTTTGCTACTGGTAGAACCAACTGGATGGGGAAAATAGCATTAGTACCGTAAACCAACTTAAAAGGAGAAGTCCCTATGGATTTTTTGTTGGTCACTCTGTCAACCCAAAGAGAAAACTTTAGCTTAGAATCCCAGCTCTTCTAATTCTTCTCCAATAGTTTTCTGATGATTCTAACTAGGCTCTTATTGGATGACTTAGCAAGGCCATTGCCTTGAGGGTAG